>JABTTQ020000986.1:0-50000 GCA_016081115.2 Rehmannia glutinosa
CTATGGAGGATTCAAAATGGCTCGTGGACAGCGGATGCTCACGCCATATGACCGGAAAGAGAGAACTTTTTACCAACATCAAACTCCAAGAAGAGGGTATGGTCATGTTCGGCAATGGCAAAGGAAGAATTCTTGGAAATGGAGAAATTGGTAACTCTTCTTTCCCTCTTAGTAATGTTCTTTTAGTAGAAGGGCTTAAGTTTAATTTGATAAGTGTTAGCCAACTTTGTGATTCAAATTATAATGTTGTTTTTAATAAAGAAAAATGCCTTATTTCCAAAAATGATAAAATTATTTGTGAAGCAATTAGAAAAGGCAATCTTTACAAAATTTGTACAAGTGATTTGGTTAGTCAAAATGTTTCTTGTCTTGTCGCCAATAATGATTTAACTAGTTTATGGCATAGGCGACTTGGACATGTTGGATATAAAAATTTGCAAATTATTTACAAAAACCAACATGTAAAAGGACTACCCAAATTGAATTTTGAAAATCTTGGCTTATGTGACACTTGTCAAAAGAACAAATTAGTTAAGAGTAGTTTTAAGCCCAAAAATGAAATTTCCACAACCAAGCCTCTACAACTTCTTCATTTAGATTTGTATGGGGATATTGGTACGACATGTCTAAGTGGAAAACATTACACTTTTGTTATAGTTGATGATTTTTCTAGATATACTTGGGCTCGATTTCTTACAAATAAAAGCGATGCCGTTAGTGAGTTTGTTAAGTTTTGTAGACTTATTGAGAATGAAAAGGAAGATACTATTAAGTCTATTCGAAGTGATCGAGGTGGAGAATTTGATGGAGAATTTAGAGTCTTTTGTGAAACCAAGGGATATAGTCACAATTTTTCGGCTCCAAGGACACCTCAACAAAATGGAGTAGCTGAAAGGAAGAATCGGACACTTCAAGAAATGAGTCGGTCCATGCTCAATGAATTCTCACTTCCAAAATATTTTTGGGCCGAAGCCATATGTACCGCTTGCTATGTCATTAATCGAGTTTATATTCGTCCTAAAATGAATAAAACTCCATATGAGCTTTGGAAAGGAAGAACTCCAAATATTAGCTATTTCAAAATATTTGGATGTAAATATTTCATTTTGAATACTAAGGATCAATTGGACAAACTTGATCCTAAGGCTGATGAAGGAATATTTATGGGGTATTCAACCAAGAGCAAATCATATCGGGTTTACAATAAGACTAGTGGAGTTGTTGAAGAATCCATCCATGTCAAATTCAATGAAGCTTCGGGTGTTGAAAGGATACCCAATGATGAAAGTGATGAAGAGGATATTGTTGAACCCATTGTTCAAGATGATACTCAAAATGATCAACCTTCAAGCTCAAATGTTCCTCAAGAAGACAAAGGTGATACTTCGGATCTTCCCGTAGCATTGAAATTTAAGGGAGATCACCCAAAAGATCTTATTATTGGTGATCCCCTTGATAAAGTAATGACTCGAGGAAAATTTGCCGAGAAAGCTCATATTTCTAAAAAAGAACCTAAAAATGCTAAGGAAGCTATTGAAGATGAGGATTGGTTTTTAGAAATGCAAGAGGAGTTGAATCAATTTGAAAGGAATGATGTATGGGAATTAGTACCTTGTCCTCCATCTCAAACCATTATTGGTACAAAATGGGTATTTCGGAACAAGCTCGATGACCAAGGCAATATTGTTCGAAACAAAGCAAGGTTAGTAGCTCAAGGTTATTGTCAAGAAGAAGGTATTGATTATGATGAAACATTTGCACCCGTGAAGACGTTTAGAAGCTATTCGTATTTTACTTGCCTATTCTTGTTTTAAAAATTTCAAGCTTTACCAAATGGATGTAAAATCCGCATTTTTAAATGGTCTTATTCAAGAAGAAGTCTATGTAAAACAACCTCCGGGGTTTGAAATTTTTTCTAGGCCTAATGATGTTTATAAACTTAAAAAGGCCTTGTATGGTTTGAAACAAGCACCCCGTGCATGGTATGATAGACTTAGCTCTTTTCTTTTGCAAAATGGTTTTACAAGAGGTAAAGTCGATACTACTCTCTTTGTTTTTGAAAAAGGGCAAGATTGCTTATTAGTGCAAATTTATGTTGATGATATTATTTTCGGTGCTACTAATGAATCATTGTGCAAGAAATTTTCTAAGTTAATGCAAGGTGAATTTGAAATGAGCATGATGGGGGAGCTTAACTTCTTCCTTGGACTTCAAATTAAGCAATGCCAAGAAGGAATTTATATTTCACAATCAAAATATACAAAGGAGCTTTTGAAGAAGTATGGCATTGAAGAAGGAAGAACCGTCTCTACCCCAATGGCAACAAATGTCAAGATTGACAAAGATGAAAAAGGCAAGCCGGTTGATGAATCCAAATATCGAAGTATGATTGATAGTTTACTTTATTTAACCGCAAGTAGACCGGATATTCTTCATGCCGTATGCCTATGTGCTCGTTTTCAAAGCAATCCCAAAGAATCTCATATGAGTGCCGTTAAAAGGATTTTTCGATATTTGAAAGGCACTATTCAATATGGTTTATTTTATCCAAAGAATGAAATTTTTTCTCTTAAAGGTTATAGTGATTCGGATTATGCAGGAAATATTGATGATCGTAAAAGTACTTCCGGATCATGTCAATTTCTAGGTGATTGCCTAGTTTCTTGGTTTTCAAAGAAACAAAATTGTGTTTCACTTTCAACGGCCGAAGCGGAATATATTTCCGCGGCTTTTTGTTGTACTCAATTGCTTTGGATGAAACAAACTTTAGCGGATTATAAATGTTCTTTTGAAAATGTTCCTATCTTTTGTGATAACATATCCTCTATAAATATTGCTCAAAACCCGGTTCATCATAACCGTACTAAACATATTGAGATTCGACATCATTTTCTAAGGGATTGTGTTTCTAAACAAAAAATTGAGATATCTTTCGTACCATCTCAAGATCAATTGGCGGATATTTTTACAAAACCGCTATCTTCCGAGACTTTTGCATCTATACGAGCTCGGTTAGGCATAATGCATATTGAATGAGGTTTATATTTGCATTTTGCACGTTTTTAAAACTTAGGGGCGAAAAATCGGATTTTTGGTTGAAAATTCGGATTTTGGAAAACAGAATGAGACAGTGGGCTGCCTGGGGTGAGGGCAACTGATCGGACCTCACCTCGACCGGTCGCTCTCACCTTCGACCGGTCGCCCACTGCCATTTTGTGGTTAAATACGGTTCTGTCTTCAGACTTAGCCATTTTGGCTCATTTTGTCCATTTTTCGTCCCCTTCGCCAAATGCACACAAAATTCACTTCAAATTTGTTTTCTTGCATACATTTCATATCTTGGATTTAATTAGGCTCGATTATCATCATCATTGCTCATCTTTACCAATTGAATGGTAAGAATTATACTTCCTTTGCTCAATTGGGTTGAACCCTTGAGTTTTTGGCTTATTTGTAATTTTATTGATGGAAGTTTCATATGATTGGGATGAGCTTATTAATTATGATGTTTTGAATGGTGTTTGAACTGATTTGGTGATGAAATTTTTTGGCTTGATTCATTTACAAGGGCCTTATACAACTTCTTTTATTTTTCACGCCCACAAAGTGTTCGATGAATTGTCTCAAAGAAAATTTCAATATTTACATGACTAATTTGCTTTCAAATGTCTTATATATTTATTGAGATCATGTTTTATCAATCAAATGAGCTTTTGCAAATCAAATGATCAATTTTTCCCTTTTTATTTGGAATTTAAGCTTCAATTTTCAAAACGCTCGATAAATCGATAAAATTGCGCACTTTGATATAATTGTATGATGTTTTTATCGTGCTAACACTCTTTTTGATGATTCCAAAGGGGGAGAAACAAGAAAAACGCTCATATGCTCAAAGAAGCGAAAATAAGCTCTCTAGAAAAGCTATAAGCTAGGGCTCTCAAAAGCCAAAAGCTGTGAATATTACTTAGTCCATTTGATGTATTGTGGACGTTTATGCTTGACTAATGATGTTTTGTGGCAGGGGGAGCTTCTATGCTCAAATAATTCAAGCTTATTTTGTAAAAGCTAAGCTTTTAGCTTTTAGTTGGTTGGCTTTATACTTGTTCTTGATATGCATATTGATAGGGGGAGCTTGTGCAAAAATGTTTTGAAAAATATTTGCTCCTATCCTTGTGTGTCTCACTTATGATAAATCTTGCTTGTAATGGATTGATGTTCTAGACCGGAAAATATGTTTTGTTTTAAAATCGACTTCCTAAAATTGTTTTGGTTTTTAATCATAAAAAAGGGGGAGTTTGTTAGATAAATGTTTTTATGAAGATTTTGATGATTTTGTTTAAATGAGTTTTTATACCAAAACAATGTTTATAAAAGTTGTCCAAATACTCCCAATTGATTTAAAAAGTTTTTGCTAATTTTTTGGAGTATTTCTTGAAGTTTATTTTCGACAAAAATCGGACAACATTTCAATTTTGAGGTCGACCGGTCGAGCAAACGGTCGACCGGTACCTGAAGAGATGAAAACACGAAATAGAACATACTAAACTTGAAAAATGAGGGAGGGCGACCGGTCAAGGGTAGGGCCGACCGGTCGGACCCCCTCCGACCGGTCGCACCCCCTTGACCGGTCGGACCCCCCCTGCAACCTGTTCTGGATCGCACTAATTTCTTTCAAACATTCGAAATCTTATACAGGCAACCACGCTCTATGTAATTTTTGTGACAAAGAAAATTGTGCCGTTTGAAACTCTTATCAGCAAGATTTGCTTTTGATTTTTGTACAATATTTCTACATCTTGTGATCCTCTTTTTGTAGACAAAAGTGAAGAAGGAGGAGCCTATGTCTATGAAGACTCTTCTATAAATAGAGGATGATTTGAAGATACAAGACACAACACATACAAGCAAACACACAACAAGAAATCTGCAAATTCTCAAAGCTTTCATTTTTACACTCTTGTTGTAATAGCCTAAGTTCTTGCACTTGCACAATCTTGAGGTCTAGGCTTTTTGTTCTTGATTACACTTGCACTCAAAGTTTGTATACTTCTTTTATTGAGTTGTAATCTTGACTTTTTCTATCATCCAAAATAAGATATCATTGTTAGTGTTCTTGTGGTAATAACACACTTGGGTGATCTTAGGTGTTGAAGAGTGTAGGTCCCAAGGGGTGCGAGTAAGGTTTAGAAGGGGGGGTTGAATAAACCTTACCAACTTTTCGAATTAGTCCTTTTAAATAAGTTCAAAGTTGATTTCAACTATGTCCTTGATGGATGACTAAGTTAGTTAACCAAACAGAGTTAGCCACTCAAATGCACTGATCGAGCTGTTGTTGATAGAATAACTCAGTTGTTTAGTCTAATACTTAACTTGGCTGTGATGGGATTTTCAGCGGAAGACTTAACACCCTTGAATTTGGTTTAAGTTTGTTTTAACACTTGGTTTTAGCACTTTGTTAAATATCAATTGGATAGCAAATTATCAGCAAATATTAAATGATATGCGAGAAGTAAATTTGAAATATAAATGACACAATAAATTTTTATAGAGGTTCAAGATGGGGTAATTCTTCTAGTCCTCTCTTCTCCAACTCCCGGAGGAATCCACTAAGTATTGATCGAGTACAAAGTGGTTATCACCCGATACAAGTCTTGATCACACAACTGACTTGATCCTTTGGGACTCAGTCTGGAGATGCCTTGGTCACACAGTTGGCTTCTCGTCCGACTCAGCTTCTTCACAGGGCGGCTGCCTTGCTACTTCAGCTCACTTGCTCAAGCTTCTTGGATTTGATCACGAAGCCCTCCAATAACTTGAGACTGGCTCGACCTTGAACCTTTCTACAATCTTCCTTGGAATGTAGACCCCTTTTTGATTCTTCAAAATGTTTCCTCTTCAACAGTATGAAGTTGTCTTTCCTTCACAGCTTGGTGTTGGATTGATTTCCTTCGAAGTTTAGGCTTGAGGATTTGCTTGAATAACTTGAGAATATTTTTGCAGGTTACAGCTCGAATGATAACTTGAAAGTTCGTGGTTTAGGGTATGCAAGGTAACATCTTCTCAAATTGATTCCTCCGCCTTTTATAGTGCTCTTTCAAAAATCTGCCCGTTGAAGAGATAGGCTGATTTTAAAAAGACACTAGTGGTCGTTGGCTTGTCTTGCTGCAGTCCTTGAAATTGACATTACCTCGTATTAAATGAACCTTCACTTTTTAGAGCTCGACACAGTGCAAAGATGCTTCCCATTGGTTTATTCCTTTTGCACGCTCGGGATCGAGCACTTTAGAATGTTGCGCATGGAAGTATTACTTATTTAAGTAACTTTCTTGACTTACGGCAACGGACTCTTTTGATTGTCTTGACTTGATGCAGTTCCTTAACTTCCCAGGTGACTTGAGTCGGCTCCTAATCTTTGGAAGACTCATCTGTCACTTCAACTTGACTTGGCTGTCTTGAGTTGACTTGACTGACACTTCTCACAGCTGTATCATAGCTGCTACTCCTTCAGTCGAGTTCTTGACTTCTCCTCCTTGCCATACTCAGCTGCTTCACAGCGGAATCTTCATTTTAACCTTCAGTTGATTTCTTGCATATCCAGGTATAGCTGACTTGACTCAGCTCGTACATCCCTATCTATTACAATGCAAATTACAAAGAAAATGGGGTGCCAACTTTCTAGTTTAAGTTTTACATGGCATTCATCAAAATCTAAACAATAAATTTCCCAACAATTTCCCCCTTTTTGATCATGCCAAAACTTGAAACATACATGCAAAAGTGTAAGCATCAAAGATACATACAGGTAGTGCAGTAACAGAGAATGTATGCGTAGAATCAATATTTTATTGATCATAACATTCTTGTCCTTTACACAGCTGTTTACAAAGTGTATCAAAGCAAACATCTATGTCTACGCAAAAAACAAAATAGAGAAATTACAGAATTTTTATTCAATGTACAGAAGACTTACATACTTATGTATTTACAATAGTAAGTTACATGAAGGGGTGGACAGCAACACTTCATCTCCTTCGCTGCCTCCTTCTTTCTTCATCACTCGCTGCCTTTCGACCTTTTTTCTTCTTCTTCTCTTCTTCAGTTGCTTTCTTTTTCTCATAGGCTTTTCTGGCAGCTTCATCTCTTCTTTTTCTTTCTTGTCTCTCTTCCCACAGTTGAGTTTGTCTTTTATTTTCTTCTTCGATTCTCTTTACATACTCAGCATTGTTCTTGGCCACTTGCAAGTTGGCTACTTCGTCAAACCTAGCCCAATAGATCCCTCCTTTCTTCCCTGGATCTATATATTCGATGTTTTTGGGTAGAGGTCTAGGTTTGAAACCTCTTCCTCCACTGCTTCTACCTCTTCCTATGGGTGTGTATTGATCGGGGCCTTCTTCTTTCCAAAGAGAGTGACCAAAGAGAGCGATCGCTCTGAGTCTGCCGCCTATCGCCTTCTTCGCACGCCTTGAGGCCTTTTTCCCAATACAAGTCCAGGCTTGGGCCATGGTCATGTTCTCGAAGTATCCCTCGGATGCGAGCGTCTTGAATTCATCAACAGATCTCGGCTCGGTTCTGACGTCTGAAATGTCATCAGTGTCTCTTCCTGCCAGAATGCCTCCATATTATTTCAGTATATCCATCGCACGGGCATCCATTTTTCTTTCAATCTCCGTCATCTCTGCTTCTACTATTTTCCTTTTTCTCAGACATGGGCACAACAGAGTGTTGGAGCGGCAGAGTCACTAGAAGTTTGCTGATTATGTCAGCTGTGACAAGTCCTTGTTGAGGGGTTCTAGCAACCATTAAAGTCATATCTTTCGAACCTTCCCCCTCAACTGATTTTCCCTTTTCTTTCTTCTGCTCTTCAGCTGTCTTCTCCTTCACAGCTGCGTCTTTATTCTCAGTTGCGGACCCTTCCAACGTCTTTAGGTATCCCTCTTCCCCCTTTTTGGCATCATCAAAGGAGAGAGGAACCCCTGGAAACATGCCAGCAAGCATGAAATCTAGGCGACTGATAGCTGAGTTCTGCTTGGATTCTGCTGCGGAGTATGAGAGGTATGCATTCTATCAATGTTTTCTTGCATCCTCTTCTTCATGTCAGCATTATCAGCGCAGCAGATTAGCATCTTGTTGTACAATGCTTTGAAGTATCGAACTTGTTCACGCGCATTGTCTGCTGCTGTTGCCACCATTCCCGGATCCTGACTATTATTCCACGCAGATCAGCAGTAACATTAGCATCTCGGTTGTCCACCGCATATCCAATGAGGCCTGGTGCCTTTCCATCTTCTCTATCTCCGCAAATATAGCCTTGAAAACTTCTCGAACCTCAGTTGTTACCTCCGTCTCAGCTGGCGGCCAAGCAACGTCAAAGTCAAAGTCTGCTGGAACGATGGTGTCTGTTGGAATGACGGGATCAGGTTGATGGAAACGTCGTTGATCTCTAGCTGATTCTTCATCAAGATCAGGTAGCTCCAGTGTGAAAGGGAAAGCTTGTTCAAACGCATCATCACGAACATAGGGAATCTATTCAACTGTGACTTGCGGCCGTGATGTGCCTGGTTGAGTCGATTCTGCTGCAGCTTTGGGAGCCTGCGTAGTTGACTGTGATTCAGCTGGGGTCTGTTGTGGTATTGACCCAGCTGGCTGAGCCTCAGCTGTCTCAACAGCTTCGTCGGTCTCAGCTGATTTTTCCTTTTGAGTTGTCTGGTTCTCGGCCATTTCAGTAGCGTCATCGGACGATGATGAGATTTTTAGGGGTGGCTCATCATCAAAATTGAACTTTTGACGAGCAGCCTTGAATTCTGGCTTACTCGTGCTGGGAATAACATCCTCAGCTGAGTCGGTTGGATTTGCAATGGGGGATGACGCAGCTTCATCTTCACCTTCAGATCCCAGAAAAGTTACGTTTGGGTTGTCTTGGGAATCATGAAGGGCACTTTACCTCGGGAAGTCTCAACCTCCTGTAGGCCTTCAATACCTACTGCAATCTCAACTGCAGCGAGGCCTTGGACAATCCCTTCGACAATCTCAGCTGTCTTGGGGTCTTCAGAGGTGGCATCCACTGGAGTCTCAACTCCATGGATTGCACTTTCATTGCCCAGAGTGTTAACTCCCGGGCGATCCATCTATGCCTCTCTCGCCGCTTCAAGAACGCGTCATTGCTGCGAGAGAGCTTGGCACTTCAGCTGAGACAGTCTCAACTGTCTGAGCCTCGTTAGTGACAACTTGCTGTGTATCTGTTTATTTTTCCTTCTCCACTTCGCCTCCTAGATTCGTTGTGGAGTCAGCTGCAGCATTCTCCGACCTAGCTGCAGTGGAGGGAGTTTTCCCCTCAGCCGACACACCAGTTGAGTGACTTGGAATGGGGTCACTCTTCTCCAGACTCTCGGCTATTTCCTGTGAGTTGTCAGCCGTTGGGGCAGGTGGTAAGACAACTTTAGTAGGGTTTGGCTCGACTTGGGTCCCCAAGTTCCCAGTTTCATCGCCAGTTCCCTTGATGCCTTCATCAGAGTGAGCTGGGGAAGTGGTCGCAGCAACAACAGTTGCAATCTGCTGCACCACTCCCATAAGATCAATCTCCAGCTTTGATTTGGAAGACTCTCCAAGGCCTTCCATTAGCTGTTGCTCATGTAGGATCCTGGATTCCCGCATGGCTTGCTACATCTCCAATTCTCCAGTCACAGCAGCAAGGTCTAGATCTTCATCGCTCTCTGAAAGCATGTCAAGATGTGGATGAGTATGATCAGTGGTTCCAGTTAGAGGACAGATATCTTGGGCTTTTCACGGGCTCTCGCTTCCTCCACGCTTGCCCTAGCTGCTATTCGTTCTCTTTTCGAATTTGTAACATGTTGATGCAGTTATCCTCATCAAGGGCTTGCAGCACTGTATCAACTTCAAGGAACCTGAAGAGTTCTCCTTCCTCCTCAATAAAATCTGGGTGTTCAAACTGCACCCTAGAGTGACTCAACTTCCACTTTCTCCATTCTCGCAGACGATTTTGGATGTCTGGATATGGTGGGGATAGTATCATCAAATCATCATCGTCATCCGCTTGCTGTCCTTCACTCTCAGGGATTGAGGGTAGCAGATCATGCTGCTCAACACCCTCACCAACATCTGTCGCAGGTGGGGACACAACCCTGTCGACAGGTGAATCAACTTTCTCAACTGCCTCTTGCTCCTCAGCTGTTCTGACTACAACTGGATCTTCAACTTGCCTCTGCTGATCGGCCTCAGCAGACTTGGCTGTTTCATCTATAATTTCTGGAGACTCTACTTCTCCAGTTGTCTCAGCAATCTGCTCTAGCTGAGTGGCAGACTCAGCTGTTTTCTCAAGCTCTGAACGCTTGAAGATTCTTCTTCTTCTTTTGGTTTTCACCAGAGGAATATCAGGTTCCACTTCCTCTGGTTCGTCGAAGGTAAATGCCTTCGCAGTTGTCTTAGAGCCAGCTGCCTTCCTTGTTGTGGTAGTCCTCTTCTTCTTAATCACTGGAGAAGGGATTAATGGTTCCTTCTCCTTTGCGGCTGCATGGGCAGGAGACACGGCTGCAGGGGGTGTGACTCTACGGCTGCAGGGCAGTGCGGTTTTTTTTTTTCTTTTGCAGGGGGCGAGTCTTCTTCTTTGGTACCGCAGAGGCAGCCTTGTTCTTGGGAGGGGAGGAGACAACTGTTTCTTCAGGGTCAGCTGATTCCCCCTCACTCGTGTCCGCCTTCTTGGCATAAGCTCTCTTCTGTGCTCCGGAAAGATTTGATCGGAACATCTTTTTGTTAACATGGAACGCCTTTCCATGTCGGAGAGGAACACCTTTCACCTCCATCAGCCGACCAATCACCAGGCCATACCCCAAAGATCCTCCGAACGATCCGTCTTCCTTGAAGGACTTATTCCCAATATTTTGGCAGAGTCTGCTGTATACAAACTCAGCCCAGTTTACCTTCTTTTCCTCCATGATCGCAACCATCACGATCAGCTTGGTTTTGGACAGCTGATTAAAGCTTCCAAATTTGATGTCTACACACTTGGCAACAATGTCCAACAGCTTATGATAATCTTCCTTCAGCAGCTTCTTATCAGCTGTGTAGACAATCTTCACAGCACAGTCAGGTTTGGCCACTTCCTTCCATGCAGCAGCCAAGTTTACATCAGCTTCATAGATCTCCGACACTCCTACCGCCGGTAGCAAATAGTGTTATGCCAAATCCTTGGCAGTGATTGTGAATTCTTTCCCGTGAACAGAGGACTTGATGCCCTCATCGTGAACTTCAGCGTTCACATAGAATTGCGTGACCTCCTCCACGTAGGTCATTTGAAACTCCATTGTGAGAAAGGGTTTCATCCCATAATTCTCCACTTTCTCAGCTATTTTCTTCACAAGGGTTTCGTCGAACCCCAGTTTGATCATTCCTTCAAAATCCACGGTAGACCCAGTGTGGATTTGTTTTCCCAACTTAACAAAATCGTAAGTAGATGCCATTTCTTGAAGATTTACCGAACGAAACTTTGAAAATGTGCTTTAAAAATCTGTAGGGTTTCGAGAGAGAATTTTCTTTCTTTGCTTTTGGGAGAGATGAACAGTTTGTGTAAAGTGAGAGAAAAACGGACGAAATGGTATATGTATGGGTTATGAAAGGACGTGCATACGGTTTTTGAAATTTGATCGAGATCAACGGCTCAGATTTAGCACGCCGATTATCATTTAATTTCTCGCATTTAATGCGGCAGCATTTATATCCAATCATAGGCTTGGTCGTGCAACTTTTGACTATATCCGTCATTATTGCGCTGACGTCATCCTTAAAAACATTCCCGCTTAGTAAAAACAACTGCGTTTTTGTCACTTAGCTCATAAATAACTCAACTTACTCCTTAGCTGATTCAACTCTTCTCTCTTTTCACATAGGTACTCAACTGTCAGCTAACTTAATGCAGCTGATTTTCCGATACGGCTGTCTTACTTAGCTGATTTATAAACTCAGCTTCATTTTTATCTTTTCTCGTTTCATCTCTTTTCCTTGAATCTTTTGAGTGTTAACTCAGCTCAATTAACCCTAGCTCATGCTTGAGTTCTTCAAATCTTGATTCACATAATGGTTTTGTGAAAATGTCAGCTAACTGTTTATCAGTTGAAATATATTCCAAGGTGATGTCCTTCTTTTCAACATGATCTCTTATGAAGTGATATCTGACATCAATGTGATTTGTTCTTGAGTGCAACACAGGATTTTGAGTGATTGCAATAGCACTTGTGTTATCACACATAATTGGAATCTCTTTTTCTTCAACATCATAGTTTCAGCTGTTGTCTCATCCATAAGACTTGGGCACAACAGATGCCCGCAGCTATGTACTCAACTTCAGCTGTGGATGTGGCTATTGAGTTTTGCTTCTTGCTAAACCAGGAAACCAGTCTGTTTCCAAGCATTTGACATGTGCCTGAAGTGCTCTTCCTGTCCACTCTACATCCAGCATAGTCAGAGTCTGAGTAGCCAATAAGCTTGAATCCTCCTTCCTTTGGATACCATAAGCCGACTTCCTGGCATCCCTTCAAATACCTTAGGATTCTCTTAGCTGCAGTCATATGGCTTCCTTTTGGTGCAGATTGAAATCTTGCACATACACCTACAACAAAGGTGATGTCTGGCCTACTTGATGTGAGATAGAGCAGTGAACCAATGAGTGCTCTGTATCTTGTTTGATCCACAGGCTTGCCATCTGCATCCATATCCATCTTGACTGATGTATTCATTGGTATTTTCACAGAAGACTTCTCTTCCATACCAAATTTCTTCATTAAATCTCTGGTGTACTTTGTTTGACTTATGAAGGTTCCATCCTTCAGCTGTTTAACTTGAAGTCCTAGAAAGAATGTCAGCTCTCCCATCATACTCATCTCAAATTTGCCTTGCATGAGGTTTGAGAATTTATCACACAGCTCTTTGTTTGTGGATCCAAAAATGATGTCATCCACATATATTTGAACAAGCAGTATACTCTCTCCATCTTGGATTCTAAAGAGTGTTCTGTCCATTTTGCCTTTGGTGAATCCATTATCTGTTAGGAATTGAGATAATGTATCATGCCATGCTCTTGGTGCCTGTTTCAGTCCATAAAGAGCTTTCTTGAGCTTGTACACCTTATCTCCAAGAGTCTTCTGCTCAAATCCTGGAGGTTGTTCAACATAGACTTCTTCTTCCAATAATCCATTTAAGAATGCACTTTTTACATCCATTTGATATACAATGAAGTTCTTGTGTGCAGATAGGCAAGAAACATCCTTATTGCTTCTAATCTTGCAACTGGGGCAAATGTTTCATCAAAATCTATTCCTTCTTCTTGGCAATACCCTTTGGCTACCAATCTTGCTTTGTTTCTTACCACAGAACCTTCTTCATTCATCTTGTTTCTGAAAACCCATTTTGTTCCAATAACATTTTGATGAGTTGGTCTTTGAACGAATTCCCATACTTTGTTTCTTTTAAACCGATTGACTCTTCTTGCATGGCCGAATCCAATGTGCATCATCCAATGCTTGGGACACATCTTTTAGCTCTATTTGGGAAATAAAGCAAGTGAACATTGCTTCTTGTTGAGCTCTGGATCTGGTTCTTACACCGTCTCTTACATCTCCAATGACTAGCTCAGGTGGATGGTCTCTCACCATCTCACATCAGGTTGGAGTAAGTTAGCCGGGTTGATGCCGTCTTGCAATCGTGTTATCTTGAGCATCTCTCTCATCATCACTTAGCCGCAGATTTTCCAATTGTCTTTGAGATTCAACTATCTCATCTTCACCTTGATTAATTACTCCGATTTGCCTTCAACATAGGGACTCTTCTCGTATAGTTGGTTGATTCGGTTTTGTCGCCTAACTCTTCAATGTCTTCTCCATTTACATAAGGTTCATCAAAAATCACATGGATAGACTCTTCTGTGACCATAGTCCTTTTGTTCAACACTCTATAGGCTTTGCTTTCAGCTGAGTATCCCAAGAAGGTACCTTCATCAGCTTTAGCATCAAATGCCTTTAAATTATTCTTCCCATTGTTGTGGATGAAGCATTTACAACCAAATATTTTAAAGTATGCAACATTTGGGTTTCTCCCTGTCCAGATTTCATATGGAGTCTTTGTCAGCTGTCTGTTTATCATGCATCTATTTTGAGTATAACATGCAGTGTTTATGGCTTCAGCCCAAAATCTTTTAGGCCGCCCTGCTTCAGCTAACATGGTCCTTGCAGCTTCCTTGAGAGTTCTGTTCCTTCTTTCTGCAACTCCATTCTGCTGCGGAGTCCTTGCTGCAGATAGTTCGTGAGTAATACCATTTTCAACACAATACTGAGTTATTATTCCATTGACAAACTCAGTTCCTCTATCAGATCTTATCTTTATAATGGTTTGACTTTTCTCATTTTGAACTCTTTTCATCAGCTGTGGTAACTTCTGCAAAGTTTCTTTCTTTTTACACATGAAAATTGTCCACGTATATCTTGAATAATCATCCACCACTACTAGAGTGTATTTCTTTCCACTTATGTCTTTGGGCCGCTCAATGGACCAAATAGATCCATGTGTAATGATGCAGATCCTTGTTGAAGATGGACTTGACTTCTCTTTGAATGATGATTTAATCTGCTTTCCCATCTGGCATGCATCACAAACACTTTCTTTCTTGTATACTGAGTCTGGGAGTCCTTCTACAAGATTACTCCTTGCAAGCTTGTTAATTGTCTTGAAATTCAGGTGACTCATCTTCTTATGCCATAGCCAACTTGATTCGGCTGTACTCTTTGCTAATAAATAAGTGCTTGGTGTGGCAGTCGACCAGTCTACCACATACATGTTCTTTTGTCTGGATTCTTGCAACACTACTTCATTTGATTCAGTGTCTTTGATTTGGCACACTCCCATATTGAATCCAACATTATAGCCCTTGTCACAGAGTTGGCTGATGCTTAACAAATTGAAATTGAGGCCTTCAACATATGCAACATCTGTGATTTCTAATCCATTTTTCTTGATGGATCCAGTGCCTCTTATTTCCCCTGGAGCTTCATTTCCTCCAAATATGACTTTTGCACCTCTAATCTCCTTGAACTTTGACAAATTTTTCTTGTTTCCTATCATGTGTCTGGAACAGCCACTATCCATGTACCAGGTTCCTTGGCACTCAGCTGTTCCTTGAACCTGCAATCGAGGAAATTAGTTTTTAGGTACCCATACTTGTCTGGGTCCTGAGGGGTTAGTGCTGTAAGATGAACCAACCAACCTATAGCCAAATGATTTGACTCTAAGGGGTTGCCATCTATCTGTGCCATAATCATAATTCACTTTGGCAAATTGCTTGGGGACTTTAGGTTCATACATCTGTCTATTTTGTCTATATGCATGTGTGTGTGTTTTAGCAATTGCCTTCTTAGGGTAATTGTGATATCTCTGAGTGTAGTGCTTGGGTGCATATGTGTGCTGATAATGGCTTTGTTGCCTTTGGAATGACCTTTGCTGAGTTCTAGGTCTTTGCCATTTTGGCATGTATTCCGTAGGTCTTGGCTAATATTTCACATTATTCCAATCAGCTTGACTTGGGTAGTTTCTACCATTCCCATCATTTGTTTTCCTTTGATAGAACTTCTGGGGATTCTGGTAGCTCTGTTTCTTTTTCACAGAGTACTTTCTGTTTGGAGTTTGCTGAGGAACTCTGCTGGATTTCTTCTCAATCGCCCTCTCAAAGATACTCAATCGGGCCGTTTTCCTTTCCCTTTATATCCTAGGCCAGTTTGTTTGTGATTGTGCTTAGGAGTGAATGTGTGTGCAATATTTGGTGTTTTGGATTTTTGAGATGCTTCATTACTTGAAGATCCTTTTTCCAAGATCACTCTTGGAGTTTGACTATGTACAAAGGAATTAAATCCTATGCCTGTCTTGTCTCCACATTCTTTTTGGCTCATGATAAGGTCATCCAATGATTTAGATGCCTTTGTGAATGAAGCAATCACATTTTTGAGATCGTTTTCTCTCTTTTCCGTAGCAGCTATCTCTGCTATTAGTTTAGCATTTTCAGCCTTTAGCTCTTTGTTCTCATCAGCTAAGTGACTTAGAGTACTCAGCTCCTTAGTCAGCTGTGAGTTTTGGTTTTTGAGCTGACTGTTTTCCTCATTTAATAGTGAGTGTGAGGATTTAATGTGCTCAAAATCTTTCATCATTTTGCCTAATGAATCATAAAGATCAGTGGGTGATGAGGTGTGTGTGTCACAATCACTATCACTAGAATCTGAATGAGATGAGTTAGAGTGTACCTCATCTTCCTGGTCAGGTTGATCTTGTTCCTTAGCCATTAGACAGATTAAGGCTTCTTCTTCTGAGTCACTTGAGTAGTCAGCTTCACTACTCTCTGAGTCTGCTGCTTCTTTTGACTTAGCTGTGTCGGGTCTCAAGACCAACATTGCTCTTTTCTTTTCTTGCCTTCTTTCTCTGAAGACTTTTCTTTCTTCTTCATTTCTTTATTTATTCACTACAGGATATGGACAGTCAATGGCAAAGTGTCCTGGTTGTCTGCAATTCCAACACAAGTTTTCAATCTTTTGATCATCTCTCTCATTTCTTGGGTTGTCAGCTCTTTCACCTTTGTTTCTTTTGTAGTTCTTATTGAAGAACTTATTGAATCTTTTAACCATCAAGGCAATTTCCTCCTGTTCAATGGCTTCTTTGGTTTCAGCTCTCTTCCCTTCCTTGACTATGAGTGCAGCTGTTTTTGGCACAGCTATCTCCTCTTGATCTTTTCTTCTCAGCTCAAACTCATAGGCTTTGAGGTCTGAGAATAGTTCATGATTGGATGTTTTTGATAGGTCCATTGAGTGTCTTAGAGCCATGGTCTTCATTTCCCACTCAGCTGGGAGGCTCCTCAGTATTTTCATACACATTTCCTTCTGAGTGTATTCTTTCCCAAGTGTTGAGAGCTCATTTGTAATTTCAGTGAATCTAGCATCCAGCTGATCCATTGTGTCACCTGCGAGCATTTTAAAATTTTCAAATTTTTGAACAACAACAGATAATTTGTTTTCCTTGATTTGCTCAGATCCTTCACAAATTAAGGTTAATTTGTCCCAGATTTCTTTGGCTGCTTTGCAAGATTTGACTTTGTTGAACATGGCTTTGTCCAAAGTCTTGTAAATTATATCTTTGGCCACGTTGTCAAGGTTGTATCTTTTTCTATCATCATTTGTCTATTCAGCTCTTGGCTTTTCAACCATAGCTGGTCTGGGAGGGGCATCCTCCTCTTCTTCAGCTGCAGCAGCTCTCCTTGCAGCTGTGTTCACCTTCATTATTTGCAGTGGCCCATCCTCTATCACTATCCATATCTCATCATGTAAAGCTGATAGATGAGCCTGCATACGTATTTTCCAGTCATCAAATTCTTCAATGGTAAACATATGAATGCGTGTCAAATTTACTTCCATAAAAATAACTTTGCTATTTTAAAAATGGCTTTTGAAAGAACAAGTGCTAACAACTTCTTTGAAAGATTGGAGATCTAGTTCAGTAACCAGTGCGGAAGGCTCAATGAACCAACCGCTCTGATACCACTTGTAGGTCCCAAGGGGTGTGAGTAAGGTTTAGAAGGGGGGTGGGGGTTGAATAAACCTTACCAACTTTTCGAATTAGTTCTTTTAAATAAGTTCAGAGTTGATTTCACAGCTATGTCCTTGATGGACAACTAAGTTAGTTAACCAGCAGAGCTAGCCACTCAACAGACTCGACTGAGCTGTTGATAGAATAACTCAGCTGTTTAGTCTAATACTTAACTTGGGTGTGATGGGATTTTCAGCGGAAGACTTAACACCCTTGAATTTGGTTTAAGTTTGTTTTAACACTTGGTTTCAGCACTTTGTTAAATATCAATTGGATAGCAAATTATCAGCAGATATTAAATGATATGCAGTAAGTAAATGCTGAAATGTAAATGACACAATAAATTTTATAGAGGTTCGAAGATGGGGTAATTCTTCTAGTCCTCTCTTCTCCAACTCCTGGAGGAATACACTAAGTATTGATCAGAGTACAAAGTGGTTATCAGTCCAGATACAAGTCTTGTTCACACAACTAACTTGATCCTTTGGGACTCAGTCTGGAGATGCCTTGGTCACACACGGTTGGCTTCTCGTCCGACTCGCCTTCTTCAGGGCTGTTTGCGCTTGCTACTTCAGCTCACTTGCTCAAGATTCTTGGATTTGATCACGAAGCCCTCCAATAACTTGAGACTGGCTCGACCTTGAACCTTTCTACAATCTTCCTTGGAATGTAGACCCCTTTTTGATTCTTCAAAAAGTTTCCCCTTCAACAGTATGAAGTTGTCTTTCCTTCGCAGCTTGGTGTTGGATTGATTTCCTTCGAAGTTTAGGCTTGAGGATTTGCTTGAATAACTTGAGAATATTTTTGTAGGTTACAACTCGAATGATAACTTGAAAGTTCGTGGTTCAGGGTATGCAAGGTAACATCTTCTCAAATTGATTCCTCTGCCTTTTATAGTGCTCTTTCAAAAATCTGTCCGTTGAAGAGATAGACTGATTTTAAAAAGACACTAGTGGTCGTTGGCTTGTCTTGTTGCAGTCCTTGAAATTGACATTACCTCGTATTAAATGAACCTTCAGCTTTTTAGAGCCTGACACAGGTGCAGTGCTTCCCATTGGTTTATTCCTTTTGCACGCTTTTGGGACTGAGCACTTTAGAATGTTGCAGCATGGAAGTATTACTTATTTAAGTAACTTTCTTGACTTCTGTGCAACGGACTCTTTTCAGTTGTCTTGACTTGACTGCAGTTCCTTAACTTCCCCAAGTGACTTCGAGTCAGCTCCTAATATTTGGAAGACTCACCTGTCACTTCAACTTGACTTGGCTGTCTTGAGTTGACTTGACTGACACTTCTCACTGCTGTATCATAGTTGCTACTCATTCAGTCGAGTTCTTGACTTCTACTCCTTGCCATACTCAGCTTTTTCACAGCGGAGTCTTCATTTTAGCCTTCAGTTGATTTCTTGCATATCCAGGCATAGCCTTCAGTTGATTTCTAGTCTAAGTTTTACATGGCATTCATCAAAATCTAAACAATAAATTTCCCAACAAAGAATGTGGTACTCTTCATAGGTCTTGAAGGAATATTGTGGTAACCTCCTTGAAGGTGTTGTAAGAAGATTGTGGTAATCTTCAAAGGTGGTGTTGTATTAATTGTGGTAATTAATAAAATCTTTTTTTCTTTTTGAAATCCACTTCGGATATACCGGGGTGGTAGTAGATTAGGCCCTAGGTGGGTTGAACTACTATAAATCATCGAGTGTTGTTTAATTTCTGCATTTATATTCTTGTCAATTACTTGTTCATTCGAAAAAAAGGGCGATTTGCGAAAAATCGGTATAATCTATTCACCCCTCCTCTAGATTATCGTAGCCACTTGGACTAACAGAAATAGTCCAACAACACGGCCATGTTGAAAAACACGACCTGACCGTGTTTGACACGACCTTTGGGAGTTGCCATAACATGGTCATACTTAAAAGCACGACCTGGCCGTGTTTGGTACGACATGGCATGTTTTTGCTCTTTTTTGGCTGATTAAAAATATGGCCATGTAAAAAAGCACACTCGGGCCAAGTTTGTCTCGAAAGGCCCCGAAATGACGCGTTTAGCTTGGGATTTTGAGTGTTTTTGCATCCATAGACCTCGGGATATATTTTGACATGAATCCATGGTCCAAAATCACCAAAAATAGCTCCGAATGATCAATCTACACCAATAAAAGCACCTCACAGTAATATGAATTATGTACAATAAAAACTCATGAAACTAACAACGAAATAACTCAAATTCTACTCAAATACACACATAAAACATGCATAAAAAGACACTTATCAAACCACCTCCAACTTAGAACTTTGCTTGTCATCAAGCAAAACATAAAATCATAATGAGGGATTCAATACATCATAACACACAAGGAAGATATTTTTCTCAAAACATTGAATATAAGCAGTGAAATTCTTAGCCCTCTCAACTCAAATTAGCCATTAAGTAAAAATTTAGTTTTGCAAAGCAATCGATTGTCAAGTAAAAATATTAATATCAACGGGCCATAATTAGACTTGAACTCATCATTCCAGGAATATTGATAGTTATGCACAACTTCTATCCAATAACACCATGAAAATATAAGAGCTCAATCGATTTTTGCAGTTAGTCTACTAGTCATATAACCAAGTTTCTTAAACTTTATTGGAATGAGAAATGCAAGCAATATACATTCTTTTTTTTTTTTAAAGACCTTTCGAGGTATGCTTCTACTAGGTTTATATTTTGAATTTTCGTTCAAACACTCTTAGGGTGGTTTCCCATACTCATATTCGTGTCGCCGTTTTACTTAAAAGACAAACATGGAGCTCATGAATGCTCCTAGTTACTAAGCAACAACAAATAGAGGAGTATAACCTCGATTGGTCCATATATTTTTTTTTTGCTTTTTTTCATTTTTTCATTTTTTTTGCTTTTCTTTTCTTTATTTTTTTCTTGGCTCTTTGGCTTGGTTTAACAACTCGTCAACCACTACTAAATCAAGAGTTCTTAGACTTTCATAGCCCTAAGAATCGTCATATATGTCTTAACAAATCAAGTATCGTAGTGTTAGAAGTCTCGTTTAAATTCAACCCACATCCATATCAATCCATTCAAGACAATCAATTGCTTTGCATTTAAAATTGATAGAATCTGATGCCTTAATACTTTAAACAAAACAGATTCTTACGGTGTTGTATGTTAATGTTGTAACACTGAATCAAACAACACAAGTACACAACGGAATAAAAATAACACGGGGATTTTTTACGTGCTTAGATTCCTCAATCTTAATGCACGAGGCCATGCCCAGAGAATAAACAATCCAATATTAGAAAACAAACAATTATTACAAATACGACTGGATTTACGTAAAACATAAAGACTCTCTCTTTATCTTATACACCAACACTCGTATAAAACTAATATTCTGATTGGTTCGTCCAAAAAAAACCTCAACCTTGTTGGAATCCCTTGTTAAGTTGGTATTTTACCAATTAATTGATTATGTTAGATTAGGATCTGGTTTTATTTTTGGGTGTTTTTAGAGTCGTTAGAGTCCAATTTATTTCATTTAGTGTCGATGATGAGTCAATACAGATTTGGTAGCCGAGAAATGAAGAAAATGATGAAAAACGGAGCGAAGAAAGAAGAAATCGCGTTTGATAAAAGGAAAAATTGCATTTTGTGCCTAGGATGGATGGGCGGGCAGAGCGCCGCCCGGACGCCGTAGCGCCATGGCGATGGGATTGCGGTTTGGCTGGCTTGTGTGGGCGCTGTAGCGCCCAACGCCCGGCGCTGCAGCGCCGGGCGGTAAATAGCGTACGAGATTTTTGGGCGCCGCAGCGCCCATGCCCGGGCGCCGCAGCGCCCGGGGCAGAATTTCCCAGGTTCACCTACCCCCTTTCTTCGATTTTTGTGGACTATATATACTAGCCTTGGGGCTTGAAATGAGGGATCTTGGACCCTTGGGAAGACAAGAAAACATCCACAAGACAAAGAAGAAGGTTTGGGACATCTTGGGAAGAGCTTAGATAAGAAGATTGGAGGCTCTATCATCTAGAAATAGAGAAGATTCCTCAACTCTTGTTCTTATTTTGTTGCTTTCTTCATATCTTGTAAGATGTATTGTTGTATTCTTATGGATTCATTGTCTTTAATCATGAGCTAAACTCTATAATTCTAGAGGGATGATGTAATCTATGTTTGAACTTATGTTTTGAAATTGTGGTTTGTCAATCTAGATCTATCAATTTATTTGTGCTATTTGGATCTATTGCTTCTAAATTACTTGATCAATAATTTAGAGTGTTTGGTGTATTTGATTTGACACTTGAGAGAGGTAATTGAATACATGACCTTGGAATAGCATAACCTAGGATTTCATAGAATTGAGAGATTTGTGAATCCTTTGAAGTCATTTATCAAGATTCATAGCTCTTATTGAGATTTCAATTGGTGATTTTTATAGAGATATTGATTTCCCAATTAGATCTAAAATCATTTGGCACTCGAGAGAGGAAATGATTAGTGTAGAAATCTTGACTTATAAATTGATAATTGATGATTGATAAACCATAATGATAATATAAAGGATAACTAGATTCATCACACCTCTAGAATTCATTTAATCATTTGGATACACTCATTGATATTTTTTATATTCTTGATTTATTTTTGGTATTTTTAGTATAATCAACTCCCACAAATATTGAATTTCTAAATAAAGTTAAACTACTATATTATAGTATTTAGTAATAATTCGATAATTATTCCCTGTAGACTTGCGGTTAGAAAAATCTCTAACAAGTTTTTGGCGCCGTTGCCGGGGATTAATTCATCTTATTTGTGCTAATATTATTACTTAGTAGTTTTACTTTAATTTAGATTGTTTTTTTTTTTTGTTACAATAGGGTTATTGTCATTTTTGCATTCTCTTGTTGATGCGAAAAAATAAAAGTGCTAATTTAATCTTATTTGATCCAGAAATTGAAAGAACACTTCGAAAGATTAGAGCCGCATGAAGAATTGAATTTGCAAAAATGGCAGGAAACGGTGATGATGAAGAACGCATACCTATTATTGCACCACCGGAAAGGGCCATTCGGGACTATTTTCGACCAACCACGAATCAAAATTATTCGGGCATTGTTCGCCAACCTATCAATGCGAATAATTTTGAATTGAAGCCGGCCCTAATAAACATGGTGCAACAAAATCAGTTTTGGGGGTAGTGCCAGACGACCCGAATGCTCATCTGGCTATTTTTCTCGAGATATGTGACACTATCAAAATGAATGGGGTTCCCGGTGAAGCTATTCGGTTGAGGTTATTTTCGTTTTCACTTTGTGATAAAGCTAGACAATGGCTTCAAACCTTCCCACCTGGAAGTATCACTAGTTGGAATGATCTCACTGGAAAATTCATGGCAAAATTCTTTCCACCTAGCAAGACACTTCAACTGAAAAGTGAGATTGCTCAATTTCATCAACTCGACTTTGAGCCACTCTACGAAGCTTGGGAGCGATTCAAAGAATTATTGAGGAGGTGTCCACAACACGGGTACGCATATTGGCAAAAAGTTCAGTATTTTTACAATAGTATGAATGGGCATTCGAGAACTATTATAGATGCTGCAGCGGGAGGTACATTGATGGCTAAAACTCCAAGTGAAGCCATGCTTTTACTAGAAGAAATGGCTGCCAATAGTTATCAATGGCCTTCTGAGAGATCTACGCCAAGAAAAGTTTCCGGTGTTCTTGAACTTGATACTATGTCCGCATTGGCCTCTCAAATTTCCGCCTTGTCAAAGCAAATTGATACTCTAAATTCGGGTGGAAAACAACAACCAGAGGCAGTCATGGAGATAAGTCAAGAAATTGTGAATCCCGATACGGAACAAGCAAATTATGTGAACAATTGGGGTTTCAACAATAGAGGGAATCAATTGCCGACGCATTATCATCCGGGACTTCGCAATCATGAAAATTTCTCGTATAGCAATACGAGAAATGTGTTGCAACCACCTCCGGGATATCAGAATCAAGCAAGTACGAGTACACACGTGGGAGAACAAAAGCCATCTTTGGAAGAATTACTTAGTTCATTCCTTGTAGAAACAAGAGCAAGGATGAACAAGGCCGATTCTAACATAGAAAATTTGGGTTCAAGGGTTACAACAATTGAAAGTCATCTCAAATCCTTGGGGACACATGTGTGTCAATTGGCCACGGCTATTAATTCACAACAGAAAATTGATACGTTTCCAAGTAACACCGAGGTGAACTCACGTGAGCATTGCAAGGCCATTAAGTTGAGAAGTGGAACGAAATATGATGAACCAAAGATGCCTACTCACGCCACCAATGAACCAAAAGCAAGCTCTGAAACACTCCACAATGAAGAGGGCATTGATAAGCAACCAGAAAATGCAAAAACTGAGGTAAAACCAATTTCCAATTCTGATAATGTGTTACCAAATTCTCTTCCTTTTCCACAGAGATTTCAGAAGAAAAAGTTGGACGCTCAATTTTCCAAGTTTTTGGAAATATTCAAGTAATTCACATCAACATCCCTTTTGCCGATGCACTTGAGCAAATGCCAAACTATGTAAAATTCATGAAGGATGTCATGTCGAGAAAGAGAAGGTTGGAGGCATACGAGATGGTCAATCTCACAGAAGAATGTAGCGCCATTTTGCAAAGAAAGCTACCACAAAAATTAAGAGATCCGGGGAGTTTCACTATCCCTTGCACTATTGGTGATTCTTATTTTAATAAGGCTCTTTGTGATTTAGGTGCTAGCATTAATCTTATGCCGTTATCTATTTTCAGGAAACTTGGCCTTGGAGAGATAACACCGTCCACCATCACATTGCAATTAGCCGATAGATCACTCACCTACCCAAGATGAGTGATTGAAGATGTGTTGATAAAAATGGATAAATTCATATTCCCGCGGACTTTGTGGTGTTGGATATGGAGGAAGATCATGAAATGCCATTGATTCTTGGAAGACCTTTTCTAGCAACGGGACGAGCTCTAATTGACGTGCAACGAGGAGAGTTAACATTACGGGTAAATGATGATGAGGTATTGTTTAACATTTATAAAGCAATGAAATTTCAAGAAGAACCTCAAACATGTCATTTTATTGATATGATCGAACAATGTGATCAAACTAAAGTTATAAAACAAGATTTAAAAGATCCGTTAGAACATTGTTTGATTAATTCAATAATGAAATGTGATGAGGAAGATAGTGATGATATTGATTTGCTTGAGTTTATTCTTTCCCTTGAGGCTAAAGAAATTGTAAAAGAAAAACAAAAGGAAGCATTAGAAAATGCCAATATTGAAAATATTCCGAAAGGTACTTTAGAACTAAAGGAACTTCCGGAACATCTTCAATATGCATTTTTGGGAAAAGATAAAACTTATCCGGTAATTGTTTCTGCTTCATTATCTTCACTCGAATTGGATAAGTTGTTGCGTGTGCTTCGTGAGCATAAGTCGGCTTTGGGTTGGTATATTTCTGATTTGAAAGGTATAAATCTTTCCATTGTAATGCACAAAATTTTAATGGAAGAATCTTATAAACCATCTATTGAGCATCAAAGATGACTTAATCCCGTAATGAAAGAAGTTGTGAGAAATGAGGTTTTAAAATGGCTAAAGGCAGGTATCATTTATGCTATTTCTGATAGTTCATGGGTGAGTCCGGTACAAGTTGTTCCTAAAAAGGGAGGTATGACAGTTGTGAAAAATGATAACAATGAATTAATTTCTACACGAACTGTCACAGGATGGCGAGTATGTATTGATTACAGGAAATTGAATAAAGCTACTCGTAAGGATCATTTTCCCCTCCCCTTTATTGATCAAATATTGGACAGGTTGGCAGGTTACGAATACTATTATTTTCTTGATGGCTATTCAGGGTACAATCAAATCGCCATTGCCCCTGAGGATCAAGAAAAGACCACTTTTACATGTCCATACGGTACTTTTGCATTCCGCAGGATGCCATTTGGATTATGTAATGCACCTGCTACTTTCCAGAGGTGTATGATGGCGATTTTTCATGGTATGGTTGAGGAAATCATGGAGATTTTTATGGATGATTTTTCTGTTTTTGGTACTTCTTTTGACCATTGTTTGCATAACTTGTCTCTTGTTTTGCAACGTTGTGAGGAAACTAATCTTGTACTTAATTGGGAAAAATGTCACTTTATGGTCAAAAAAGGGATTGTACTTGGGCATCGTATTTCTTGTACAGGTTTGGAAGTTGACAGGGCGAAAGTTGTGGCTATTGAAAAGCTACCCCCACCTTCAAATGTGAAAGACATAAGAAGCTTTTTAGGGCATGCAGGATTTTATAGGAGATTTATAAAAGATTTTTCAAAAATTGTTAAACCACTTTGTAATCTCCTTGAAAAAGATGCTATCTTTTGCTTTGATGAGTCTTGTTTGTAGGCATTTGAACAGATAAAAAAGGCACTTGTTTCAGCTCCTATCATGATAGTGCCGGATTGGATCTAACCATTTGAGCTTATGTGCGATGCAAGTGATTATGCAGTGGGTGCCATTCTTGGTCAGAGGCGAGACATAATTTTTAAAGCTATTTACTATGCAAGCAGGACCATGGACAATGCCCAACAAAACTACACCACCACGAAAAAGAGATGTTGGAGGTAGTTTTTGCATTTGATAAATTTCGAGCTTACTTGGTAGGTACAAAGGTGATTGTTTATACGGATCATGCCGCAATCCGATATCTTTTCTCAAAAAAGGACGCAAAACCTCGGTTAATTCGATGGATTTTGCTCTTGCAAGAATTTGATATTGAGATTCGGGATAAAAAAGGAAGTGAAAATGTGGTTGCCGACCATCTATCCCGCCTTGAGCAACCGCACGAGGTGATTGAAAGCCCAATAAAAGAATCATTTCCTGATGAACAAATTATGCATGCCGAGACATCATTACCTTGGTACGCAGATTTTGTTAATTACCTCGCGGGAGGAGTTTTGCCACCGGACTTGACTTCACACCAAAAGAAAAAATTCCTACATGATGTTAAGTCTTATTTGTGGGATGATCCGTTACTGTTCAAAAGATGCGCGGATTCTATCATTCGCCGTTGTGTTCCTAAGGAAGAAATTGGAGAGATTCTTCAACATTGTCATTCCTCATCTTATGGGGGACATTTCGGGCCAACCCGAACAGCTGCAAAGGTACTACAATCTGGTTTTTATTGGCCAACATTATTCAAGGATTGTTATGCTTTTGTGAAGACTTGTGATCGATGCCAATGGGTTGGTAATATTTCACGGCGTCATGAGCTTCCCTTGACAAATATAATGGAAGTGGAGTTGTTTGATGTATGGGGTATTGACTTTATGGGGCCATTTCCCGCGTCCAATGGAAATTTGTACATTTTGCTTGCGGTTGATTACATCTCCAAGTGGGTTGAGGCGATTGCTACACCAACGAATGATGCTAAGGTAGTACTCAAATTCTTGCACAAGCATATTTTCACCCGGTTTGGTACTCCTCGAGCTATTGTAAGTGATGAAGGTACGCATTTTTGTAATAAATTATTTAATAACCTTCTTACTAAATTTGGTGTGCGTCATAAGATTCCACTTGGTTACCATCCGCAATCTAATGGTCAAGCCAAAATTTCTAATCTGAAGTGAAACAAATTCTTGAAAAAATGATGAGTTTTAATCGAAAGGATTGGGCACAAAAGCTCGATGATGCTTTGTGGGCTTATCGCACAGCTTATAAAACACCCATTGGTATGTCACCATATCGATTGGTGTTTGGTAAAGTGTGCCATTTGCCGGTTGAACTTGAGCATCGAGCTTATTGGGCAATTAAGAAATTGAATTTTAACTTGAAAGCGGCCGGTGAAAACCGATTACTTCAATTAAACGAAATGGAAGAATTTTGTCACGAATCATATGAAAATGCCAAAATGTATAAAGAAAAACAAAAAAATGGCATGATCAAATTATTTTGCGACGTGAATTCTTACCCGGCTGACAAGTGTTATTGTTCAATTCTAGATTGAAACTATTTCCAGGTAAACTCAAATCACGATGGTCCGGACCATTTGTGGTTGAACGTGTGTTTCCTTATGGTGTTGTCGAGTTGAGAGGAAACGATGGGAATTCGTTCCAAGTAAACGGACAACGATTGAAACATTATTTCGGGAACGAAACAAGGAAGGTTTTAAATCTTCCACTTGGTGATGCAAATTCTTGAGCCCGAGTAGTTGAGTCCGACTAACGACTATAAATTTAGCGCTTCTTGGGAGGCAACCCAAGTGATTTTCGTGTGATCGAAATTTTTGTGTGATTTTATTTTCTTTTAGTTTTGGCGTGTTTTTATTTGAATTTTGGTGTGATTTTTTGTGTGAATTAATTTGTGTGTGATTTTAAATTTTTAGTTAAATTGAGATTTTAATTTATATAAAAAAAAATTGAAAATTGGCAGCTATCGGTGTGCATTTGGCCATCGACCCTTGGCACCGCAGCGCCCATGACAGCGGCGACAGGGTGCAGAGGTGTGCAGTGTGCATGCCAGTCAGCTGCGCGCCGGCTCCTACTACGCAGCGCCCGACCGATTTGGTAACTTAAAGGCTGATTTAGCCTTATTTGTTTTTAACAAACATAACATACCCTCACGCCCATTCTTGATTTCTTCTACAAAAATCCCACCTAGTATTCACTTATACATCATTCAAGTGGGAAATTGAGCAACTTGATCATCATCTTCATCTTCTTCATCAATTGGGTAAGTGAGCTTCAATTGTACACCAATTTTCTTCAAATTTTCTAGCCTAGGGTTGAAATGTGGGAATTTTCAATATCATTGTAATTTCGAAATTCTTGATAAATTGTGATGATATATGACTATATTTGCTTGAATTGGTTGGTGTTTAAAATTGGGCATGAATTGAATTTCAAATTTGGTGTTCATCTCTTATATTGCATATATGCCTACAAGGTGTTTGTTTAAATGTCTCAATGAAAAATATTACACCTAGGCATTTGATTCTTGTCATCATTGTGTACTAAAGGTTATTTCATCATGAATTGATGATAAGGATGCATAATTCTTGAGTAGTTGCAAATTCCTAACCCCTAACTCGTATTGTGCGTTCTATGTGTTATTTTGCTTGTGTTATTTTCCAGGTGATTTTCAATTCAATTACAATGCCAAAGAACAAAGAACCCAAGCAAGGGCAAAAAGGTGGCAAGTACTTCCGAGGAAAATGTTGAAGACCGTTTTCGTAACTTGGAAGCACAACAGTTGTATTATGACACATTATGCTCGAAGAGTATAACAGCGGAATGGGGGTTACAACCGGGGCCGAATGATGGTGAACTTGCACAAATGATACATCATAAGCAATGGAAAAAACTTTATGCCCAACCTGGACCATTCGCACCGAATATTGTCCGAGAGTTTTATGCGAATGCGAGGTCCAAAACTGGCTATGACTCAGAGGTTTTCATACGTGGGTAGATCACCGAGTATGGAGGAGATTTGTAATACCTTATGTCGGCCTGGAACTGAGGTACGTCATATTAAAGTTGTGGGAGGTGCTTCTGCTTTTCCGCACACGAGTCTTAGTAGGTATGGGCGAGCTTGGTACCACTTCATATGCAACAATTTGATACCAACCAAGCATGTCAGTGATGTAACTAAGGAACGAGCCCATCTTCTATATGCATTAGTTACTGACATACAATTCGACCCAGCGGTAATTATTGCAACGTCCCTTCGTCACAAAATGCTACACCCCAAAACAGAAGGACTAGTCTTACCGAGTTTAATTTGTGGGCTATGTAAAAAGAGGGGTGTTAAATGGGATAGCTCCGAGCCATTGGAAAAGCCTAAGGGACCTATAGATTCGGCTACTATTGCTTCCTATGATGAATGGGCAGGCGGTGTGCCTAATCCGAAGGGTGCGGGATATATCCTTGATCCCGAATTTGCCCTACCAGCTATTGAGCCTGATACTCATGCCCAACCACAGAATATCGACGCTCCATCCAATTCAGCGGCAAGACATTCTCGTTCTAGACGCTCACATCACGATAACAACCCTTCGGACGCATTAGTTCACGAAGTAAGAGAATTGAGAAGGGCTTTTGTAGCTGAGCAACGCCACAGAGCGGCACGAGAAGAATACGTGAATGAGCACAACCGAGTACTTGCCCAGATATATAGCCAGACGCACCCACAGTTCCAGTTCCCGATACCACCACCACCGGGTCCTATTGCTCAATTTTCACCACACGACTCCGATGAGGAGTCCTAGGCGCTCCGGCTACCAGGAAAGTTTTTCTCACTCTCCATTGAGGACAATGTTCAATCCAAGTTTGGGGGGGTGTAATCTGTATTTGTGTCTTTTGAGTCGGGTAAAAAAGAAAATTGAGTTGAGTCGAGTCGGGTAGTTTGTTGAACTATAGAACTGCATGACTAAGTAGATTTGTTGATCACGAGTTGAACTGTCACGAGAGCATGCTTTTAAGTGGTGATCTATATTTTGCTTCCTTGATTTCATATTCATGCATAATTTTGTTAACTTATTTGAAAATGATTAATGAAGTTGAGTGTTGCTTGTATGATCCCACCGGATTCTAGAACTTGTTCGATCACTAATTGAGGCGAAATCCTAGGTGAAATAACATTAAGGAAATGATTTAGGCCATCTTTGAATAAGCTAGAGCCAAAATGACTACCTTTGTACGATATAATTTCACTAGTGTCCCCTTTTGAGCCTATTAAACCTGTTCTTTGGCAACCAATCTTTTACCTTGAGCTTACATGTGAAAATCCTAATTACCCATCACTCATACACACAAAATGATTGAAGGTTGAGGAGGATGTGATAAGTAGGGTATGTGTTCACTCGCATGAAGTTGCCAAGATAAAGAAAATATGAAACCCCATGTGTTAAAATATGCAAAAGATTAAGTTTGGGGGTTTCGAAAATCATATAAAAAAATGTTGAAAATAGAGGCTCGTAAAGGGAGAATAATTGAAAATTCAACAAAAGTGAAGGTAGCCATTTTGTTTGGCAATTGGTGAGTTGAAGAGATAATTGTGTGTTTGGGTGAGTTGAGCCATTTAATCCTAAATTTTCCTACCCGACCCTAAGCCACATTACAAGCTTTGAAAGTCCTATTGATCCTTGTGTTATATTAGCCTACATTAGTGGAGATTAGTGTGAATAAAAAGCTTATGGAATCCGATAGTCATTATCTTTTGATACCTAGAAGTGGATCATCTTGATAACGTTCGATTGCGTAAATCAATTTGAATAATGTAAACGGAATTTTCATGAATATTCAACACTTTTGATCACAATGTTAAAATGCATGCTTGATTGATAGTGAAATGAGTATTTAGACAAATTTTATTGGTTTGTGGAGTTTTGTAGTTGCTTGTGTTGTTGTTGTTTTTCATTTTAGAGTTATAATTGTTTGAGGACAAACAATAGCTTAAGTTTGGGGGTATTTGTTAATTTGGTATTTTACCAATTAATTGAGTATGTTAAGTTAGGATTTGGTTTTATTTTTGGGTGTTTTTAGAGCCGTTAGAGTCCAATTTATTTCATTTAGTGTCGATGATGAGTCAATACAGATTTGGTAGCTGAGAAATGAAGAAAACAATGAAAAATGGAGCGAAGAAAGAAGAAATCGCGTTTGATAAAAGGAAAAATCGCATTTTGTGCCTAAGGATGGGCTGGCGCTACATAGCCGCCTGGCTGGCTCCGCACGCTCGCGCGAGGATTGCGGTTTAGTTGGCTTGTGTGGCGCTAGCTAGCTTAACGCAACGCCCGCGTAGCGGCGCCGGCGGAAAACTTCGATTGATGCGGGTGGGCGCAGCTGCTTAACGCCCCAGCGCAAAGGCGATAAATAGCGACGAGATTTTTGGGCATCGCGGCCATGCCCATGCCGGCGCAGTCGCCGGGCGGAATTTCCCAGGTTCACCTACCCCCTTTCTTGGATTTTTGTGGACTATAAATACTAGCCTGGGGGCTTGAAATGAGGGATCTTGGACCCTTGGGAAGACAAGAAAACAGCCATAAGACAAAGAAGAAGGTTTGGGACATCTTGGGAAGAGCTTAGATAAGAAGATTGGAGGCTCTATCATCTAGAAATAGAGAAGATCCCTCAACTGTTGTTCTTATTTTGTTGCTTTCTTCATATCTTGTAAGATGTATTGTTGTATTCTTATGGATTCATTGTCTTTAATCATGAGCTAAACTCTATAATTCTATAGGGATGATGTAATCTATGTTCGAACTTACGTTTTGAAATTGTGGTTTGTCAATCTAGATCTATCAATTTATTTGTGCTATTTGGATCTATTGCTTCTAAATTACTTGATCAATAATTTAAAGTGTTTGGTGTACACTTGAGAGAGGTAATTGAATACATGACCTTGGAATAGCATAACCTAGGATTTCATAGAATTGAGAGATTTGTGAATCCTTTGAAGTCATTTATCAAGATTTATAGCTCTTATTGAGATTTCAATTGGTGATTTTTATAGAGATATTGATTTCCCAATTAGATCTAAAATCATTTGGCACTCGAGAGAGGAAATGATTAGTGTAGAAATCTTGACTTATAAATTGATAATTGATGATTGATAAACCATAATGATAATATAAGGGATAACTAGATTCATCACACCTCTAGAATTCATTTAATCATTTGGATACACTCATTGATATTTTTTATATTCTTGATTTATTTTTGGTATTTTTAGTATAATCAACTCCCTCAAATATTGAATTTCTAAATAAAGTTAAACTACTATATTATAGTATTTAGCAATAATTCGATAATTATTCCCTGTGGATTCGACAACCTTACTTCTCTATATTAAAACTTGACACCGTAGACTTGCGGTTAGAAAAATCTCTAACATCCCTCCAACTTTAAATCCCTTGAACGGTTGAGTCGATCCACACCGTAGATCTTCACCGTCTTCTCCCGAAGACTAGAATTATGACACAAATATTTCTTGAAGAAGAACAATAAGCTCAAAGAGTATTTTTCTGGATGATCTTCTTCAAACGTTGAGCTCCTTTTATATAGTGACATGCAGATTTCCAACTAGAAGTTACAAAACTATAAAAGGCAAACAACAAGAGATAAAACCTTTCCTTATAGGTAAGAACAAATACATAAGGACGGAGTTTAAATGGAAATTAAATATGCTGAATATTTCTAGACAAGGAATCCAAGATAATCAGCAAGCTACTCAAAATAGACCAATTGCCATAAAACAGAAACAAAGAATGCAAGGCAAGATATCGCCCAGCATTCTCGCGAAAAAGGTGTTGCAATCGCAGTTGTTACAACACTTTGGATTTTGCCTTTGCGCATACAAAAAAATTTTTTTGCCAATAATCATAACATTAACAACCTCTCCCTTTGGCACTTTTGGTCAAAACACAAAATGCAGGAAACGGAAAATAATCAAAAGTGAAACAACACTTTAAAAATTAAATCCTGCATGAGTTAGCACAGTCAAAATCATGCATATATAAACCAGTAGCATACATAACAATCAATTTGTCCAAAATAACCAAGTTCAAACTATAACATATGATAATCATAAAATGCTATAGTTTTAATCATCCTTTGACTCCCCCTCAGAGTCAGCCATATCATCTTCCTCATCCTCATACTCGCACTCCCCCTCTAAACTAGCCTCTTCCTCTTCACTGGACTCCCCCTGAGATTGTGCCCGTTCATGTTCATCCATAGCAGCAGCTTCAGCCAAATTATCCAAGCCAGTGTCTACTCCCTTTTTTTGAGCAACATGTGCCAAAGATGAAGTTGGGACACGAATCTGCTGAACAAAGTTTTGGGCTTCCAGCTTTTAGATGTCCAGAATTTTATCTGTTGCTCTGCCTCTGCGATTTCAGCATGAATGCGAGCTTCCAGTGCAACATTTCCTGGTGTTGGAACACTGGAAGAAGCGAAGACGATACTTGATACCCGAGTAGGGCGCTTTAGGAGCAGGCAATACAAGGTCATTTATCTTATCACCCTTTAAGATCTTCACAGAGATTGAAATTGGGGCAGGTACAACAACCAAATCCTCTGATTCCTTCTTTTTGAACCCCTGAGAAACAAAAACCTTGTAAATTAAAGAAGGGCAATGAAGTATACCATACACGTGTAACCAGCATGAGTCCCGATTATATCGAAGATGAGCTGCCCAATATTGAAAGGATGTCTGGTCCCAATGCAATAGAGAAGAACAACTTGATCAGTGGTGACAAAGGAAGTATGCTTTGTGGGGGTCCAATTGCAGACAACAATTTTGTGCAGTAGGGTGTATTTCTTTGTAATATCTTTGGCCTTTGAATTTTTCCTGTTTGGTAGGCCAAACTTTCACAACCTCTCCACTCAGAGTTTTGGCAATTTCATCCATATCCGATGGAAGATCGTCATTCGGAGCATTGTTTTCCTTAAGAACCCTATTGATGTCCTCTGAAGTAAATGAATACACTTTCTTTCGAACCCAAACACAACCATACTTGGCAGAATACTCATCAGTAAATCTATCTGGGAGATTACAATAAAATTCTCGAACAACTCTATCAACATATGAGCTGATATTAGTCATAGACCCAAATAATCCCATGTTCTCAAGTAAAGGCAAAATACCATTATTGATATGATCCTCTATTTTAATAGGTCATTCACACAAGATCTCCCTTTGAACCACAGTGTCCCACAATTTTTTATTATCAATAGAGTAAAAAGCAGCAAACAAACCTTTTTTGTCCTCAAGCTCGAAGTCTGATGGTTCATGGTCAGAGCTGTCAGAGTCAGTGTGATCTTTAGACACTGATGTCTGTACCCTTACCAGCAGTTTATGAGGGTTCACCAATTTCCTTCAATAAATCAGACTCAGTGTTATCACCATCATCATCTGAAGAAGAGTCATCTTCAGAAGGTTCCATCTCAACATCTGGAGCAGGAATGCTATCAAGAGGATCAACCCTGGGGATTTCATCCTCCGAATCAGTGAACACCATTTGCCTTATAATACTCTTTGATGGTTTCTTAGATGCTTGACCACTCTCTTTAACCAAGGGCACTTCGTTTTCGGAAACTTGACCCTCTTTTAATGAACTTATTTGAGGAGGTTCCCCTCTTTTCTTCTTGCGAACATAAGTTTTCGCAAAACACTGATCAACAGACGGACGCGACTCGAGGGAGGGGATAGTCTTGATGGTTCATTCCCCATATTACCCAACCCCTGTTCTTGTTCTGTGGAGAGTGTACTTACAGAAGTCCTACGTGCCCTGGGGTTCGAATCAGTGGGTGGAAGATTGTTCAGATCAACACCCAGAGGTCGCCTTTGAAGTGATTCAGCACCAAAAATCGCACCACTAGAAGTAGGTGGTTGAACGAAATCAGGGTTTCTGGGAACATGATTTGCTCTATTTCTCCTTCGATTCTCAGCAACTTCTCATAGTTCTCTGAGTATTTGCTCTCTTGTACAAACCATAATATGAATCTGAACAAAATCAAGCCAAGGAAGCACAAGATATGACATAAAATATCGAAAAAGAGAGAGTTAGGGAGAAATAGCAATCTTCAGTAAGAAATAGAATGTTGGTTTCAATACACAACCAGAGAGAGAATATAGGAAAGGAAAATAAGTCCCTTAATTAGATTGATACACTTGGCGGCTAAAAAGGTGGTTTCCAAAAAACTTCCCAACTAATATTTTGAAATTCAAATAACTTTGGAAAAGTCCCATAATTTAGGATGTGCATTATATCCAGAATAAACACTGATGATCAACTCCTTTTATAAAAGACAAATTTAAGGAAAACATCATTTCCAAAATAATACACCACATCGAATCAATAAGGAGGATATTTTCCACAAGCCCAAAATTGATCATGAGAGATGTCTAGAATGATGAGTTTATTTCTGACAAGAATAAAAAGGCGTTAGGCATTTTGGTGCTGTAACCCAGTGTCGTACCACCTTTTCTAAGAACATCACCACACAAAGTCAATGGATCAAAATTCTTTTCCCATTTAACAATCTTTTAGTGAAAGGAATAACCAGAGAACTATCAGCCAGTCGGTAGCTTTCGCTCCAAAACATAGGTAGCTCTTTCTCAGAAGATCATAACAAGATTCAAGCATTTAAAAGAACATAGAATAGTTCACAACTGAATAGCTTTCACACACAATGTATATGCAGCTTTTTCCGTCAAAGGCCCAAAAATACATACATATTTCACATGGGAAAAATCATTTTGTTTGCAAATTGATCCACAATTATTTTTAGGAAAAGGTAGCATCAAAGGGGTACTCAATCGAGTTACAGCAATAAAACAGAGATAAGCCAATGTAATGATCTTAAAAAAAATGCAAAATGTCTAATGCACAAGAATTAAGATCAAGAAGAGGTTGCAACACATCAAGAAAGAGAGATGATGCATATGGTGTTGCAACACTGAAACCCACACTTCTTAGAGAGTACAAACACCCAAAGACTGTTTCAGGTACTTAAACCTTTGAAAGTCAAGGGCTTTGGTGAAAATATCAGTAATTTGATTCTCAGTGGTGACAAAATCAATGGTAACAATCTTGTTCTCAACCAAGTCTCTAATAAAATGGTGTCGAATGTCGATGTGTTTTGTTCTGGAGTGCTGCACTGGGTTTTTAGAAATATTTATAGCACTAGAATTATCGCAATAAGTAGTAAGGACTTTTTCTTCAACCCCATAATTAGCCAACATTTGTCTCATCCATGACATTTGGGAGCAACAATTTCCCAAAGCTATATACTCAGATTCACCCGTGGATAAAGAAACATAGTTCTGTTTCTTACTATACCAGGAAACCAAATTGTTCCCAAGGTAGAAACACCCTCCAGTAGTGCTTTTCCTGTCATCAACATCACCTGCCCAATCAGCATCACTAAAACCACCTAGATTAGTGTTAGTATTAGAAGAGTACAAGATACCAAGTTCCGTAGTCCCATTTATATAACGAATGATTCTTTTAACAACTTTCAAGTGAGACTCTTTAGGACAAGACTGGTATCTAGCACAAACACATACACTATAGCTAATATCAGGTCTGCTAGCAGTGAGATACAGAAGTCTTCCTATCATGCTTCTGTAAAGAGTAGGATCAATAGGAGTACCACTTTCATCTTTGGACAATTTATCATTAGTCCCCATGGGAGTTTTCATGTGCTTTTTATTGTCCAGCCCAAATCTTTTAACAAGGTTTTTGGCATACTTATTCTGAGTTATAAAAATCCCTTTGTCAAACTATTTAACTTGAAGACCAAGAAAATAGTTCAACTCGCCAACCATGCTCATTTCAAACTCAGAAGACATGTACCCAATAAATTCATCAAGTTTTTGTTTAGATGTTGATCCAAACACTATGTCATCAACATAAATTTGAGCAATGGTGATACCATTCTTAAATTTTTGGATGAACAAGGTTTATCAACACTTCCTCTTTTATAGCCCTTATTACACAAAAACGTGGTTAACCTTTCATACAAGCTCGAGGAGCTTGTTTCAACCCATACAAAGCCTTTTTCAATTTAAAAACACGGTTGGGAAGATGAGGATTTTCAAAACCCTTGGGCTGTTCAACAAACACTTCCTCATTAAGAAAACCATTTAGGAAGACACTTTTGACATCCATCTGAAACAATTTGATTTTAAGGACACAAGCAAAAGCAAGAAGGCCTGTGTGTAGCCTTGAGCCACTAGCCTAGTCTTGTTTCTAGTTATGTTACCAAGTTCATCAGTTTTGTTTTTGAAAATCCACTTGGTTCCAATAACATTAGAATTTTCAGGCCTAGGTACAAGATCCCACACAATGTTTCTTTCAAATTGTTCCAGTTCAGATTGCATGGCATTAACCCAATATTCATCAAGAAGAGCTTCTTTAACATTTTTTGGTTCAATGAGAGAAGTAAAACAGACAAATCTTACCATTTCCTGTAATTAACTTTCTCTTTACCTCTTGTTTTAATCCCTTCAGTTACTTGCCCAATTACTTGATCCACTGGATGGTTCTTCCTTATCCTGCTTGGTGGTTCTTTTCTGGCTTGATCAAAGATATCGAACTCAGTTCCTCCATCATCAATAGACTCAGGGTCTGCTTCAACATCTATTTCTGGTGTGGAATTAGATGTTGTAACATCGAAAGTCGCCGCAAAGATCTGTCTCTGGTGTGGAATCAGATGTTGTAACATCCGTCCTCTCAACACCAACTTCTTCTGCAGCTTCTTCATTGTTCTCATTGGATATATATGCAAAATCTTTAGTATCGTCTACAACAACATTTATAGATTCAATAATCATACGAGTTCTCATGTTGTAAACCCTATAGGCCCTGCTATTTACAGAATATCCCAGAAAAATTCCCACATCACACATAGAGTCAAACTTCCCAAGAAGTTGTCTGTCATTAAGAATGTAGCAAACACATCCAAACACATGGAAGTAACTGAGATTATGTTTCTTACCTTTCCAGATCTCATATGGTGTCATATTAGTACCAGGACGTAAATGAACCCTATTGATGATATAACAGGCAGTACTCAAAGCCTCAGCCCACAGCTTGGGTGAGATTTTCTTGGAGTTAATCGTAACTCGTGCCATCTCCTGAAGAGTTCTATTTTTTTCTTTCTGCAACTCCCTTTTGCTGAGGAGTAATGGGTGCAGAGAACTCATGAAATATTCCAAGTTTTTCACAAAAATTAGAGAAATTGACATTTTGAAATTCTCTACCATGATCACTTCTGATCCTACCAATATTAGAACCCTTTTCATTGTTCAATCTAAGGATCAGTTTTTTGAAAACAGAGAAAGTGTCAGATTTTTCTCTTATAAAGTCAATCCAAGTAAACCTGGAATAATCATCAACACACACAAAAACATATTTCTTCCCACCTATACTGGCGACCTTCATTGGTCCCATGAGGTCTATATGAACAATTTCCAGATAGTGTGAGGATCTGAGGTGTTGCAACACCTTGTGTGCTTCCCTTTTTTGTTTTCCCAGTTGGCATGGACCACAAACACCGGAGTGGTCTTTGTTAAGCTTAGGAACACCTGATACCGCTCCTATTTTAATAAGGTTCAGGATACCACGAAAATTCATGTGTCCTAACTTTTGGTGCCACAATTCAGTGTCATTTAAAGAAGATTTATTGCACACAAGAGAAGTGTTGAAACACTGAACTTGTTCTGTGATCGATAACAATTATCGGAGAATCTATTACCTTTCAAAATGCATTTGTCATTTTTGTCAAAAACAACGCATACATTTTTATCAAATCTCACAAGAAGATCATTATCACAAAGCTGACTGATACTGATAAGGTTGGCTTTTAAACCTTCAACATACAAAACATTTTTAAGAGAAGGAACACTAGACACATTCTAGGTTTCTTTTTCCAAAACTTTTTCTTTTGCACCATCACCAAAAGTAACCAACCCATTTTCATGTTTTTCAAACTCAGACAATTTTTCCAATTCTCCGGTCATATGATGGGAGCATCCACTGTCAAAGTACCAGGATAGAGGTGTGCACAATATAGCAAGAAAATTCATCCTTCCTAACCCAGATTTTCTTGGGTTGGTTTGATAAATTTATTTTAAAACGAGGAGTGCTTCTTTGATGATGTTGGTACACATGAGATTGCATCCTGCCTTGCCTAATATGTTTTTGAAGACGATAACACTTAGGTCTTATGTGGCCAGGATGATTGCAATAATGACATATAGGAACAAAGCCATTGTTTCTTTTCCCAGTTTGATTGAAGGATGTCCCTTCTTTAACAAAAACAATCTTAGGATTTTTTTTTATTCACAATGTTTTTGTTAAAATTGGAATTAAAGCCAATACCTGCACGACCTTGTTGAGATTTTCCATGAGATAGAATTTCATCTAATCTTCCTTTTCCAGAATTCAGTTTCTTGACAGAGTTAGCCATGTCACTGAGTTTTTTCTTTACTTTAACAAGTTATTCTCTACTATCGGTAGCAAGTAGGGATGTCAATTTGGGTTGGGTCCGGGTTCGTGGGTCTAGGTTCACAGGTTCGCGTGTCAGAAACAGCCGACCCGAATCCGACCTGTTTAATTATTCGTGTCAGAATCTTGAACCGAGACTCGACCTGTTTATTTCATAGGTAACCCAGACCCGACCCGCTTAACCCGTCTAATACAATTATTTTAATATACATTTAATAGTTTTAACTGAATAAATTTATATGTTTTCCAAAACCAATCACTATCATACATTATTCGATCAATAAACAATATTACAATTCACAACATACAACAAGAAATAACATAGTTGCATAAATAACATAACATACTAATCATATTTTGAGGACAATATTAAAAAAGACATGCATAATAATAACAAATACATAATTAAGGAGGTTTTATAATTTGAAATTTAAAGATATGTCTTGTTTGTTGTCTTTTCTTACAATTATTTATTTACTTAATTTTTTTTTAAATTCACAAACGGGTTAGACGGGTTAAACGGGTCATAGTAGGTTGACCCAGACCCAACCTGTTTAATTGGTAGGTTAGTCGGGTCTGACCCAATTTCGACCCAGACCCACGAAGCCTGGACCCATACCCATTAATTTCGTGTTAGGTTCGTGTCGGGTTTGTGTGTCGGGTCCTAAATTGACACCCCTAGTAGCAAGTATTTCGAGTCTAACCACTTCCCCCTTGAGTATCTCTTTTTCAGCAGTAAGAGATACGACTTTCTTCTCCAGAGTCACATTTGTCTTGCTGACGAATTTGTATTTGTCTAACATCTTTTAATAAATTCTTCTTAGTTCCTCATTCCTTGATTCTTCATCTAGATCGGACTCAGCCTCTGAGCTTTCAATGTTGGAATTGTTCTTCTCTGTAGGAAGTATAAAATTTAGACACGCTTCAGTAAAAGGAAAGTTAGAGTTATACCTGATTGGTGTTGTAACACCAGAAGTAGCACTGGGGTGCGTTTGATTACAACCAACCTCTTCTTCTACCACAGTGAAGGCAACTTGATTGCTCACGTTGTCTTCTTCTTCATCATCTTCTGGTTCATCATCACTCCATGATGTGGTGAATGATTTTCCATTCTTCTTCAAGGTATTAGCACATTCGGCTTGAATATGACCAAAACCTCCACATTCTCTACACTTTATGCCTTTACCACCATCATGTTGTTTTCTTTGTGTTCTAGAATTTTTTCCAGACCTAGGGAAATTACCTTCTTTGTTTCCATGTTTGAAGATCTTGTTGAAATTCTTGGTGAGCAGTGCAAAGGATTCTGAATCTCTTTTCCTGCATCACTAGTTATCTCATCAGAAGTTTCAGCTTGAAAAGCAATCTCCCTATTTTTCTCCTTTTTGTAACCTGCCTCTTTCAATTTCTCTTTCTTAGTTTCTTCAAGATTCATCTCAAAAGTTTGAAGAGACCCAATTAATTCATCAAGTTTCATTTCTGAAAGAACTTTTGATTCCTCAATGGCAGTTGCCTTGCAGGCAAATCTTTTAGGAAGAGACCTTAAAATTTTTTTAACAAGTTTAAAATTGGAGTATTTCTTTCCCAAGGCAAATGATTCGTTTGAGATATCACAGAGTTTAGAGTTAAAACCACTTATGGTTTCATTTTCACTCATGCGAAGATTCTCAAATTAGAAGTGAGCATTTGGAGTTTAGACATTCTTACAGCCTCAGTTCCTTCATAGGCAACTTGTAGGATATCCCAAGCTTCCTTCGAGGTCTCACACGTAGATATCAGTTTGAACTGATTCTCATCCACTGCACTAAAAATTGCATTGAGGGCCTTTGAGTTCGAATTTGCCAGTTGGCCCTCAACAGTTGTCCATTGAGTTTCATTTTCTGGAACACTTTTGCCATCAACAACTTCAGTAGGTGGTGTCCAACCAGTCAGGATGGATTTCCAAGCACGTTCATCTACAAATTTGATGAATGCTCTCATTTTGGCTTTCAAGTAGGAGAAATTTGTTCCAATGAGAAGAAGTGGTCGAGGAATAGAGCTTCCCTCACGATAGCTGTCCATGTTAGCAACATATATAAAAATATCAGGATCACACTAATAAGGATTAGTGGAAGGCTCTGATACCAATTGATAGAATCTGATGCCTTAATACTTTAAACAAAATAGATTTTTACGGTGTTGTATGTTAATGTTGTAACACTGAATCAAACAACACAAGTACACAACGGAATAAGAATAACACGGGGATTTTTTACGTGCTTAGATTCCTCAATCTTAAAGCACGAGGCCACGCCCAGAGAAGAAACAATCCAATATTAGAAAACAAACAGTTATTACAAATACAACTGGATTACGTAAAGCATAAAGACTCCCTCCTTATCTTATACACCAACACTCGTATAAAACTAATATTCTGATTGATTCTCCCAAAAAAACCTCAACCTTGTTGGAATCCCTCCAACTTCAAATCCCTTGAACGGTTGAGTCGATCCACATTGTAGATCTTCACCTTCTTCTCCCGAAGACTAGAATTATGACACAAATATTTCTTGAAGAAGAACAATAAGCTCAAAGAGTATTTTTCTGGATGATCTTCTTCAAACGCTGAGCTCCTTTTATATAGTGAATGAAACCAACCTCATAAGGCTGGATCGATCCTTTCTTGGCTGTAATCAAGAGATATGCAGATTTCCAGCTAGAAGTTACAAAACTATAAAAGGCAAACAAGAAGAGATAAAACCTTTCCTTATGGGTAAGATCAAATACATAAGGAAGGAGTTTAAATGGCAATTAAATAGGATGAATATTTCTAGATAAGGAATCCAAGATAATCAGCAAGCTACTCAAAATAGACCAATTGCCATAAAACAGAAACAAAGAATTTGGCAAGATATCCGGATTGCATTCTCGAGAAGGTGTTTGCAATGCGCAGTTGTTACAACACCGGATTTTGCAATCGCATGACAAAAACAAAATTACCAATAATCATAATATTAACAATAACACTTTATAAAACCAACTCATGTGTAATTGGGCCAAGTTATTGACTAACATATACTCAATTTGAAAATTTATATCTCCAATCAATAAATTCAAAATAATAGCAAACATACAAGCATTCCCAGAAAAATAATAATAATAACAAGCATGCAATCGCATCCACCTCCAACTTAAAGATTCACATTATCCTCAATATGAAAGAAAGAGATGGACATACATACAAAACACACAAAAATAAAAGAAACTTAAAAAAAGGATAAAAAAGGAAAGAAACGACCTTACTGCGGGAGTGGGATCGATGCGAGGCAACCATTGGGTTGTTCAGTCTAGGGATTTCATCGGCATACGCATATATAACAAGAATTTGCAACAAAAACTCGAATACCGTGAAAGCTCAAATCTGCTCAAGTAAGACAAAAACAATACCAACACCCACCAAAATATCCAATTATTGATTCATGACTCCCTAACAACATATGACTCAATAAATAAAGAAAACAATGAACTATCAGGTTGCCTCCCGGTCAACGCTTCTTTATAGTTGTATAGCTGGACTACATCACCTTATTGTGGAGGTTTGTCGCACGGATTGGTCAAAATATTACCAAGTAAAGTTTCCTGTTCCGCGACGTGTTTCACATTCTGCCGAAACAAGAAGAAAAATTAAAAAACAATAAATTTTAAAAAATAACAAGATTAATAAAAATAAGGTGTTCCTAATATCCTAGTCCCCGACAACGGCGTCAAAAACTGCCTAGACAAATGCACCTATCATTTATAGCGAAGCTAAGTGAGCATCGAGTGTCATTCCCACGAGGACTATGATTACTAGTAATTACCGTCTTTTTATTATCTAGCCTACAAATTCGCGAAATAGTTTGTTGCATAATAAAAGTAAATGAAAGCAAATAAAAATGGAAGATGCAACTAAGAACACGAAAGATATCAGATACACTCGAATTGGAAAATGATGGATATAAATATGCTTGACTGTGAATCCTCCTAAAACGTCTTTGTGATTTTACCAAAATAAATACAACCATAACCCTTAAGTTTTAACCATCCCTTAACATATTTTCATGCTTCATGGACCGTAGGCATTCCTAAATTAAGTTGAACCCTCCGTCGAGGTGAATAACTCCTAACCTCAAGTTGATTAATTGAAATCTCTTTCTAGTTAAAACCCCCAAGATTGCCTTACAATTTATGAATTCCCATATTAGGTTTGACCCTAATCCGGAAGATTTATGTCGTCCTACATCTAGGATTGCATGCAACTCCTTTCACATATGTTGGTTTTATTTTACCATAAATCTCTTGATTTCCCCGTGAACAATAAACTCCAAACTCAATATTGCGCATATATCAATTCGAATAAACAAGCATAACATAAGCGAATTGCATAAAAGCATAAGAAAACAAATTAAAACATTCAAACCAATAATCACAAATACATTCTAGAATTCATCACATTCAAACACTAGCGATTTAACTCATGATGGGTTTGAAAATGAAAACAACAATTAAACAAGAAGTTTGTCTCGAAATCAACATGAATATTTGAAGTTAAAACTTCCAAAACAACATAAGACTCCCCTGTTGGATGTATGATGATGAATTGGTGGTGTTCATCTTCCTCTCCGAGCGATCTTCAATCCTTGTGCCTTAGCGCCTCTCCGTGGTGATTCAAGCCTTCTAACTCTCTTCCTCACCACAATATGTGTTTCTCCTTTCCAAAATATGATCTCTCATCTCAAAAATCTGATTTCTATGTATGTGAATGAATATCTCCATCAACCTACACTCTTGGCTTTTATAGACATTATTTTGGAGAAAGTATTCTTTAATAATGCCATCTTTTGGTAGTTTAATGCTCCACTTTATGAGTTGAGTTGTTAGAATCATTATTTTCATATGATCATGTGAGAAAGTAAGGAATTAGTGAAGTACAATGAGGTGTAAATGTGCAAAAAGAGTTGTCAAAAGGCCTGGTTGAAGTGTTCTCCCAAAATACCCTTCAAAAATCGTGCAGAAACAGTCCAGCGGCACGGCCATGTTAAAAAACATCACTTGGCCGTGTTTGACACGGCCTTTGGGAGTTGCCAGAACATGGTCATGCTTAAAAGCACGATCTGGCCGTGTTCGGTACAACATGGCCATGTTTTTGCTTTTTTTGGCTAATTAAAAATATGGCCGTGTAAAAAAGCACACTCGGGTCATTTTTGTCTCGAAAGACCTCCAAATGACGTGTTTAGCTTGGGAATTTGAGAGTTTTTGCATCCATTAAACCCGAGATATGTTTTGACATGAATCTATGGTCCAAAATCCACCAAAAATAGCTCCGAATGATCAATCTATACCAATAAAAACACCTCACAGTAATATGAACTATGTACAATCAAAACCTCATGAAACTAACAACAAAATAACTCAAATTCTACTCAAATACACACATAAAACATGCATAAAAAGATACTTATCAGCATTGTAGGAATAAATGGGCATGCGGGTTGATGTGGACCGTGTCAGCTGGATAATTATATATGCAACCCAATAACAATTAATAATATTACGTAATTAATTAAGTAATTTCAGAATTAAATAATTTGGGGAATAAATAATATCGCATTGCCTTGTCTTGTTTCTTAATTTGGCTTGACCTGAGAGGTCTCACTCATTCTTACACTAAGGAGAAGAGAGCTTCGACCATGTCTTCAAGAAGGAAATCTTTCTTATCTAACTTTCTTCATTTTTAAATTCATTATTTGGTTGGAGAATTGATAAAAATATTTCTTGGAAGTTGAGAGTGAGATAATACACACATGAATGAATGGAGAGATGAGAGAGTGGGAGAGCTTCGGGGGAGGAGCCCAAGGACGCAAGGGCAACGACTACCTCTGCCTCTCCGTAAATTTTCTACCGGAGGATGCTCGTTTGCTTGTTATGTCTCGTCATCAGTGTCGTAAATACGATAATTCAATTTAAATGATGGACAAGTAGACGAAAGAGTAGTGGAACTCGAATCTCCACAATAATGTGGAAATAGAAAAGGAGACACATTAAATTGAGGATGGTAAGTGTCATAAATTGGATGTTGCTCAATAAAGTCTAGTTCCCCATACCAATATCAGCTCCAAGTAGTGCCGAGAATGACTGCTCGTACAATGGCATACCACAGTAAGGAGTCACTGGCTCGCTATAGGTGTGTACTGATTCATATAATAAGCAGAAGTATTGTCCATACCATGTAATGTCGGAAGTGTCAATGTAGATGGGCCTCCGACATAAAATGGGGGTGTAGTCGTATCATGCTGAACCGTCGTTGTGCCAATGGTACTAGCCTCTCTGGTTTCCCTTGTACGTCTTCTTCTCCTCATCTCTGTACCAACCCGTGGTGGTGATGTAGACGACACGAGTTGCTGATCAGGTGTAGGAACTGAGACTCAATTCTCACGAAAGTATGGTCGAACCTTCGTATATATCTGACCGAAATTGTGAGGTTCTTGTTCCTGAAACAAACGTAAAACACAATAAAAGTAAAATCATAAAGATAAATACACTTTAACTATATATCATATAATTTAAATGTACCATAACATCACATGCAGATGATGGTGATGGCTGATATACCTGAGTCATAGACATATGTGAGGGTGATATCAAATGTCATGTAATGTTATCAAACCAGTAGATGTATCCCTCATCTGGGCATCTGGATGTATGCAATACTGTGTTGTAACAATAACGTCATGTCGGTATGTCTGAGCAATATATAATTGGTGTTGAGCAGTCCAATCTTTACCTGGATATCCTCTACGATCTACATCATATAATGTTTCGTGATGTGGTAGAACATGCGCAAAGATTAATTGCATCACGTCGAACTACCGCATAACTCGCTCGAGATAATGTAACTCTATAAACACATTATGATCTCCACACATCTATCACCAAGCTCCTTAATGCCAGATAAGATAAAGTGATAAGGTATTCAAATAAACTGGTGCTCCTCCATCCTGTCCAGAATATCCCTAATAATCCGTAAAGAACGTCTTGATGTCCGTGTAAAGCTGTGATACTTGGCCCACCTGTAAATATATAATCTCATTTTTTGAATTACCTATTTTCATAAAAGATTTATTAAATTTTATATGTTTATCTTTGTCAAATACCGTGCACCATATAGTGGATGTAGAAGCACATGGTCATCAACTCCAAAAATCGGATCATTATTAATCCGACTTCCTAAATCTAGGGGCACCAGTAAAGTAATATGCGACCAAGCTCAAATCTGCAATATACTATATTTTATAATAACATGTAAATGTAAAAAAAATAGGTTAGTGACTCATATTAAAAATACCTATAGTAGATGCAATGATCCACCTATGACAAGTTTTCCTTTACGGGTCGTATTACATAACTCACGGTACAAGAAAGGCAACACTGCAGTACCCCAACTATATCTTCCACAATATGTTATCTGCTCCATATGACGTACGCACAACAAAGAGTCTAAATTACCTAAAGAACCCGAACACTTAACACTGCCTAACATATAAAGTGGACAACATCTAGAATATTGCTCAACGTATTGTCTGATAGCAGTCAAACAAATACAAGAACCCTTCAACTGGTTAGATGCAGGGAGAAAGCCCAGGTGATAATAACAGTACTGCTGTCGTGCTTGGACGATCCTGTTTGTATCCTCACCAATAATAGGGTTACCCTCAACTGGAAGACCTCAAATAATCGCTACATTCGGTAATGTGATAGATGCATCTCCTACTCAAAAATGGAATGTATGCGTCTCTGGTTGCCATCTCTCAACTAAAACAGTCACTAGGTGTCAGTCACTATATAGCAATATAAAACAACTAAGTCATATAATTGTCAAATTTAACTAAACTAATTTATCACTATATAGCAATATAAAACAACTAATTCATATAATTATCGAATTTAACTAAACTAATTTATCACTATATTAGAACATAAAACAACTAATCCATATCATTGTCAAATTTAACTAAACTAATTTTATCACTATGTAGCAACATAAAACAACTAATTCATATAATTGTCAAATTTAACTAATATAAAACAACTAATTCATATAATTGTCAAATTTAACTAAACTAATTTATCAATATGTAGCAATATAAAATAACTAATTCATATAATTATCAAATTTAACTAAACTAATTTATCACTGTATAGCAGCATAAAACAACTAATTAAATCATATCATTGCCAAATTTAACTAAACTAATTTATCACTATGTAGCAACATAAAACAACTAATCATATCATTGTCAAATTTAATTAAACTAATTTATCATTATGTAACAACTAATTAATATAATTATAATCCTCTACAAACAAACCAAAATGGAAATTGGCAAACTAAAAAACAAACTTACCTTTTTCTTGCTGCTTTGACGACTGTGGGAAAGAGAGAAAACAACTTTGCTTCTGTATGTAATTGAGGGAGAAGAAGAGAAATATGGTTCTCTTTATAATTGACGTAAGGGTGAACTATTCTGCCTGTAAATTGTAAAAGCATGCATGCAAAAACACATGTGAATCTGCACACCAGTACTTGTCCGACTTTTATATGTTTTAAATATAAAAAATTCTACTGAAAGTCAACCAGACTTTGGCCGACTTTATTAAATTTTAAATTAGAAAAAATCTGGTAGAAGTCGGCCATGCCTTGGCCGAACTTATAAGTTTTAAATAAAAAAATAACCCAGTTGTTTTGTCTGAGGAAACAGTGAAAACTACTTTGCAGAAAAGTATGGTTAAACGCTAACTTCTGAAAAAGTTGTAATGTTATTTAAAATCGGTCACCAACTCAACGTTTTTTGTAATGGAAAAAGAGAAAAAAATGAATAATAAAAAGTGTGAGAAGCTGGATGATTTTAAATAAAAATGACCACCTTGAAGCCGTTTTTGATTATTATTTTAAGTCTTTTTTTTTTCCGGTTCATCTGTGTAAGTCGTAAAAAAAATTACAATAATCTGTTAAGAAAGCAGAACCATCTTCCTGTTTTTACAATGTATAGTCTGAAATAATCATCAAATCCTTCAATAATTATTGTATGGTAAGTTAAATGCATGTCTCACCACTTCTACAAAATTCTATTTAGAAAATGGATTTTTGTTTTTTGACAAGCTCAGTTACTTTTTAAAAAAGTTCATTTCTGACTTTTATATAATCGAAATTTCCGTAAGAGAACATTTAGAAAATGTACTTTTTTAACAAGTTACTTTTAAAAAAAGCTTCGATTCTAATTTTAATAGAATTGAATTTTTGGATTCCAAAAGCCAATTCTAAATTAATCACCAAACATTTTTTTATAATGAAAATGGACTTTTATGCAAAACATTTAAAAAGTGTCCCCAAATAAGCAGTGACGGAGGCACGTTACCCCTTATGGGGGGCACGTGCCCCCCTAAGTTTTTTTTTCCTTTCATTTTTTACTATTTATTTCTTTTAATTAAAATAAACTATATATTAATTAGGTAAAAAATCAAAATATACCCCATAGATTATTACTTATGTAGTTACTATTTATTAGTTATTTTAAAAACTATGTATTAATTAGGTTAAAAAAAGTGTGCCTCACTAATTGTCTTTGATGTAATTTGTAATTATATTTAAGGATAATTACAAAAAGACTCCTTGGGTTTGGGCTAATACAAAAATCCAAAGATAATTCAAAATTACAAAATGTCTCATCAGGTTTGATTATGTATTAAATTTAAGGGTGTAAATGTAATATTTCTATAAATATCGGGGGTTTGAAATGTTTTGCCTTATGAAGAAGGAAAATATAAGACAATCAAACTTCAATGTTTTTTTTTTTTGGTAATTTACAAAAAACCTCTGGAATTTTTTTATAATTAGTCTAAACCTCATGGAGGTTTTTGTAATTATGCTTATACTTATATTGTGTCCCCTTGTGAATTTTTTTTGGATCCGTCCCTGCAAATAAACTGTTTCCTAAATGAGTGGCCATTTTAGACACTTCGGGATAATTACTCTTTGGGGATGGGATGTTGAATAATTGATGAAAAATATTGTGATATGAAATTAATATTAAATTATTTAATAATTTTTATGTGTACTTCATATGTTATTTGAATAATATATTACTTAAAGTTCTTATGACATGTAAACTCTAGTTGATAATCTTATGGATTTTATGTCTTTGAATAATTTACCCTTTAATTAAAATTTGTCATAAAATAGTTTATGTTTAAGTTGTAATATATGATTATATTAAAATAATGGGTATTATGGTAAAAATATATATATTTTA
>JABTTQ020000987.1:0-112605 GCA_016081115.2 Rehmannia glutinosa
TATTGCTATGTGAAGAAAAGAAGCATGTACTGGCCGAACAAAAGGAATTATTTAAAAAAGTCCAAGCGTTATGAACAATTTTCAAGACCGCCAGGTTTAGTATTTTGGCCATAATGCTTCTAATAAATTGACATTGAATCGATTCAAGTGTCTATATACAAGAGAAAGGCTACAACCTTCTATGAAGACTCCCAGTGAGCAAAAATCACATCACAAGACCCGATCGGTGAAAATCACACGACCGTGAAGTTGCTGCGATTTTCGAGACAAAACTAATCGCAGCGTTCCGCATAGTGAATAGTCACATGACCATGTGAATGGCCCCGCGGCCGATTTTTTGTCCTAATTCCACGTAACTCTACCAAAGGATTGTAGGTCCCGGCGGTGTGAGTAAGGTTTGTATGGGGTTGAATAAACCTTTACCAAATTTTCGATTTTTAGTCCTTTTAAAATTACAAATGTTGTCGACTAAATAGTTGTGTCCTTGAGGACAACTAAGTTGGTTATTCAAACTAAGTTAGCCACTCAACTTGAGACTCGATAGAGTTGCTAGAATAACGGTTGTTTAACCTAAACTTAACTTAGTTGGTTTGGTTTATCAATGAAAAGACTTAACACCCTTTTGATTTGTTTTTAAGTTTTTGTTTTAACACTTGGTTTTTAAAGATTTGGTTATTAAGCAGGTTGGATAGCAAATATGATTCTAACAAAGATATATGATGTAAGTATGAAAGGTAAATGTCTTTGAAAGAATGACACAAATATTTTTATAAGGTTCGAAGATGGGTAGTTCTTCTAATACTCTCTTCTCCAACGCCTCCGAGGAATCCATTAAGAATAAATCAGTTTACAAAGTGGTGAAGAGTCTAGAGACAGCCTTGATCACACAGTTGCTTCTCTTGCGACTCAGCTTCTTCAAGCAGGAGCAGCTGCCTTCGCTTACTTCATCTCACTCCTCAAGTTCTTGGATTTGATCATGAAGCCCTCCAACAAACTTGATACTAGTTCAACCATCAACCTTCCTACAATCCTACTTGGAAAGCAGATCTCTTTTGATTCTTCAAATGTTTCCTCTTCAACAAATTTGAAGTTGTCTTTCCTTCATAGCTTGTGTTGGATCGATTTCTTTCGAGTTTCATGCTTGAGGATTTGCTTGAATGTACTTGAGAATATGCTTGCTTGTTCGCGGGTTCAGTTACAAAGGTTAACTCTTCTCAATAAATTCCTCAGCCCTTTTATAGTGCACTTTTTGAAATTTTACTCGTTGAAGAGATAGGCTAATTTCAAAATTCACTTGTATTCGTTGACTGGTCTTGTCTGTAGTCCTTGATATTGATATTTCCTCGTATTAAATGTCTTGCATCATTGCAGATTTTCTGACACACAGTGCAGTATTTCCCATTAGTTTATTCCTTTTACACAATTCTAGGACTAACACTTTACACTTGTCAGTTTTGACATGTTACTATTCTGAGTAACATTTTGACTTTAATCAACTGATCTAAGTCAGTTGTCTTGACTAGACTATTGTCTTTACCTCAGGTGACTTGAGTCAGCTTCCAGTCATTGGATGACTCAGCTGTCACTTCAACTTTGAGACTTTGCTTCTTGAGATAACTTGACTGACACTTCTTACAGATGTTCCTCAGCTGACACTCCTTCAGTCGAGTCCTTGACTTCCTTCTTGGCCATACTCAACTCGACATACAAGTCTTCAATCCAGTCCCGTTAACTTCTTGTATTCATTGGCATAGCTGACTTGACTCAGCTTTTCCAGCCATATCTATTACAATACAAATTACAAGGAAAATGGGGTGCCAACTTTCTAGTTTAAGTTTTACATGGTATCAACAAAATCTACTTAAAACATAAACATAAACAAATAAAGATACATACAGACAATACAATAACAAAGAATGTATGCTTAAATGGATCATTTTATTGATCATGCATTCTTGTCCTTTTACACATGTACTGTTTTACATTTGGTATCGAGCAACATACATATCTAAGCTAAGATACAAGAATATATACAGAGTGAAAAAATTACAATAAATTCACTAAGATATTACAGATGACTTACATGAGTGTATTTACAAAGTTAATACATGAAAGGGTTTGCTCAAAGAACACTTCAACGCCTTCGCCGTTTCCTTCCTCTTTTCTTCTTGACTCTCTTGCGCCATCATCGTCATCAGCTCTTTTTCTTCTCTTCTTCCCTTCTTTTCTTCTTTTCGTAGGCCCATTTGGAAGCATCATCCCTTTGCTTCCTCTCGCCATTGTCGTGTTTGCCTTTATTCTCTTCTTCTTGTCTTCTCTCAATTTTTCCCGCTTCCTTGCCCACCCGAGTTGGCTGGTGATCATATCCACCCAATGGATCGACGCCTTTCTTGTCAGGGATCTACGTATTCAACGTCCTTGGGTTTTGGTCGAGAGGGAACCTCTTCCACCACCACTTCTTTCCTTTTCCCGACTCGGCTCTTCTTCCCGGAGTGTCTTCTTTCGGGAGTGTTGACCGAGTTTCTAGCTAAGTAGTCGATCATTGAAGAGGCCGCTTATCCTTTCTCGACATAGTCTAGCCCCTTTCTCCCAATACAAATCCGGCCTTGTGAGCTATTCCTTGGAAGTAGCCTTCCGATCCAAGTGTTTTGAACTCCAACCGATCTAGGTTCAAATCCATTATCGTATCGTGATCTTGATCATTTCCAAATCGAAGACCACCATATTGTTTCAATACTTTTGAACGCGAGCATCTGCTTTTTAGAGAACTCCTCAAACCCCGCTTCAATAATCTTCCTTTTCTCTGCCATTGGCATAACATAGTGCTCAATTGGTAGGGTCACGGAGTAGTTTGCTCGGGGATGGAAGCGATGAATGACCTTGCTTGGGGGTTTACTTAACATCAAAGTCGATCCTCTGAACTTTCCCCTGAAGCTCCTTTACTCTTTCTTCACAAGTGCGTCTTTCTTCTCAAATTTAGTCTTTCTTTTGTTTTCTTCTTTCAATCCCTTGGGACTCCTCTTCCCCTTTTTGGCACCATCAAAGGAGAGATGGACCCGGTGAGCAATGACTTCCAAGGAGAAAATCGATCCGCGGTAATCATGGAATCGTGCTTGAGTCTCATCAGACGATGTTGTTCGAATCTCCGATCGAATTTCCTTAGACTTCTCAATATCTTCATTTGACCCAAGAGTAGAATTTGTCATTCATCGTGCATTTTAGTCTAAGGATCTCATTTTTATGAAAATGTTTGTGACTCCATATTATTTTTTGTGAGATCGGGTTATTCTTTCAATGTAGTCCTTCATCATCCCGATCATGGAGTTATCCGCACTCCATACGAGCATTCTTCCATATAAGGCTTTGAAGTATCGTACTGGCTCGATTCTCATGGCGGGCATCTTGCTGAGTCCACTCCCGAATTTGCACCATGATCCCTCTCAAGTCTCATAGAGAGTGGCATCGCGATTGTCCAGCGTGAATCCGGTGAGGCCTGGTGTCGTTCAATCTTCTCAATCTCCTCCAGAGCTTCTTGAAGACTTCACGAATTTCAATTTGCCTCACCCGATCCATTTGCGGCCACCAGTGTCGAAATTAAAGTCTGCTAGAACAATCGTATCGTAGGAATGATGGGATCGTCTCTCATACGATTATCTTCTTAGTTCGTAGTTCGACTCTTCCTCGGATGTAGGAAGGTCCTCCGGTGAATGGAAACATGTCTTGAAAGACATCATCGTGCACATAGGGAATCTCTCCGGGTCTCGTCCTTCGTTGCTTTCCCTTGTTGTAGTTGAGCGGATTTAGCTCTCGATCCCTCTGCTGCCGCAGGCCTTCGCCGGCAATGTTCACCGCTGTTGTGAGCCTACGGACCGAGTCAAGGAGTCGTTATTATTAGCTTGTGGAAGCCCGCGGAGATGACTCTATTCCAATTTGGGGCATTTGTATCATCATTGGCGTCATCGGATGATGATGAGACTTTTCTAAATGAATTACCTCTTCCTCGGTCCCATTAGACTTTTCTATATGAATTATCTCTTCCTCGGATGTATCATCAGCGTCATCGTATGATGATGAGACTTCATGGAGTTGGCTCATCATCAAAGTTGAATTTCGTGCAGCCATTTTTCTCACCGATTTGGCTCTTAGTTTTGAGAACATCCTCAGGAATTTGGTCAGTAGATTTGCAAGCTGAGTGGACTCGCCTTCATCTTCGATCCCAAAAATGATATATCTATGTTTTCCTGGGAGTCATGAAGAGCGCTTATCTCCTTTTTATGTATCAGCCATGTGTCTTTGGAGGAATGTTTTGTGTATCGCCGACTTACCCAGGGAAGTCTCAACCTCCTAGGGCCTTCAACAACCCAAAGAGACTCCAATCGCCGCGAGGCCTTCAAAGTGTTCACGTCGATAGTCTCAATTGTCTTAGGGTCTTCTTACATTCCCTTCGAGCAAAATACAATGTCTTAGGGTCTTCGACAATGGCATGCATATGAGTCTCAACTCCTTGATTGCACTTTCGTGCCCGCAGTGTTAACGCCGGCATCTCCATCCTGCCTCGGCTCCATCAATGGTGTCATTGGCCTTCGTGAGGTGGACATTTCACCGGTGAGACGAGTAATCAACTATCCGAGCTTCGTCGATGCCACTCTGTTGTTGTTCACTTTCCTTCTCAACTTCGCCTCCTGCTTCAAAGATGAGTCCCACAAAGAACCTCCAACCCCGATGTGGTGGAGAGTGCTTCCCCCCTCACCGGCTCACTAGCCGATTCTTGATTGTGGGGTCACTCTTCTCCCAGACGCGTTTTATCCGTTGAGTGCTCACCACGGGGTGTGAGAACACCTTCTATAGGGGTTGCCTCAGCTTGGGTTCCCAACGTACCAACTCATCGCCATCTCTCCCTTGTAGCCATCCTCTGATTGACTAGGGACGGGGCTGCAGCGATATCGATGCACCGCATTTGTACCACTCCCAAAGGATCAATTTGTAGGAGAGATTGTGAGGGCTCTCCGGGCCTTCAAACAGGATGTTGCTCATACATGGCTCTCGATTCCCTCACACGGGCCGCTGCATATCCGACTTTCTACCGCAGCAGGTGGGATCTTCATCACTTTCGGAGAGCACATAAAGATGCGTATGAGTGTGATCCGAGAGCCTCGTGAAATTCGCATATTTTTTATTTTTCGAATGCTCGGCCTCGTTCCTCGCCTTTATCCTTTTCATCCGCCTTTATGATGTGGGAGGATTTCCATGCGCTTGTCTTCGCGAGAGCCTATCTCGATGCTTGCAACACCAAGGAATTAGAGCAACTCTTCTTCTTCTAATATAAACTCAGTGGTGAGTGAATCGCACTTTTTGAGTGGTCCTTGTCCATGCTCTCCATTCTCAAGATCGTTGAATATCCGGGGTAAAGTGGAGAATACATGGTTACATCGTCATCATCATATTCACCTTCACCTCCGATTTCGGAATGAGAGGTAGAAGAACTTGCTCTTCCTCGAAAGCATCAAGATCGGATGTGGGCGGGGAGACAACTTTTTAAACAAAGGTTGATTGTCTCACCGCTTTTCTCCTCCATTTGTCTTCCTTACGGTACCGGGTCTTCGACCGATATCCGTTGATCACCATCGCCAGACTTTGCGCATTCATCAATAACTTCAGAGACGCTTCTTGATTGTAGCCTCGAGCTTCCTTTTTCAATTGAGTAAAGACACTCAACAAGCTTCCTCCTCCCTCGCGTCGAATGCCCACCGTCTTCTCTTTCTTGGATGAACTAGTAGGACTTGGTTCCGATTCGTAGATTCATCGCATGGGGGGCTTGGGTATTCTTCAGAGGGAGTTTTCCTCGCCTCTTGGCAATCCTTTTCTTCTTAACAACTGGAGAAGGGATTTGAGATTCTTTCTCGCCTCGCGGGCAGGGGAGTCTCGGCCGGTGCGGCAGTGACTTACCTGCAGGGCAGTGCTTTCATTGTTTTAGCCGCTAGGATAGATCTCTTCATCGGAGGGGTCACGGTGTGTCTTCGGGTCGGTGATTCGCCTCACTGTCTCCAGCCTTTCTTCGCGTGAGCTCTCTTCAGGCACAGGAAATATTTGCCCGAAACATTTTCTTGTTTTACGTGAGAAAGGGCTTGCCATGTGGGAGAGCAACACCCTTCACTTTCTAGCAAATGGCCAATCACAAGGCCATATCCAAGTGAGCATCCAAAAGACCTATCCTCCTTAAAGGTCTTGTTCATCACATTCCGGGCGATTAGTCCGTTGTAGACAAACTCAGCCCAATTAACCTTCTTCCCTTGCATGATCGCAACCATGACGATCAACTTTGTCTTGATACCGATTGAAGTTTCCAAACTTCATGTTGATACATTCGGAGACGACATCCATCAATTTGTGATAGACGCCCTTGCAATTTCTTGTCATCTGTGTAAACCACTTTAGCAAAGACACTCGGGTTTGCCACTTCCTTCCATGCAGCAAAGCCGACATCACCTCGTGTATTTCTTCATGCCCTCCGAGGCAACAAACGATCTTTCAGCAAGGTCTTTTGACTCGAGTTTGATGACCTTGTTGTGGATGGAAGATTTGATTTCTTCGGCCCCGCACTCTGCGTTGGTAGTGTCTTGTCTCGTAGTCCTTGATATTCATATTTCCTCGTATTAAATGTCTTGCAAGATTGCAGATTTTTCGACACAAATAAGCAAAGATTTCCCATTAGTTTATTCCTTTTACACAATTCTAGGACTAACACTTTACACCTGTCAGTTTTGACATGTTACTATTCTGAGTAACATTTTGACTTTAATCAACTGATCTAAGTCAGTTGTCTTGACTAGACTATTGTCTTTACCTCAGGTGACTTGAGTCAGCTTCCAGTCATTGGATGACTCAGCTGTCACTTCAACTTTGAGACTTTGCTTCTTGAGATAACTTGACTGACACTTCTTACAGATGTTCCTCAGCTGACACTCCTTCAGTCGAGTCCTTGACTTCCTTCTTGGCCATACTCAACTGACATACATCAGAGTCTTCAATCCAGTCCACAGTTAACTTCTTGTATTCATTGGCATAGCTGACTTGACTCAGCTTTTCCAGCCATATCTATTACAATACAAATTACAAGGAAAATGGGGTGCCAACTTTCTAGTTTAAGTTTTACATGGTATCAACAAAATCTACTTATTAAATTTCGTAACAATTTCCCCCTTTTTGATGATGCCAAAACTTAAAAACATTCAACAAAACATAAACAACAAAGATACATACAGACAATACAGTAACAAAGAATGTATGCTTAAAATGGATCATTTTATTGATCATAGCATTCTTGTCCTTTACACAGCTGTTTACATTTGGTATCAGAGCAACATACATATCTAAGCTAAGATACAAGAATATATACAGAGTGAAAAATTACAGTAAATTCACTAAGTATATTACAGACGACTTACATGAGTGTATTTACAAAGTTAATACATGAAAGGGTTTGCAGCAACACTTCAACGCCTTCGTTGCTTCCTTCCTCTGCGTTGACGTAGAACATAACTACCTCCTCAAGGTAGGTATGAGAATACTCCATAGTCAGAAAAGCCTTGAGACCAATCTTTTCCAACATCTCCGCTATCTTTAGAACCAGTGTCTCATCAACACCCTGTTTTACGATTCCATCGAAATCCACTGAAGAACCAGTGTGGATTTGCTTCGAGAGTTTCACAAAATCGTGTTTTGGAGCCATTTCTAGAGATTTTTACCGAGCGAAAAGTGAAGAACTTGCTTTGAGAGACCTTGGGGTTTCAGAGAGAATTTTTCCTTTGCTTTGAAGATGAACAATCCGTGTAGTGAGAGAAATGCAAATTTCTGTATATAAAGGTCGTGAAAGGACACATTTCGGATTTTGAAATTTTTGATCAAAATCAACGGCTAAGATTGAAACATCAAAACCGCATTTAATTCCTCGCATTTAATGCAGCAGCATTTATATCCAATCATATGACTTACTGTGCAGCTTTTACTGTGACCGTCATTATTACGCTGACGTCATCCTTAAAAACATTCCTGCTCATTTAAAACGACTGCGTTTTTATCACTTAGCTCATAAATGATTCAGCTTATGTCCATAGTGACTTAACTCTGCTTCTCTCTTCTTATGAAGTAACTCAGCTGTTAGTAAACTCGATAAAGCTGACTTCCCGACAAGGTCGTTTTTCACTTGGCAATAAAACATGCAACCTTAATCGTTCAAATTTCTCATCTTCTATCTCTGTTGATTGAGTCTTCTGAGTAAACTAACTTAACTCAATTAACCCTAATTCATTTTTGAGCTCTTCAAATCTTGATTCACATAGAGGCTTTGTGAATATATCAGCTAACTGCTTATCAGTTGAGATGTATTCCAAGGTGATGTCTTTCTTTTCAACATGATCTCTTATAAAATGATATCGACATCAATGTGCTTAGTTCTTGAATGCAACACCGAATTTTGAGTGATTGCAACAAAGCACTAGTGTTATCACACGTAATTGGAATCTCTCTTTCTTCAATCTCATAGTCTCTCGTTGTTGTCTCATCCGTAAGACTTGGGCACAACAATCGCCCATGCCTATGTACTCTGCTTTGTGAATGTGGCTATTGAATTTTATTTCTTCTTGAACCAAGAAACCAATCTATTTCCAAGCATTTGACATGTACCTGAAGTACTCTTCTGTCAACTCTACATCCAAAGATACCGAGTCCGAGTAACCAATAAGCTTGAATCCACCTTCTTTTGGATGCCATAAGCCAAACTTCCCCGCATCCCTTCAAATATCTTAGGATTCTCTTAGTCACTTTGCAATCATGTGGCTCTCCTTGGTGCAGATTGAAATCTTGCACATACACCTACCGCAAAGGTGATGTATAAGCCCCTCTTGGCTGTTAGATAGAGCAATGATCCAATGAGTGATCTATATCTTGTTTGATCTACAGCGTTACCATCTGCATCCATGTCCATCTTGACTGATGTGTTCATTGGAATTTTCACAAAAGACTTCTCTTCCATACCAAAATTCTTCATCAAATCTCTGGTATATTTTGTTTGACTTATGAAGGTTCCATCCTTCAATTGCTTGACTTGAAGTCTTAGGAAGAAAGTCGACTCTCCCATCATGCTCATCTCAAATTTACTTGCATGAGGTTTGAGAATTTGTCACACAGCTCCTTATTTGTGGATCCAAAAATGATGTCATCCACATATATTTGAACAAGCAGGATACTCTCTCCATCTTGAATTCTGAAGAGTGTTCTATCAACTTTGCCTTTGGTGAATCCATTATCAGTTAGAAATTGAGACAATGTATCATACCATGCTCTTGGTGCTTGTTTCAATCCATATAATTCTTTCTTGAGCTTATATACCTTATCTCCAATAGTTTTTCGCTCAAAGCCGGAAGTTGTTCAACATAGACTTCTTCCTCTAATGATCCATTTAAATGCACTATTCACATCCATTTGATACACAGTGAAGTTCTTATGTGTAGCATAGGCAAGAAACATCCTTATTGCTTCCAATCTTGCAACAGGAGCAAAGGTTTCATCAAAATCTATACCCTCTTCTTGGCAATACCCTTTGGCTACCAATCTTGCTTTGTTTCTTACAAAGATCCTTCCTCATTCATCTTGTTTCGAAAACCCATTTTGTGCCAATTACATTCGATGGGTTGGCCTCCGCACCAATTCCCATACTTTGTTTCTTTCAAACCGATTCAAACTCTTCTTGTACGGCTTGAATCCAATGTGTGTCATCCAATGCTTGAGACACATCTTTAGGCTCTATTTGGGAAATAAAACAAGTGAACATAGCTTCATGTTGTGCTCTGGATCTCAGTTCTTATGCCATCTCTAACATCTCCAATAACTAACTGGTGGATGGTCTCTCGGCCCATCTCACATCGGGTTGGAGTAAGTCTGTTGGATTCAAATTGCCTCTGACTAAGTTGTCTTGAATAGCTCTTTCATCTTCATTCATTGCAGACTTTCCGTTTTTGTCTTTGAGATTGACTATCTTATCTTCATCGGGTTGCTTGCTCTTACTTGACTTCAACATAAGGACTCTTCAGATAGTTGGTTGATTCAACTTTATCGCCTAACTCTTCAATGTCTTCTCCATTTACATTAGGTTCATCAAAGACCACATGGATAGACTCTTTTGTAACCATAGTGCTTTTGTTCAGCACTCTATAGGCTTTGCTCTCAGCTGAGTATTCCAAAAAGATACATTCATCAGCTTTAGCATCAAAAGCCTTCAAATTATCTTTGCCATTGTTATGGATGAAACATTTACATCCAAATATTCTAAAATATCCAACATTTGGCTTTCTCCCTATCCAAATTTCATAGGGAGTCTTGGTCAATTGCCTATTGATCATGCATCTATTTTGAGTATAGCATGTTGTGTTAATGGCTTCAGCCCAAAATCTCTTAGGCAATCCAAACCAAGCCTAACATGGTCCTGCGGCTTCCTTGAGAGTTCTATTCCTTCTTTCACCTACTCCATTCTTTGTGGAGTCCTTGTCATGAGATAATTCATGAGCAATTCCATTTTCAACATAATATCGAAGTTATTATTCCACCGACAAACTCGATTCTCGTCGATCTTATCTTTATAATGGTTTGGCTCTTTTCATTTTGAACTCTTTTCATCACTGAGGTAACTTCTGTAAAGTTTCCTTCTTTTTACACTTGAAGATGGTTCATGTATATCTTGAGTAGTCATCTACCACTACCAATGTGTATTTCTTTCCACTTATGCTGGTTGGGTCAACTAGACCAAATAAATCCATATGCAACAGATGTAATATCCTTGTTGAAGACTTTATTTGCTTTCCCATCTGGCATGCATCACATACACTCTCTTTCTTGTACACTGAGTCTGGCAATCCTTCTACAAGATGACTCCTTGCAAGCTTGTTGATTGTCTTGAAATTCAGATGACTCAGCTTCTTGTGCCACATCCAACTTGATTCGGTTGTACTCTTTGCTAGCAGACAAGTGCTTAGTGTAGCAGTAGACCAATCTACCACATACATATTCTTCTCCTTGATCCTTGCGGCACTATTTCATTTGATTCAAAGATCTTTGATCCGCACACTCCCATATTGAAGCCAACATTGTAGCCTTTATCACGAGTTGGTTGTTTTAATGAGTTGAAGTTGAGGCCTTCAACATAAGCAACATCTGTGATTTCAATCCATTCTTCTTGATAGATCCTGTGCCTTTGATTTCCCGGAGCTTCATTTCCTCCAAATATGACTTTTGCACCTCTAATCTCCTTGAATCTTGTGAGTTTTTCTTGTTTCTGTCATATGTCCGGAAAACCACTATCCATGTACTAGGTTCCTTGGCACTCATTTTGTTCCTTGAACCCGCAATCAAGGAAATCGGTTTTTAGGTACCCATACTTGCCCCCGAGGGGTTAGTGCTATAAGATGATCCAACCAACCTATAGCCAAAGGACTTGACACTAAGAGGTTGCCATCTATCTGTGCCATAATCATAGTGCACATTAGAAAATTGCTTGGGGGTTTTAGGTTCATACAGCTGTCTCTTTTGCATGTATGCCTCTGTGTGTGTTTTAGCAATTGCTTTCTTAGGATAGTTGTGATAATTCTGAGTGTAGTGCTTGGGTGTATATGCTGATAATAGCTCTTTTGCCTTTGGAATGACCTTTGCCATCTAGGCTTGTATTCTATTGGTCTTTCCTAATGTTTCACATTATTCCAATCAACATAGTTTGGATAGTTTCTACCATTCCCATCATGTGTGTTTTCTCGATGAAACTTCTAGGGTTTTTGGTAGCTCCGTTTGCTTTTCATAGATTATTTTTGTTTGGATTTTTCTTTGAGAACTCGACTAGATTTCTTCTCATTTGCCCTTCAAAGATACTCAACTGGCTGTTTTCCTTTGTATCCAAGGCCAGTTTGTTTGTGATTGTGCTTTGGAGTGAATGTGGGTGTAGCATTTGGTGTTTTGGATTTTTGAGATGCTTCATTACTTGAAGATCCTTTTTCCAAAATCACTCTTGGAGTTTGACTGTGCACAAAAGAGTTAAATCATATGCATGTCTTATCTCCACATTCTTTTTGACTCATGATAAGATCATCCAATGATTTGGATGCCTTTGTAAATGAGGCAATCACATTTTTGAGATCTTTTTCCCTCTTTTCTATAGCAGCTAACTCTGCTATGATCTTGGCATTCTTAGCCTTCAACTTAATGTTCTCATCAGCTATCTCGACTCGAGTACTCAACTCTTTAGTTTTGTGAGTTTCGCTTTAAAAAATTTGGTTGTTTTCCTCATTTAGAATTGTGTGTGAGGATTTTATGTGTTCAAAATCTTTCATTATTTTGCCTAATGAATCATAAAGATCAGTGGGTGATGAAGTGTGTGTATCACAGTCACTATCACTTGAATCTGAATGAGATGAGTTAGAGTGTACCTCATCTTCTTGATCTTGTTCTTTAGCCATAAGGCAAATCATAGCCTCATCCTCATAATCACTTGAGAAGTCAGCTTCACTACTCTCTCGAAATCACGCTTCTCAGACTTGGTTGTCTCAACAGTCTCAGCAGCCAACATGGCTTTCTTCTTTTCCTGTCTTCTTTCTCTGAAGACTTTTCTATCTTCCTCATTCCTATATTTGTTGACTGGTGGATAGGAATAGTCAACTGCAAAATGTCTAGGTTGTCTGCAGTTCCAACACAAGTTCTCAGCCCTTTGATCAGCTCTTTCTGCTCTTGAGTTATCAGTTTTCTAATATTCAACCTTTGATGCTCAACTCTCTTGGGTGGCCTATCTTCCCTTGACTTGGAGGGAGCTGAATGTCTCCTGGAGGTTACACCCTTGTTTCTTTTATAGTTCTTTTTGAAGAACTTGTTTAATCTTTTAACCATTAGGGCAATTTCCTCCTGGTCTATGGCTTCCTTGGGTTCAGCTCTCTTTCCATCTTTGGCCATCGTGCAACCATCTTTGAGTACAACTGTCTCCTCTTGCTCTTTTCTTCTCGCTCAAACTCATAGGCTTTGAGGTCTGAGAATAGCTCATGGTTAGATGTTCTTGAGAGGTCCATGGAATGTCTCAGAGCCATAGTCTTCATTTCCCATTCAGCTGGGAGGCCCCTTAAGATCTTCATACACATCTCCTTTTGTGTGTATTCCTTCCCAAAAGCTGAAAGATCTTTTGTGATTTCAAGTGAACGGCATCCGGTGATCCATGGTTTCACCTACAAGCATTTTAAAATTTTCAAATTTTTTAAAAGCAACAGACAATTTATTTTCTTTAATTTGTTCTGATCCTTCACAAATTAAAGTTAGTTTATTCCAGATTTCTTTTGCAGATTTGCAAGATTTGACTTTATTGAACATTTCTTTATCCAATGTCTTGTAGAGTATGTCCTTGGCCACATTGTCCAAGTTGTATCTCCTCTTATCCTAATTAGTCCACTCAGTCCTTGGTTTTTCAACCATGGATGGTCTTTCTTCAGTAGCAGCTTCTTCTCCTTCAGCTGCAGCTGCTCTTATTGCAGTCGTGTTCACTTTAAGTATTTGCAGTGGCCCATCCTCTATCACAAGCCACATTTCATCATGTAATGCGGATAGATGAGCTCGTGATACGAATTTTCCAATCATCAAATTCTTCAACAGTGAACATAGGAATGCGTGTCAAATTTGCTTCCATGATAATAACTTTGCTTAAAATGAAAGATTTTGAAAATGCAAGTATATAAAACCTTTTTGAAAAGATAGAGATCTAGTTCAGTAACTAGTGCGGAAGGCTCAATGAACCAACCGCTCTGATACCACTTGTAGGTCCCAAGGGGTGTGAGTAAGGTTTAGAAGGGGGGTTGAATAAACCTTACCAAATTTTCGATTTTAGTCCTTTTAAAATTACAACAGAGTTGACTCAAACATTTGTGTCCTTGAGGGACAGCTAAGTTGGTTATTCAACTAAGTTAGCCACTCAACAGACTCGATAGAGCTGTTGATAGAATAACTCGGTTGTTTAACCTAAACTTAACTTAGCTGGTTTGGTTTTATCAGTGGAAGACTTAACACCCTTTGATTTGTTTTAGGTTTGTTTTAACACTTGGTTTTTAGCACTTGGTTATTAAGCAGTTTGATAGCAAATATGATTCTAACAGCAGATATGATGTAGGTATGCAAGAAGGTAAATGTGTTGAAAGTAAATGACACAAAATATTTTTATAGAGGTTCAAGATGGGGTAATTCTTCTAATCCTCTCTTCTCCAAGTCCCGGAGGAATCTACTAAGTAATCGATTTACAAAGTGGTGAACGACCTGAGACAATCTTGATCACACAGTTGATTCTCTTTGCGACTAACCTTGTTTCGCAGGGGTACCGCCTTGCTACTTCACCACTTCTCAAGTTCTTGGATTTGATCACGAAGACCTCCAACAAAATTGATACGGTTCGACCTTGAAACTTCCTACAATCCTACTTGGAAAGTAGACCCTTTTGATTCTTCAAAAGTTTCCTCTTCAACAGATTTGAAGTTGTCTTTCCTACTACCTTGTGTTGGATCGATTTCTTCGAGTTTGTGCTTGAGGATTTGCTTGATTGTACTTGAGAATATTGTTTGCTTGTTCGTGGTTCAAAGTTACCCAGGTTACCTCTTCTCAATAAATTCTCGGCCTTTTATAGTGCACTTTTGAAATTTTGCCCGTTGAAGAGATAAGCTAATTTCAAAAGTCACTTGTATTCGTTGGCTTGTCTTGTGTGCAGTCCTTGATATTGACATTTTCTCATATTAAATGTCTTGCAGCATTGCAGATTTTCTAACACGCGGTGCAGTGTTTCCCATTGGTTTATTCCTTTTACAAAATTATGGGACTAACACTTTACACCTGACAGTTTTGACATGTTACTATTCTGAGTAACATTCTTGACTTTAATCAATGGATCTAAGTCAGTTGTCTTGATTAGATTGATGTCTTTACCCAGGTGACTTGAGTCAGCTTCCAGTCGTTGGATGACTCATTTGTCATTTCAACTTTGAGACTTGGCTTCTTGTGATAACTTGACCGACACTTTACGCTTGTTCCTCACCGACACTCCTTTGGTCGAGTCCTTGACTTCCTTCTTGGTCATACTCGGTGACACGCAGAGTCTTCAATCCGGTCATGATTGACTTCTTGTATTCCTTGGCATACCGACTTGACTCTTTACCTTTTTCTAGCCCTATCTATTACAATACAAATTACAAGGAAAATGGGGTGCCAACTTTCTAGTTTACGTTTTACATGGTACCATCAAAATCTACTTAATAAATTTCCTAAAAGTGATCTCTCAAAGCACCTATATAAGGGGGACCAAGCTTTGGACGAATTTATCATTGAAAAAACAACAACATACAACATGAAATACATCAAAATACACTAAGATTACACAAATCAAGAGTCTTCTAAGAGAGCAGACTAATCTACAAAGAGCGCCACAAGGCCTTTCGGATCTACTAAGCACAAGAGTTCAAAGGCTTGGAGAGGAAGATCTATCCCCGACAAGAAGGTTCTTCCCTTTTTAGTTTAGATCTATTGTTTGTACTTAAATGATGTCAAACTATTTGATTTCATCTTTGTCTATGAATTTGTTATCAAATATGTTGGGCTATTCTTTCTAATCCTAAGGCATAATTAAAATTGTGGATTCATGTTAAATATATATTGATTGTTTTCTTAATTGGTTTATGTGTTCTATTATTCATGAATCGATTGCTTGTTTCTTGTAGATTATCTGATCAATAGTTTGCATGTCATATTTGTTAGTCCATAATTCGGAAGGTGAGTTCTAACAAACAAAAATCGAGTTCAAACACAAATGGGAGTAATGGATCGGGAGACTACAACTGTTTGTTGGGAATATTTCAATTCAAAGATCTTTTGGGAGTTAATAATAGTTGTAACATATCGGGAGATCTGCAATTGTTATTAATCAACTGTTTATGCGCCACCCGGGAGTGGGAATAAAGTAATTTAGGAATTGAACCCATAGAACACATGAATTGGATTTGATAAATATTAATTGGATTTAATATTAAAGAAGCATTTTGAGATTATGTGCCTAGGGTTGTTTTCGTATTTGTGGAAAAGACTTGTGGAGTTCGACCTTTTATAAATTTACATATTTTATTTTTACTTGTTTAGATTAGATGTTAAAACTTATGATTGTTTGGTCGCTTCAATAAAATTGGAATACAATATTATCATAGCCTAAGTGTTTCGTATTTAATCCCTGAGGAATACGACATTGCTTGTCATTATTCTATAAACTACATTATACACTTACAGTATAGTGAAAAGATTTTTGCGATCTGAACTTTCAACAACTTTTCGAATTATTAAAAGGGAATGACAAAATTAAAGCATGAGAAGTGTTACTATAGTATACACTTAAGAACAACCACTTTGGCGCAATTTTTCATATAGCCTTACTATTATGTATAAACAAAATTAGTGTCAAAGGCCCAAAATGCTACTTATATAATGTCAATTAAGATGTGATATGGGGTACCTTTTACTAGTCATACATAGACATCTGAATTCAATTCCCACAAACAGTTACCAACTAATCTTACATACAAAATGTTTGAGGGACAAATGATGATGGGAACACGCGCGTGTTGTTTCGTAAATATGACTATCAATATCAATTAAAACTTCATAGCCGCCTAAATAATATCAAAGCAACTGTGTGTTGTGATTTTTTGTGTACACTTGAGAGAGAGAGAGAGAGAGAGAGAGAGAGAGAGAGAGAGACCTCCCATGGATCCACCATAATGAAATCAGAACTTCTACAAGCTAGCTCACACATAGCAACATGATGTTTAGCACTTATAGGGTCCTAAAGAAGTAAATAAAACAATAAAACTTCCTGTAAGAAATGTTGCAGTGATCACCATCCTACAAGATATTGGAAGATCAGATGAAATAGTTTAAGGTATTAAATGTCTATTAAATCTCCAACGACTGAACAAGGGAAACTTAAAGTTATATAAGTCAAATATATTCCTTAACCAACAACCTTTTATCCTTCCAATTTACAAATCTTGTTTAATTTTCTTCTTTACACTAAGGATGACTGTTAGCAAATATGGGTCAATATCTAAATCACATCTTTGCACATGCAAGGTGGATCGAGTATACCTATTTGCAGCGGAACCGTCGATCCACATAGCCAGGATTGAGCCCGTCTACAAGCCTCCTTTTGATCCATGATTAAGCCATCTACAAACCTCCTTACGATTGAACCACGAACAACGAACGAATCCGTAGATTGGTTGAACCACGAACAAGATCACGAACTGCCTTTCTCATTGGTGTAAATAATTACTAGAATTATTTACTTGGATGTGCACACCTTAAACCCTTGGAGATCTTTGGTGATGCTCCAAGAAGAAAACCGTAGAGAGAAATTTTAGGAGAGATTATTATTTCTATGTGGGGAACGATATTCTCAATTGGGCTGATATTGTAGGGAGAGATACCAATATATATCTCAATCCCATATCTCAGTTAGAGTCCTAATGGGAGAGGTTTCTAGATAAACCTCATCTAAATAGGACTCCTTATTATCTCAAATATGGATGCAACCTAATTGCACCCAATATCTCCCACTCATACATATTTGACTCGACTCATTCGAATCACATCCTCATATTTCTCATCTCACGTCTCTTCTTTCATACAGGGAATAAGGCATGCGACCAAGCAAGAAAGTATAGGTGAGGAGAGTTATATTAAGTTATCACCAAACTAACATAACCCTACAACTCAATAACTCGCTATGTACCCCAAACCAAGTGGTCGCACCCAGTCAAGCATCTTTAGATCCCTCAATGAAATAAATAGAGCATGCTCGACTCGCTCAAATATGTTTCTATATTCATGACTAGTCAAACACATTTCAATATAGTCGCTTGGGCTATGAATCATAGAACATAAGTGCGTTACCAACTTAATTCTTCCTTTGGCCCCACATGCCAATTAGCTTGGTCTTAACAGCTTTCCTAGACATGCTCCGATAGACCAAATCACACATGGCCATTACATACATGCTAAAATAGCGTCATCAAGCTTACATCTCATGACATGGTCCAAAGTCCCAAAGGGTACAAGAAAATAATATGGGCTCACACAGTGACGAAGCAGGGACCCATTCAGTCACTTTTCCATAGGCGGTCGCCTCAAAGCACATGTAGTATGAATACATGTTATGATGGAGCTCCCACTCAATTTAGGCATGTCACGCTTTAGACATCATACAAATCTTAGTCCAGCCGCTATTCAAGCGCCCGACCTGTGTACTACTCGTAGTCACTCCCAAAGTGATACGATATTTCGCACATTCGGCTACAAACAGGCTTTTATGAAGTTTGGACATACTTCATAATCGATCAACTCGGATCTCATCTTAACCTCTAGTTAAGGCAACTGTTAATTATATTTATTAACCTTCCTCACTGCTCTAGCGCGAAGGCGATCATTTGCAAATCTTCTTATGCGACACAATCTTTTAAGTCTCATCCTGCTCGCTCTCTTAGCGCCAGGGCGATTGCCCGTGTGAGAGGGCCAATCAAAGCCTGGTGACAACTCACAAATTCAGTACCAAACACATAATGAGAATCCAACATATCTCATTAATCACAATATGTTCTCAAAGGCCACATAATCAATTCTTACTTTATCACTAATGACTTACATGCCTTTGGAGCATATCTCCAAACAAAGGCTCGTAAAAGGGATGAGCGCCCACACCGCTCGTAAGTATGCCTGAGAACAACATTAACTATGCACAAAAACTCTTAAGTGAAGTAAAGCCTCGAGTAAATATGTTTGGTCTACCATCCATGTTTGGCGCCCAAACCATACACCAAAGTGGTTTTACTATCACAAAGACAACAAAATACATCATGGATGTGCGCGCAATGCGCATCATTTCAAGATGCCAAATTTGCCTCTAGCAAATCATAGACCAATCTAATAAGATATCTAAGTATCCATTTATCGGCATCACAATAGCGCATGGATCACCGATATCCACTCACCAATAAGATATCTAAGTATCCATTCATCGAAGATGTTACATAGCGCACATGAGACATTCGACAGTGCTTACATAAACTAGCTAGCATTTCTTTTCATCTTCCGAAGATATCGTTTCTTGACTAAGAATATGATCTTTCACCATGGAGTGTAAAGACAACCAACACTAAGTGGCGATAACTCCATGTTCTTTCCAGTCATCACATTTTTGCCATATACAGTGAGATACAACTCTTAACATATGTTCAGTGAATTAATTGACCATCGTGGGCTTACCAAAATGATAGCTCCATGAAATTAGTGATGATTCAAGTCGTTCGAGCTTTTTGATCGCAATCAATGCGCTCTTACTCTACTCTTGAATTCAATGGGTGATCCCACACAGATCTCCTTACTAAACCTTCACTGAACTATGTCAACATCAATCATCCAGGACAACCCTAGATGAAAGTGGCAATAATAGATAACATATCAGGCGAATTGAGGCAATCTCACCACTTAGGGAGAATATCTCAAAAAATAATTTACGCTTTTCTAACAGCGTAAATATTTGCAAATCCTTAGTCGAGCTACACACGTGTTAATCAACCCATCTATATTGCACTTGACCTCCGAAACCAAATGTTTCAAATGGTTTTGCATCACAGACAGAAGATTAACAAGCTCTTAGACTTTATTCTTAGTCATTCGACTCATCTTTTCCTTCGCAACAACTATCCACTTAGGGCATCAAGTGCAGTCACATGTTCTATCGACTCATCAACACCCACAAAAGTAATTGTGAAGGATGCCCACTCAATCTCATATAGATGATGGACAATATTTCATATTCACTCCTTTTACTCGTGGAATTTGAGAATCCGTTGCGTGTGAGACACTAGCTCCCACTGACTTAGTGTTGCTCCCACTATCCCAGCGATTACTAGATTATACAAAATACAACATCCTCGCTAGACAAACGAGCGCCTCCTAAGGATCTTGCAACTCGCATAGTTTCAAGATTTCTTTTGACTTTACATGTGCTCAAGAAATCCCTTTGAAGGGAAACCTAAATCATTCGACTTGATTCTCCACTTAAGAACACATATTCCCGAACTCACATAGGCACAAACCCACTAATTTGGGCTTGTTACCAAACTAAAGCTCATACAGGGTTGAAGAATCATTTGGAGACACATATTTAATGATGTAGGCAACAACAAAACACACAAATTAATTTGCGCCATCATAAATCTAACCATTTTGAAGTGATTGTCCCTTCTTCGCGAGCTCATATAGCTGCAAAGTATTTAGAACCATCATTCAACTTGCAACTTTATTTCCTTCAACAGTGTGTCCAAACTAATTAGACACACTATTTTCGCTCCATATTAGCACATCTCCATCTGTAAAGAATCGCTCAAAGCAATTTGGTGCTTCTAACTGATGAGAGTGAGATTGTACTAACTTATAGCGTAAATAGAAATGAAAGAAAACATAATGCATTAATTTGTGCCTCCCACTCATAAGTCTGCACTCAATTTAGTGGACTTAGCTTTATAGGAAAAGCAGTCATCTTACATTCTTCCAACAAGCTTATCCCGCTGGAAAGATAATTATGCAGATGGAGATTGACCTCAGCGAGTTAGACAATAAAGTCTCATCGAGCTCATACAGTCGTCCTCCTAACCTCACGTACCACGATATCATTAGAAGATCTGGAAGAAATATTATGTAAAGCCAAGCATCACAAAGAAAAGATAGACAAGTCTTCTCACTCAACAAATATCTTACAAGTGCATTTATCCAAGTAAGACTATATCGACACATCAAGTTGCTCACACCAACTGTTGAGCTTGAGGTGACTCTTTTTAGCCTCCTCTTGTGCGCTCTATAGCTGCACAATCCGATAATAGTCATACACATTTGCTCAATCTCAAAACCACATGCTAAGTCAACCAATATCTATAATCCATCCATGGAGAGATTTGGAAATATTAGCGAAAAAATAAGAGAGCAAATAAATAGTCAAACTTCATCTCAATACAATTACGAGCGAAGTTACCAATCTCATAAGTGCACTTAATATTTGTCGATACTTAATTGCCTCATTCAATAAGGTGACACCACTTATTGTCACTTTATGGATCAATTTATAGTTCTAGCTTCAGCTTTGCTCTCGTCAAGCTACATTATGCTTGTTCCAACATTCACCCGAGTTGGTTTATGTCGGTCAACATAAGCGACAAGTGCACTAACTTGTGTATTTCTTAACTTTTTATAATCAACCTCTAGATAAGCGATTTTCATTAATAATACACACAAGTAACTAACATCCTTAATTCAACTCAAATAGCGAATTTGGATAACTAGAGTTTTTACTTGGGAGTAAGCTCATATTCCAAAAATAGAGCTTAAACTCTTTTTTATTAAATTTGCAGCTTAAACAAATTAAAGTGCAAAATTAATTCTTAATCCATAAGTATATCATCGATATCTCAACTGCGATTATTTCGGTTCTTACATTTGCTGCTTAAACAAATAAAGCGCAAATACTTTTTTTAATCCACAAAAATATTGTCTGCGTCTAAGTCGCGACAATACTACATACTTTGTCTATTTTCATGCTAAATTAGCTAAACAAAGTTAGTGAGTTTGGTCTAAAAACACATTTCAGTAATTTGCGCAAATAATTAGGTACTGATCTAAAAATTTTATTCTGGATCCAAGTAATATTTATTAATTTCTTCAATTCAATGAGATCGAAAATTTGCCACCAAGGCTAGTAATCATCTCCCACCGAATTGAAAATCACAATAAAAATTACTGATCCATGAATAAAATTATCGAAGTCCATAAATACATCATGCATGCATCCATGCGATATAAATAATTACGAAAAAAAAATATAGCCCCCATGGGCGACATTGACATATGGTGCATCATATGGAGATAATTTAGACCTATGGTGGTAAAACAAAAAATATCCTCGTAAATTTGATGTTTACATATCCTCCAAAAATCGGCTCAATAAATACATGCCTCGAAAAATAAAAAAAAATTACATATTTTCAAGGCCTACTACATCAATCTTGAAAAAGTAAAGAACATAAATGAGGATACCAAATTACCACCATTGTCAAAAATTAATTACAAAAAAATAGTAATATAAAACAGTAAACATTCACATACATGAGCACCCATATGTCAATGTCCATAAGTCCCATGAAACTTTATTGCAACACAAAAAAAATTGCATACACATAAGCAATTAATAAAGCATGCAACTCATAAATTAAAAAATCACATAGAATATTTTTGCTTGCACCTCAATGCGCAAAAATATAATTGTTTTTTACGCACCTTATGCGGAAAAAAAATTACATTCACCAATGTACAAAAAAATAATTTTCCCATGCATCACAATGCACAAACAAAATATTAATTTGTTGCTAACATCTTAATACGCAAAAATAATTTTTCTTTCATGCAATTAATGCGAAAGAAAAAAAATATCATTACATATGTGCAATAAATAATTATTCATGCATCATATTGCACAATAATAATTTTGCAAGAATTCTCATGCGCAAAATAATTTTTGCAAGCACTAAATTGCGCAAAATATTTTTACATGCATTAACACTATAACAAATAAATAATGCACAAAAAATAATTTTGCAAGCGTCCCAACATGCAAAAATTAACTTGTTATCCAGTTTCAACATAAATAGAAAACAAGTTGGGATAATAACAAGAAATTATCTTAGCCCAATGGTGGACATGAATATGATAAATCAAAAGATCTTGGGTTCTAATCCATGTTAGACCAACAATCCAATATTCTTTTTTTTTTTAATATCAAAGGGATACACCACTTGTGCAGCTAGCTACTCGGCCACATCAACGCCCCGTGTGGGCATGCGTCGATGCCATATCATCAATCGCACCCTTGCCACATGGCAGCCGCGTGCCACATCACCAACCATGTCAGCAATACATGGCAGCCACATGGCTCCAAGTGTCCAAATTAGCATGCACAACCAATCAGCACTTGCCACATGGCATTTTTTTTTCTTTTTTTTTAAATAAACATCACAGCCTCCAATAACAAATTGGAAAAAAAAACGCTCTTCCTGCACCCAAAGCCCACGAAAAGCCCGCATGCGAAACCAAAAGAGGCTGCTGCCTTTGCCGCGAAAGGGCAGTGGGAAAATTGGCAAAAATAAACATAACCATAAGAGCCTTATGCCTTGCACGAAAACCAATGTGGATTTTTGTTTTTTTTCCAAAAAATTTGAATAGTTATAACTTATTCGTTTCAAATCCATTTTACATGCATAATATATCAAATTAATCGTCTTTTCAAGATCTACAATTTGACACCAATATTGCACATATAAAAACGGAAAAATCAGATTCGAAATTTTTTTCAATAAAAATCAAATCTCATATGTTATCAAACTAAAGCACATCAAATAGGCGAGAACCAGCTCTAATGGCTCTGATACCACTGTTAGCAAATATGGGTCAATATCTAAATCACATATTTGCACATACAAGGTGGATCGAGTATACCTACTTGCAGCGGAACCATCGATCCACATATCCAGAATTGAGCCCGTCTACAAGCCTCCTTTTGATCCATGATTAAGTCATCTACAAGCCTCCTTATGATTGAACCACGAACAACGAACGAATCATGTAGATTGGTTGAACCACGAACAAGATCACGAACTGCCTTTCTCACTGGTGTAAATAATTACTAGAATTATTTACTTGGATGTGCACACCTTAAACCTTTGGAGAACTTTGGTGATGCTCCAAGAAGAAAACTGTAGAGAGAAATTTTAGGAAAGATTATTATTTCTATGTGGGGAACGATATTCTCAATTGGACTGATATTTTAGGGAGAGATACCAATATATATCTCAATCCCATATCTCAGTTAGAGTCCTAATGGGAGAGATTTCTAGATAAACTCCATCTAAATAGGACTCCTTATTATCTCAAATATGGATGCAACCTAATTGCACCCAATAATGACAAACATGGTTTCTTAAGTAGCTGCCCTTTCATTACATTCTCTGAAGCAATTTAATCAATCAATACGGATACGCCACATTTGGTATGCACATAAGATTCTACACACCTCTTTTTTGTATGAATGGTTGACAGGGGACATATAATATGAATGGTTGACAGGGGACATATAACCTCCAATAACACAAAATCGTTGTGAACTTAAAGCGTCTCTATCCAACTCTGAGAATTAAAACAAGATACATTAATATGACTCAATGAAGAATTGTTGCAAAGTTTGGAAAATAAATTAGCACCCTCACCAATTTCATAGACAACACAAATGTGTACTAAAAATCAGGAATTACTTGAAATGCATAATTGAAATTGAAACGATTTTACTGATATATTATTTTCCTGAATATATTGTTTTTGGAGTCTTGGATGACCAATATCTTCAAAAACCAAACATATTAACCTTACAATAATTTGTATAAGGTAAGTTTGAACACTCATTCATAATTGTGCCTATTTAAACAATTCAGAGATTATCAAACACTAAAACAAAATATACCATCGATACATGTTACCTCTTTTATATCTACGTCCTTATATCTATTACCTCTTCGTTCTTTGGGGTTGCGTCTCAGTTTCTAATTCGTGAATCAAGTAAACCTACGCAAGCACAAAATAAGTTATACTAACACAGAGACCCCAATTTCACAAATGTTTTCTATTTTACGATTGTAGATACTAACCAAAGCGAGGATGTGAGCAACAATGAGAATGACGACCATGAGAGGCACAAGCTCGAGGAACCATGGCCTAATCGGCGGTTCCTGAGGATTCACCATTTTTTCCTTAGGGCAAAGTGCTTGAAATCCAAAATACTCTTGGGAAAAACCCCGATAATATATTCTCCAATTCAATACTTAAAACTTGGTTTTGGTGCCATGGAGCAAAAATGTCGGAAATGGTGGCTTGGGTTGGGCACAAGGACGGGGCTAGGTTTCATGTGGAAGGCGAAAAGGTTTTTTTCTAGAAACGTGAAGTAGGGTTTAGATTGTGGTTTAGGTAGTCTATGGCAGGGTGGTGGAGATTCCAAAAGTATGCGCATGAGAGGGAAACATAGATAAGGAGGAGATGAAAAAGATAGACAACAAAGTCAAGATGAAGGAAAACTACATCGGTTGTTCCTCGAACCGATGTAGAATAAGTTGTTTACCGAATCGATGTAGAATTTAAACACCAATTTACATCAGTTTTCTTCTCAACCGATGTAAAGTTATCGGAAAATATACATTGGTTCGGGAAACAATCGATGTAGAATATGTATAAATAATAGTTTTTCATCGGTTCCTTAATAAAAACGATGTAAATATTTTGTTTAATTTACAATTGTGCCACCAGATATTTTTACATCGATTCAATGAGTAAGCGATGTAAACCCTTGTGGTAAAATTCTTTTTGTGTAATAGTGTACTCAATTTCAAGTTTCTGTTAAAACCATTAGAGTACACAATGGTTTTGAATTTTTATCCATGAAAAATTTCTTTCAATCTTTTTTTTTTTTTTGAGGAAAAAAAATTTCTTTCAATCTTCTGGAACTGACTTCAACGTATTTGCACTTACACTCCACAACAAAATGGAGTTGTAGAATGAAAGCATCACCATATCTTATCAGTTGCTCGTGCACTAATTTTTCAATCCAAATTACCTCTTATATTTTTGGGAGATTTTGTTTGGACTGCTGTTTTTCTTATTAATCGACCTCCATCCCCATTATTGTCAAAAAAATCGTCATTTGAGATATTATATAACGTTAACCATGCATTGATCACTTGAGATTGGCTATCTTTGTTGTGCTACTAATATTACCAACAAATTTGAGCTTTGTGCAGTACGTTGTATCTTTGTAGCTACCCACCTCGTCAAAAAGATTATAAGGTTTATGATATAGAATCTAAATTTTTTTGGTTAGTTGTGATGCTAGATTTTATGAAACTATTTTTCTTTTTCTTTTTTCTGTTACTTCAACATCTTCCGACATGCAACCTTTGTTACTTAATCTTTCTCGTGACATTACTCAAACATCTAACACCAAAAATCCCACGACATCAACCAACGTTATTGACTAACTCAATTCACTTGGAAATCATTCTGCTCTAGAACCATCGTCAATATTAACTCAAAGTCAAACACAAACCAACCTTGATGAACCACTTTTAGAAACATCAGGTATCCCATTTCTCACCACTTTGATTCGTTATATTTCCAAATATTCGATCCGATATTCCACTCATTCTAAACACACTCCAACATGGCATAATGATTACATGATGAAATCTCAAGTCAATCATTCTACCTAGCTTCAAGTCATACATCCAGCACAAGGTATCCCATTTCTCACTATCTTACATATTCACGTATTTATCATACACATGGTAGTTTTGTAGCTAATATTACATGACAGGTTGAGCCAAATATTATGTTGAAGTTGTCCTTGATCCAAATTGACGGGGAGGAATGAATGTCGAATGGGTGTATTACAACAAATTAATCTTGGAGTTTAGTCCCTTTTCCTATTGGACACAAAACCATCAGATGCAAATGGGTTTACAAGATTAAATATAAATCAGATGGCACGAACGAGCGTTACAAGGCTCGTCTTATTGCTAAAGGATACAACCAAATTGAAGGAATTAATTATCAATAAACGTTTTCTCCTACAACGAAGCTCACTAGACTGAAAAATAACATTGCCTTTCTACCGTTGTTGCAACTCAAAATTGGCTTACCCGTCAATTAGATGTTCAAAATGTTTTTATCCATGGTAATTTACATTAGAATTTCACAAAGTGATCAAAGTGATCGGGCCAGAAGAACACCACAAGGTGCATAGCCCATCGGGCCGGGGAAATCGGGATGGCATAATCAAAACTATGGATTGGAATTTCTTCGGATTTTTTGTACTCGGCGAGTGCCGCTATTTGAGGAGCCCAACCCAGCCCATGTTTTAAAAATACACTAAAATTGTGTTTGCGTGGCCAATCTTCTTTTTTATTTTTGGCCGATAGGTTAGCCGGTGTTTTGGGCCTAATGGGCGGGCCTAATAGACCCGGATCTTTCGGTCCTACAAAATTGTAGGATTACCCAGCCCTATTCCCGAAGCATTTTTGTAAATATTTGTTTTATTTAAGTCGGGTCGGGCCATTTTTTGACAGCATACCCATTGATTTGACTCTAATTTACATGGCGTTGTATACATGGAAATTCCACTTGGTATTCATAGTCGACAAGGGGAGAACATTGTGTGTCGACTCAACAAATCTATCTACAAAATCGGGCTCAAATAATCTTCATGAAATTGGTTTTTCACACTTTCTCGGATTATTATACAAAAGTTTGGTTATAGAAATAATCGACACACCCAATTACTATCATCCAGGGGTTGCGAAACTATGAAAATTTCTCCTATGCTAACAATAAAAATGTTTTGCAGCCACCTTCGGGATTTAATGTGGGTAATCAAGGCAGAGCAAAGTCTAATGAAAAGAAAGCATCTGTTGAAGAGATGATATCCTCGTTTATCCGAGAGACCAGGGCAAGACTGAACAAGGATGAAGCGAAGATAGACAGGATAGAAGAGCAGGTCACTCAGTTGAAAACGAACGTGAATGCAAGATTGAAATCTCTAGAAACACAAGTAGCCCAGATCGCAACTGCAGTGGGAGGCCAACATTAAAAAGGGCAAATTCCTAAGCGATACTGAACTGAATCCAAGAGAGCAATGCAATGTCATTCGTCTGGTGGATGGTACTAACTTTGAGGGCTCACATGATTTCAACAGACACGGTTTAGTGAAAGTGATTAGAAATCTAAAGTCTGACTGAAGACGTAAAACTTAGTGCTTTATGGGAGACAACCCAATTTATTTCTTATTTTTGTTCATTTTTAATCACCTTCAATTTAATTTTAATTTTATTTTTATTAACTTAATTTTTAGTTGTGTTTAGTTTTGTGAGTTGTTGTGTAGGAGGCGTCACGGCAAACTTTCGGTTATGAAAAAAAAGTACGGAAATTACATCACACGGTCGTGTGGCACCACACGGACAGACCATGTGAGAGGACGAATTGCCCAGCGCCACACGGCCAGGCCGTGTGGCACCTACACGCCTGTGTGGGATTGGGCGGATGGACAACAGACGCAGTGCAGGGCCACACGACCCGCCCATGCGGCGTCACACGGGCCATGTGGCCCGTCAGAAAAATCGGACAAACTTGATTTTACCCTAAATTCACCCCCAAAACTCATTTTTCTCCCACATTCTCCTACCCAAACCCTACCATACGAAAATTCTCTCGCAAAACTCTCAAACTCCTCTCCAAATCTCTCCAAATTCACTATAAATCTCACCACCAAAAACACAAATTCTTCATCTTCTCAAGAAACCTACCACCTAAAGCCTTCAAATTTTCAACTTCTCCAAGTTCTACACCAAGTTTGGGGGTTTTCAAAAACTTCAAATTTCTGATTTTTACTCCTCATAATCTTGGTTTTCATGACTTCTAGGGGTAAAACAGGAACAAGTAGAAATACGAGAAGAAGAAGGGAACCAATTCTAGAGCCCAAACCCGAGCCACAATCGATATATGAGCCCGAAGAGCCAGGAGCTTCGAATATCATCTTGTCGAATGACACACACTGGGCTAGATGGGCGATACTCTACTTTCGACCATGGATTAACACAAGGTATCCCGATGAACCTACTTTTGCTAATTTAGGTTTATCGGATGATTTTCGGGCTATGTGTGGTCGGATTGATTGTCATGAATTTTTGAATGGGCATTGGGCTACTCATTCGGTTTATACACTTGAAATTTTCAGTAGTTTGAATTGGTGGTTTGAAAAAGAAATTTGATAGGGATTTGGTTTCAGTTGGTGAATGAGCCGAGGGAGTTGACTATTGATGATTTGAATGAAATATATAGAACTCCGGCTTATGGGGTTGAGGAGCATGAGGATTTTGATAAGGATAGTTTTTGGAGAGAAATAATTGGGAAACGTATCTACACAGCTGGGTACCTCGAAGGCATCTAACATTTGAAACCCCATTTTTTGCTATGTACAAAGAGCCTTAGCGGAGATGATTTTTGCAAGGGAGGAGAGTAAAGGGCCTTGAGGGTAGATGAACTGTTCATTATATGGTGTATGGCATTGGGGACTGAGGTTGTGACAAATGTCGGGGCTATGATAGCCCGACAATTTGATAGGGTGAGAAAATTTGAGAGGGGCGGAATTTTTATTTGGGGGATGATTACGCCTATTGATGAGTACTTCAATGTTAGCTTTGAAGGGTATGAGGATGTCGTGGGGCCTAAATTGATTGATTTGACAGTTTTATCTGCTATGAAGATGATTCAATTCGATGGGCGTGATTACTGGCTAAATCAGGCAGATAGAACAAAGGTTAAGCTTCCTAACCCTGAAGCTACATCCATAAGAAATAGGGGTAATTGGGTGTTAAGAGGTGAACAGGGGGCTGCTGCTCAAGAAGAGCAGGATGAGCCGATGAGGGAGGTAACCAGCCTTTTACCATGAGTGAGAGGCTAGAAAGGGTGGAAGTCGGCACCTCCCTCATCGGCTCATCTTGCTCTTCATGAGCAGCAGCTCCCTGTTCACCTCTTAGCAGCCAATTACCCCTATTTCTTATGGATGTAGCTTCAAGGTTAGGAAGCTTAACCTTTGTTCTAGCCATCACCCCGCAGCAGCAGTACATGTACGAGATGATGTCTCGTATGGATCAGTGGCATATGTCAAAGCTGTCAGGTCTAAAGTGTTAGTCCCAAAATTGTTCAAAAGGAATAAACCAATGGGAAACATTGCACCTTGTGTCAGGCACCTGGGATGCTGCGAAGACATTTAATACGAGGAAATGTCAGCATCAAGGACTACAACAAGACAAGCCAACGAACAAAAGTGACATTTGAAATTAGCATATCTCTTCAATGGGCAAAATTTCAAATGTACTCTATAAAAGGCTGAGGAATTTATTGAGAAGAGGTTACCTTGACAACCTGAACCACGAACAAGCAAGCAATATTCAAGCATTTAACCTGCAATATTTTCAAGTACATGCAAGCAAATCCTCAAGCCTGAAACTCGAAGGAATTCGATCCAACACAAGCTGTGAAGGAAAGACAACTTCAAATATGTTGAAGATGAAACTTTTGAAGAATCAAAAGGGGTCTATTTTCCAAGGAGGATTGTAGGAAGGTTCAAGGTCAAACCAGTATCAAGTTTGTTGGAGGGCTTCGTGATCAAATCCAAGAACTTGAGAAGTGAGCTGAAGTAGCAAGGCAGCTGCCCTGTGAATAAGCTGAGTGCAAGAGAAGCCAGCTGTCTGATCAAGGCTGTCTCCAGATTGTTCACCACTTTGTAAACTAATATGTTACTTAGTGGATTCCTCCAGGAGTTTGAGAAGAGAGGATTAGAAGAATTACCCAATCTTCGAACCTCTATAAAAATACTTGTGTCATTTACTTTCAGCACATTTACTTTCTTGCATACTTACATTATATTTGATGTTAGAATCACATTTGCTATCCAACTGATTAATAATCAAGTGCTAAAAATCTAGTATGTAAAAAAAGCTAAAATCTAATCAAATGATGTTAAGTCTTCCGCTGATAAAACCAAACCAGCCAAGTTAAGTTTATGTTAAACAGCTAAGTTATTCTAGCAACAACTCTATCGAGAATGTTGAGCGGCTAACTTAGCTGAATAACCAACTTAGCTGTCCCTCAATGACATAGTTGTTTGAGTCAACTCTGTTGTAATTTTAAAAGGACTAAAATCGAAAATTTGGTAAGACTTATTCAACCCCCCCCCTTCTAAACCTTACTCACACCCCTTGGTACCTACAAGTGGTATCAGAGCGGTTGGTTCATTGAGCCTTCCGCATTGGTTACTGAACTAGATCTCTATCTTTTCAAAAAGGTTTTAAACACTTGTATTTTCAAAATCTTTCATTTTAAGCAAAGTTATTATCATGGACGCAAATTGACACGCATTCCTATGTTCACTGTTGAAGAATTTGATGATTGGAAAATTCGTATGCAGGCTCATCTATCTGCATTACATGATGAAATGTGGTTTGTGATAGAGGATGGGCCACTGCAAAATCGAAAGTGAACACACGGTCAGAAGAAGAGCTGTGAAGGAAGGAGAAGAAGCTGTTGGTGAAGCAAGACCAGCGATCGTTGAAAAACCAAGGACTGAGTGGACAAATGAAGATAGGAAGAGTTACTCCAAGGACATACTCTACAAGACATTGGACAAAGCCATGTTCAATAAAGTCAAATCTTACAAATCTACATAAGAAATCTGGAATAAACTGACTATAATTTGTGAAGGATCAGAACAAATTAAAGAAAATAAAATGTATGTTGCTGTTCAAAAGTTTAAAAATTTTAAAATGCTTGCGGTGAAACCATGGATCTTCTCGGATGCAGATTCATTTGAAATCACAAATGAGCTTTCGGCTCTTGGGAAGGAATATACACAAAAGGAAATGTGTATGAAGATCTTAAGAAGCCCCACGGTGAATGGGGAATGAAGACTATGGCCCTGAGACATTCAATGGACCTCTCAAGAACATCTAACCATGAGCTATTCTCGGACCTCAAAGCCTATGAGTTTGAGTGAGAAGAAAAGAGCAAGAGGAGACAAGTTGTACCCAAGAAGACGGTTGACCGATGTCCAAGGATGGAAAGAGAGCTGAACCCAAGGAACCCATAGACCAGGAGGAAATTGCCCTAATGGTTAAAAGATTCAACAAGTTCTTTAATAAGAACTATAGAAAAAACAAAGGTGAAACCTCCAGGAGACATTCAGCTCCTTCCAAGTCAAGGGAAGATAGGTCACCCAAGAGAGCTGAACATCAAAGAGTTGAATATCAGAGAACTGATAATCCAAGAACAGAAAGAGCTAATCAAAGAGCTGAGAATCTGTGTTGGAACTGCAGACAACCAGGACATTTTGCAGTTGATTGTTCCTATCCACCAGTCAACAAATATAGGAATGAGGAAGATAGAAAAGTCTTCAAAGAAAGAAGACAGGAAAAGAAGAAAGCCATGTTGGCATCTGAGACTGCTGAGACAGCCAAGTCTAAAAAAGCAGCAGACTCGAGAGAGTAGTGAAGCTGACTTCTCAAGTGATTCTGAGGAAGAGGCTATGATTTGCCTTATGGCTAAAGAACAAGATCAACCAGATCAAGAACTTGAGTTACACTCTAACTCATCTCATTCAGATTCAAGTGATAGTGATTGTGATACACACACTTCATCACCCACTGATCTTTATGATTCATTAGGAAAAATGATGAAAGATTTTGAACACATAAAATCCTCACGCACAATTCTAAATGAAGAAAACAGCCAACTTAAAAGCCAAAACTCACAGTTGACTAAAGAGCTTAGTACTCTGAGTCACATAGCGGATGAGAACACTAAGTTGAATGCTGAGAATGCCAAGATCATAGCAGAGTTAGCTACTATAGAAAAGAGGGAAAAAGATCTCAAAAATGTGATTGCCTCGTTTACAAAGGCATCCAAATCATTGGATGCTCTTATCATGAGTCAAAAAGAATGTGGAGATAAGACAGGCATAGGATTTTTCCTTTGTGCACAGTCAAACTCCAAGAGTGATTTTGGAAAAAGGATCTTCAAGTAATGAAGCATCTCAAAAATCCAAAACACCAAATGTTGCACTCACATTCACTCCTAAGCATAATCACAAACAAACTAGCCTTGGATACAAAGGGAAAGGAAAAAAAGCGACCCGATTGAGTATCTTTGAGAGAACAGCTGAGAAGAAATCCAGCCGAGTTCCTCAGCAAACTCCGAACAGAAAATACTCTGTGAAAAGCAAACAAAGCTACCAAAAACCCCAGAAGTTTCATCAGAGAAACACACATGATGGGAATGGTAGAAACTATCCAAACTATGTTGATTGGAATAATGTGAAATATCAGCAAAGACCTATGGAATACAAGCCTAGATGGCAAAGACCTAAAACTCAGCAAAGGTCATTCCAAAGTAAAAAGAGCAATTATCAGCACACATATGAACCCATGCACTACACTCAGAATTATCACAACTATCCTAAGAAAGCAATTACTAAAACACACACACAGGCATACAGACAAAAGAGACATATGTATGAACCTAAAACCCCCAAGCAATTTGCTAATGTGCACTATGATTATGGCACTGATAGATGGCAACCTCTTAGAGTCAAGTCCTTTGGCTATAGGTTGGTTGGATCATCTTATAGCACTAACCCCTCAGGACCCAGACAAGTATGGGTACCTAAAAACTGATTTCCTTGATTGCAGGTTCAAGGAACAGCTGAGTGCCAAGGAAACTGGTACAGGAAACAAGAAAAACCTATCAAGATTCGAGGAGATTAGTGGTGCAAAAGTCATATTTGGAGGAAATGAAGCTCCAGGGGAAATCAAAGGCACATGATCTATCAAGAAGAATGGATTGGAAATCATAGATGTTGCTTATGTTAAAGGCCTCAACTTCAACTTGTTAAGCATCAGCCAACTCTGTGATAAAAGCTACAATGTTGGATTCAACATGGGAGCGTGCCAGATCAAAGATGCTGAATCAATGAAATTGTGCAGCAAGGATCAAGACAGAAGAATATGTATGTGGTAGATTGGTCTACTGCTACACCAAGCACTTGTCTGCTAGCAAAGAGCACAGCCGAATCAAGTGGATTTATTTGGTCCAGTTGAGCCAGCCAGCATAAGTGGAAAGAAATACACCTTGGTAGTAGTAGATGACTACTCAAGATATACATGGACAATCTTCATGTGTAAAAAGAAGGAAACTTTGCAGAAGTTACCTTAGCTGATGAAAAGAGTTCAAAATGAAAAGAGCCAAACCATTATAAAGATAAGATCTGACAGAGGAACTGAGTTTGTTAATGGGATAATAACTCGAGATTGTCTTGAGAATGGGATTGCTCATGAGTTATCGTGACAAGAACTCCACGTGAGAATGGAGTAGTGAAAGAAGGAATAGAACTCTCAAGGAAAGCCGCAAGGACCATGTTAGCTGAAGCTGGATTGCCTAAGAGATTTTGGGCTGAAGCCATCAACACAGCATGCTATACTCAGAATATATGCATGATCAATAGGCAATTGACCAAGACATCCTATGAGATTTGGATAGGGAGAGAAAGCCAAATGTTGGACACTTCATGATATTTAGATGTAAATGTTTCATCCATAACAATGGCAAAGATAACTTAAAGGCTTTTGATGCTAAAGTTGATGAATGTATCTTTTTGGAATACTCAGCTGAGAGTAAAGCCTATAGAGTGCTGAACAAGAGGACTATGGTCACAGAAGAGTCTATCCATGTGGTTTTTGATGAACCAAATGTGAATGGAGAAGACATTGAAGACTTAGCTGATAAGTTGAATCAGCCAACAATGCAGAAGAGTCCTTATGTTGAAGCTGAAGTAAGAGCAAGCAACCCAGATGAAGATGACACAGCTGAATCTCAAAGATAGCTGGAAAGTCGGTGAATGAAGATAAAAAGAGCTATTCAAGACAAATTAGTGCGAGACGGTGAAACAAAAGACTTACTTCAACCTCGATATGAGATGGCGGAGGACCATCCACCGAGTTAGTTATTGGAGATGTTAGAGATGGCATAAAAACAGATCGAGCACAAAGATGAAGCAACGCGTTCACTTGTTTCATTTCCCAGATAGAGCCTAAAGATGTGTCTCAAGCATTGGATGACACACATTGGATTCAAGCCATGCAAGAAGAGTTGAATCAGTTTGAAAGAAACAAAGTATGGGAATTGGTGCAGAGGCCAACCCATCAGAATGTTATTAGCATAAAATGGGTCTTTAGAAACAAGATGAATGAGGAAGGATATGTTGTTAGAAACAAAGTAAGATTGGTAGCCAAAGGGTATTGCCAAGAAGAGCGTATAGATTTTGATGAAACCTTTGCTCCTGTTGCAAGATTGGAAGCAATAAAGATGTTTCTTGCTTATGCTGCACATAAGAACTTCACTGTGTATCAAATGGATGTGAAGAGTGCATTTTTGAATGGACTATTAGAGGAAGAAGTCTATGTTGAACAACCTCCAGGTTTTGAGCAGAAAACTATTAGAGATAAGGTATATAAGCTCAAGAAAGCATTATATGGATTGAAACAAGCACCAAGAGCATGGTATGATACATTGTCTCAATTTCTAACTGACAATGGATTCACCAAAGGCAAAGTTGATAGAACACTCTTCAGAATTCAAGATGGAGAGAGTATACTGCTTGTTCAAATATATGTGGATGACATCATCTTTGGTTCCACAAATAAGGAGTTGTGTGACAAGTTCTCAAACCTCATGCAAGGTAAATTTGAGATAAGCATGATGGGAGAGCTGACTTTCTTTCTAGGACTTCAAGTCAAGCAATTGAAGGATGGAACCTTCATAAGTCAGACAAAATATACCAGAGATTTAATGAAGAAATTTGGTATGGAAGAGAAGTCTTCTATGAAAATTCCAATGAATACATCAGTCAAGATGGACATGGATGCAGATGGCAAAGCTGTTGATCAAACAAGATATAGAGCACTCATTGGATCATTGCTCTATCCAACAGCAAGCAGGCCAGACATCACCTTTGCAGTAGATGTATGTGCAAGATTTCAATCTGCACCAAAGGAGAGCCACATGACTGCAGCTAAGAGAATCCTAAGATATTTGAAGGAAGTTGGCTTATGGTATCCAAAGGAAGGTGGATTCAAGTAAATTGGTTACTCAGACTCAGAATATGCTGGATGTAGAGTTGACAGGAAGAGTACTTCAGGTACATGTCAAATGCTTGGAAATAGATTGGTTTCTTGGTTCAACAAGAAACAAAACTCAATAGCCACATCCACAGCTGAAGCAGAGTACATAGTTGCGGGCAGTTGTTGTGCCCAAATCTTATGGATGAGACAAAAGTTGAGAGATTATGATATTGAAGAAAAAGAGATTCCAATTATGTGTGATAACACTAGTGCTATTGCAATCACTCAGAATCCTGTGTTGCATTCAAGAACAAAGCACATTGATGTCAGATATCATTTCATAAGAGATCATGTTGAAAAGAAAGACATCACCTTGGAATACATCTCAACTGATAAACAGTTAGCTGATATATTCACAAAGCCTCTATATGAATCAAGATTTGAAGAACTCAAGAATGAGTTGGGGTTAATTGAGCTGAGTTGAAACTCAGAAGACTCAATCAGCAGAGAAAGAAGATGAGAAAATCAAAGCAGAGCAAGTTTCACACTTGACCAAGTGAAATTGACCTTTATCGGGAAGTCAGTTGTATCGAGTTTGCTGACAGCTGAGTTACTTCATAAGAAGAGAGAAGCAGAGCTAAGTCACATTGGATATAAGCTCAATCATTTATGAGCTAAGTGACAAAAACGCAGTCGTTTTAAATGAGTGGGAATGTTTTTAAGAATGACGTCAGCGTAATAATGACGATCACAGTAAAAGTTGCACAGTAAGCCATATGATTGGATATAAATGCTGATGCATTAAATGCGAGGAATTAAATGCGGTTTTGACGTTTTAATCTTAGCCGTTGATTTTGATCAAAAATTTCAAAATCCAAAATGTGTCCTTTCACGCCCTTTATATACGGAAATTTGCATTTCTCTCACTATGCGAATTGTTCATCTTCAAAGCAAAGAAGCATTTTTCTCTCTGAAACCCTAAGTTTTCTCAAAGCAAGTTTCTCGTTTTTCGATCGGTAAAACTCTCTAAAAATGGCTCCAAAGTTTGATTATGTGAAGCTTTCGAAGCAAATCCACTCCGGTTCTTCAGTGGACTTCCATGGGATGATTAAAAGGGTGTTGATGAAACCCTGGTTCTGAAGTTAGCTGAAATGTTGGAGAAGTTCGGTCTAAAGGCTTTTCTGATGATGGAATACTCTCATACCTACCTTGAAGAGGTAGCGATGTTCTACGTAAACGCTAAAGTGCAGGACGACGATATCAAATCTTCTGTCCACAGCAAGGTCATCAAACTCAGTGCAAACTTGCTGAGCACTGTTTGTTGCCCTCGGAGGGCTTGAAGGACATCTCGGAGGCAGATGTCGACTTAGCTGTGGCTTGGAAGAAAGTTGCCAAGCCCGTGTGTGCTACGAAAGTGGTTTACACAGCCGACAAGAAGTTGATAAAGGACGACTATCACAAGCTGATGGACGTCATCTCCAAATGTGTTGACATGAAATTTGGAAGCTTTAATTAGTTGTCCAAAACTAAGCTGATCGTCATGGCTGCGATCATATAGGGAAAGAAGGTCAACTAGGCTGAGTTTGTTTACAGCAGACTGTGCCAGAATGTGCTGAACAGGACCTACAAGAAGGACGGGTCCTTTGGATGTTCCTTGGTCTATGGCCTTATGATTGGCCATTTGCTGGAAGTGAAGGGTGTTGCTCTCCGTCATGGCAAACCCTTTCACGTGAACAAGAAAATGTTGAGGGCAAACCTTTTCGGTGCCCAGAAAAGAGCCCATGCCAAGAGAGTTGATACAAGTGAGGGGGAATTAGCTGACCCTGAAGAATCTGCTGAGACCCCTCCCTCGAAGAAGAAAGTTGCCCCTGCAGCCAAGCCCAAGAAAGCTCCTACCCTGCGGTAGGAGTCACCGCCCGAGCAGCGTGAGACTCCTTCCCCTACAGCAGAGACTGAGAAGGAACCCTCACTCCCTTCTCAAGTCGCAAAGAAGAAGAGGACTGCCAAGCCGAGGAAGGCAGCTCCCTCTAAGAAGAGTACCCAAGCCCCCACCACTGATGAATCTACTGAATCAGAACGAGAAGTCCCTCTGGTTTGTCCAAGAAAAAGAAGGTTGGTTAGGCATTCTGACCTTGAGAAGACGGCTGAGTCTGCTACTGAGCCGGAGAAAGAATCTGAGACTGCTGGTAACCAAGAAGCACAGCCTCCTAAAGTTATTGATGAATCTGCGAAGTCTGCTGATGATGATCAGCAGATATCAGTCGAAGACCCAGCTGTCAAGAAGACAGCTGAGGAAAAAGAAGCAGCTGAGACAACTGAAACTGATGTTGAAAAGGTTGTCTCCCTGCCCACAACTGATGTTGCTGCTTCTGAGGAAGAGCAAGGACTCCTACCTCCCATTCTGGAAACTAGAGGAGAAGGTGAAGATGATGATGATAATGTAATCATGTATTCCACATTCTATCCAGATATTCAACGTCGCTTGAGGGAATGGAGAGCATGGAAGCTAGATCACTCAAGGGTACAGTTCACTCGCCCTGAGTTTATTGAATAAGAAGAAGAGCTTCTCTGATTCCTCTACATAAAGGATGTCCGATCTGCTCTTAATGAAGACAACTGCATTGATATCCTCCGCATCTTGAAAGAAGAAGAACAGGAGAGAGCTGCCGAGCAAGCCTGAGCTTTGGAGAAATCCAAGATGTGCCAATTTATAGGCTCTCACGAGCATACTCGCTCACATCTTGATTTGCTCTCGGAAAGTGATGAAGATATGGATCCCACTGCTGCAGCTGAGAAGTTGGAGATGCAGGAATCCTTGCAGGACACACTCTTCTGCAAACTGATCATCTGGGAGTGGCATAGCACATTGCATCCATTATTGCTGCAGCCACGTCCCCTGTGCAATCAGAGGATAGATCCAAGGGAGATGGCGATGAAGCTAGGAAGTTGGGCACCCAAGCTGAGCTAACCCCTGAAGAAGGTGTTCTCACACCTGCCCTAGCGGCTGAGCACTCAACGGAAAAGGCCGCGTCTCTAGAGCAGAGTGACCCCACTATCAGTCACTCAACTGGTGCGCCAGCTGAGGGGGAAACTCTCTCCACCACAGCAGGGTTGGAGGTTGTTGTGCGAGACTCATCTATGAAGCAAGTAGGTGAAGTTGAGAAAAAGAGTGAACATCAGCAGAGTGACATTAACAAAGCTCGGACAGTTGAGTCTGTCCCAGCTGAAGTGTCAGCTGCTTTGAAGGCCAATGATGTTGTTATCATAGTTGAAGCAAAGGATGGAGATGCCCCGGGAGTTAACACTCTGGGCACAGAAAGTGCAATCCAAGGGGTTGAGACTCCTCTGGATGCCATCGTCCAAGACCCTAAGACAGGTCGAAGGTAATGTAGAAGGCCCTACTGCAGTTGAGACTGCTAAAGGTATTGAAGGCCTTGGGGAGGTTGAGACTTCCATAGGTGAGGAAAAGGAAGCAGTTACTGAGAGCATGCCTCTGGTCGAAGATGCTGCCACGGATGAAGTCATTGGTGCCCTTCAGGACTCCCAAGAAAACATTGATACATACTTTATGGGATCTGAAGATGAAGCAGAGTCCACACCAATTACAGAGGATGTTCACAAATCTCAGAGCCAAGTCAGTGAAAAACGGCTCCTATGAGGTTTAACTTCGATGATGAGCCAACTCCACAAGTCTCATCATCATCCGATGACGCTGATGATACAGTAGAGGACCAGGTGATTCATTTAGAAAAATCTACTAAGACCGAGGAAGCTGTTCAGACAGTTGAAGCTCAGTCAGTTGGGCAAAACATTCCAAAAGCCCCAGCTGGAACCGAGTCATCTGCACAGGCTCCCACAACTGCAGCAGTAACGACTCCACTAGCTCAGTCACAGGCTCCCACAGCTGTGACATCTGCCAATGAAGCTGCTGTGAGGCACATGGAGATGAGTCATCGCAGGCACAAAATCAACAAGACATCCCATATGTGAATGATGATGTCTTTCAAGACATGTTTCCCTTCACCAAGAATCTGCCTGAATTAGAAGAAGAGACAACTGCTGAACAAAGGAGATACATTGTACGAGAAGATCCCATCATTCCCACCGACACAATTGTTCCAGCAGACTTTAATTTCAACGCAGAATGGCCGACAGCTGAATCGGGTGAGACAGCTGAGATTCGTGAAGTCTTCAAGAAGATCTGTGAGGAGATTGAGAAGATAGAAAGACATCAGGACTCTCTGGATTTATGTCTGGACAATCGTGATGCCACTCTCACAGCTGATTTGAGAGGGCTTATGGTGCGGATTAGGGAATGGAATCAATAGCAGACTGCAATGAGAATCGAGCAAGTACACTATTTCAAAGCCTTATACGGAAGAATGCTCGTATGGAGTGCTGATAACTCCATGATCAGGCAAATGATGAAGGAGTATATTGAAAGGTTAAACCAGTCTCACAAAACAGATATGGAGATGCTGCAACAATTTCACAAGAATGAAATTCTAAGACTCGAGAATGCCATGAATGACAAATTCAGCATTCTCATGGTTGAAATGAAGCTAGTTACAGCCGAGTCTAAAGAAACTCACTCAGAATTTCGGGCCGTATATGATACAGCAGACTCCAAGCATAACTCTACGATCAGCAGACTGGATTTATCCTTAGCGGTATGTTCCCTGGGGTTCCTGTCTCTTTTGATGATGCCAAAAAGGGGGAAGAGGAGCTCCTCAAGGGATTAAAAGAAGAGAAACTGAAGAAGAATGCAGCTGAGAAGAAGAACGCAGCTGAGAAGAAAGATACAGTTTAGGGGGAAGGAAGTTCAAAGCAATTGCAATTGATGTACGCTGAAACCCCTCAGCAAGGTCATGTTACTACCTCCATCCTGAGCAAACTCCCTGTGACCCTACCAATTGAGCACTTTGTTGTGTCAATGGCAGACAAAAGAAAGATTATTGAAGCAGGGTTTGAGGAGTTCTCTCAAAAGCAGGATGCTCGCATTCACAAAATAATGAAACAATATGGTGGTCTTCTAGCTGTAAAGGATCAGGATGCGATACCTGATGATGGATCTGAGCCTAGATCGGTTGAAGAGTTCAAAACATTTGAATCAGAAGGCTACTTCCAAGGAATGGCTCTGGCTCAAGCCTGGGATTTGTATTGGGAGAAAGATCTAGCACTATGTAAAGAAGCTGATAAGCAGCAGTCTTCCAGTAGTCACTCAGTTGAAAAGCAGAAGACTCCCGTGCAGTACACTCCAAGAGGCGGAAGAGCTGAGTCAGGAAGGGGAAGAAGTGGTGGTGGAAGAGGTTCCCTACCTCGACCAAAACCCAAGGACGTAGAATACATAGATCCTGACAAGAAAGGCTTGATCTACTGGGCTGGATATGATCACCTAGCCAACTGGGAAGTGGCAAGGAAGAACGCTGAGGCAGTAAGAAGATAAGAAGAAGAGAATGAAAGGCAAACACGAGAATGGCTCGCTAGGAAGCAAAGGTATGATGCTTCCAAATGGGCCTATGAAAAGAAGAAAAGGAGGGAGGAAGAAGAAGAGAAAAAGAGGAAGAGAGTTGATGACGAGGAAGAGCGCAAGAGAGCTGACGAAGAAAGAGGAAGGAAGCAGCGAAGGCATTGAAGTGTTGCTGCAAACCCCTTCATGTATATTACTATTGTAAATACACTCATGTAAGTCGTCTGTAATAAACTTAGTGAATTTTTCTGTAATTTTTCACTTTGTATGTATTCTTGTATCATAGCTTAGATGCATGTATATTGCTCTGATAAAGAATGCTCTGATACCAAATGTAAACAGCTGTATAAAGGACAAGAATGTTATGATCAATAAAACGATCTATTTTAAGCATACATTCTTTGTTACTGCATTGTCTGTATGTATCTTTGTTGTTTACTTTTCTTTTGAATGTTTTTAAGTTTTGGCATCATCAAAAAGGGGGAAATTGTTAGGAAATTTATTGAGTAGATTTTGATGATACCATGTAAAACTTAAACTAGAAAGTTGGCACCCCATTTTCCTTGTAATTTGTATTGTAATAGATAAAAATTTGAAAAAAGTCGAGTCAAGTCACTATGCCAAGGAATACAAGAAGTCAATCATGGATTGGATTGAAGACTCGTTGTGTGTCGAGTATGGCCAAGAAGGAAGTCAAGGACTCGACTGAAGGAGTGTCAGCTGAGGAACAGTTGTAAGAAGTGTCAGTCAAGTCAACTCAAGAAGCCAAGTCTCAAAGTTGAAGTGACAAATGAGTTATCCAATGAATGAAGCTGACTCAAGTCACCTGGGGTAAAGATAGCAGTCTAGTCAAGACAACTGACTTAGATCCGTTGATTAAAGTCAAGAATATTACTCAATATAGTAATATGTCAAAGCTGTCAGGTCTAAAGTGTTGGTCCCAGAATTGTGCAAAAGCAATATTCAAGCATTTCACCTGTAATATTCTCAAGTACATACAAGCAAATCCTCAAGCCTGGAACTCGAAGAAAATCGATCCAACACAAGCTGTGAAGGAAAGACAACTTCAAATCTGTTGAAGAGGAAACTTTTGAAGAATCAAAAAGGGTCTACTTTCCAAGGAGGATTGTAGGAAGGTTCAAGGTCAAACCAGTATCAAGTTTGTTGGAGGGCTTCGTGATCAAATCCAAGAACTTGAGAAGTGAGTTGAAGTAGCAAGACAGTTTCCCTATGAAGAAGCTGAGTCACAAGAGAAGCTAGCTGTCTGATCAAAGTTGTCTCCAGATTGTTCACCACTTTGTAAACTGATCTGTTATTTAGTGGATTCCTCCAGGAGTTGGACAAGAGAGGATTAGAAGAATTACCCCATCTTGTGTCATTTACTTTCAGCACATTTACTTTCTTGCATACTTACATTATATTTGCTGTTAGAATCACATTTGCTATCCAACTGATTAATAAAAGTGCTAAAAATCAAGTTGTTTAAAACAAGCTAAAATCTAATCAAAGGGTGTTAAGTCTTCCGCTGATAAAACCAAACCAGCCAAGTTAAGTTTAGGTTAAACAGCCGAGTTATTCTATCAACAGCTCTATCGAGTCTGTTGAGTGGCTAACTTAGCTGAATAACCAACTTAGTTGTCCCTCAAGGACAAAGTTGTTTGAGTCAACTCTGTTGTAATTTTAAAATGACTAAAATCAAAAATTTGGTAAGGTTAATTCAACCCCCCCCTTCTAAACCTTACTCACACCCCTTGGGACCTACAATTCATGATTGATAGAACTCTAGAACTTGTTCTGGTATCTTCTTTGAATCCATGTGTGTGTGCAATTTTCGAAAATGATTTAAAGCCATCTTTTTTTAGCCTACTTAGCCTAAAAAGCTTACCAATAAACTCATGATTCCGTAGTCAGCCAATTTGGAGCCAAAACTTTTTATTGTTAGCCACATTGATCTATAAAATTCAAACATGATTTTGTCCTTGAAAATTTCTTGAGCTTATAGAAAATGAACAAGTTTGGGGGAGATGTGGTGAAAATTTATGGAAAAATAGAGGAAGTTGACAAAAGAAAGAGGGATCAGTAGTATCTGGGTGAATGAAAAAAAATAAAGCTCGAAAGAAATAAAATTTCTGAAAAATATATAGAGAAAATCGAGCAAAAGAAAAATTCTGAAAATTGTGAAAAAAAATGAGAGCTTAAGGCTAAATAAATAGAAAAGAAGGCAAAAAGGCCTAAGAATGAAAAAGGAGAAATAAGGGTGGAGTTGAGTTGAAAAAGAAAATATTTTGAAAGAATGAATCTTATGATAAAATTGGGTTGGTGAATTGCAAGTCTGTGCGCTTAAATTCTATTTGCTCAAGTCAAGTCACTTAATCCAAATTTTCCCTACCTTTACCAAAGAGCCTTCGATACAACCAAATGAAAAATCCTTTTTGATTCTTAGATTGTGCACACAAAAGTGGTAGAGATGTTAGACGATTTGCAAGCCTATGGTAGTTCTACTTTCACTGAATTAATTTTGAGCGTAAACACTTTCCATCCACTTTGAGAGTCGAGTGATACAATACCTACTTGTGAGTCGCGATGTCAAATACCCGAGAGAGTATTAATTGTGCCAAGCTTATGAAAGATGACTTCTTGATAATGAATTGCATGGTTTACTTGAGTATAGAGTCATATGATATTAAATGTTTATAGTGTTCTTGTGTGTTCTTTTTACCCCTGGATATTAATTTTCTTAATTTGGTCGAGGACAAGAAATGCTTTAAGTTTGGGGGATTTTGATGCGCATAAAATATACGTGTATTTTGGGGCTTAAAATGATATATATTTGATGCATTTGCACGCATATTGAGTATGTTTTTGTTAGATAAATGTTTTTATCAAGATTTTGATGATTTTGTTTAAATGAGTTTTTACACCAAAACATGTTTATAAATGTTGTCCAAATATTCCTAAATGTTTTAAAATGTTTTTACTAATTTTTTGGAGTATTTTTTGAAGTTTATTTTTGACAAAAAATTGGACAACACTTCTGTTTTGAGGCCAATCGGTCGCCCTTTAGGGCATCCCGTACCTGGAAATGATTTTTGAAACAGAAACGAGTAGTTTGAAAAAGTCCAAGAGGTCGACCGGTCGAGCAAATGGTCGACCGGTACCTGAAAGTATGAAAAATGAAAACAGAGAAGACTGGACTTGAAAAATGAGGGAGGGAAACCGGTCCCCATGAGGGCCGACCGCTCGACCCATAGGGCTACCGGTCGTACCCCCTTGGATCGGCCGGCCCCCCTCCATCCTGTGTCTGGATCGCACTATTTACTTTCTAACGTTCGAAACTTATACATAGCGACCGGTCACGCTGTGTTATTTTTTACAGCAGAATAATACCGTTGGACATCCATATCAGCAAGATTTACTTTACCATTTTTATACAATATTTCTACATCTTGTGATCTTCTTTTTGTAGACAAAAGTGAAGAAGGAGGAGCCTATGTTTGTGAAGACTCTCCTATAAATAGAAGATGATTTTGAAGACACAAGATAAGAACAACGCAAGCAAACACACAACAAGAAATCTGCAATTTTCTAAGCTTTCATATTCAACACTCTTGTTGTATTTATAGCCTAAGTATTTCACTTTCACATCTTGAGGTCTAGGCTTGATTCTTGATTACACTTGCACTCAAAATTGTATTATTCATTATCGAGTTGTAATCTTGAATTTTTGGGTTCATCATTCAACACAAGATATCCTTGTGAGTGTTCTTGTGGTAAGAACACACTTGGGTGATCTAGGTGTTAGATGCAAGAAGATTGTGGTAATCTTCGTTGAAGATTGTGGCAATCTTCACAAGGTGCCATTGAAGATTATGGTAATCTTCAAGGGAGATTGAGGTAATCTCCAAAGAGATGTTGTAAGGTGATGTTGTATTAATTGTGGTAATTAATAAAATCATTTTTCTTTTTGAAATCCATCTCGGAGATACTGGGGTGGTAGAGGACTAGGCCCTAGGTAGGTTGAACCTCTATAAATCGAGGCGTGTTGTTTAATTTCCGCACATTTATTCTTGTCTTTGCTTGGGCATCCAAAAAAGAGGGCTAATTGCGAAAAATCGGTATAATCTATTCACCCCCCCTCTAGATTATCGTAGCCACTTGGACTAACAAGTGGTATCAAAGCCAAACTCGTTGGCTAGCTCGTTCCAAGTAAAGAGGAAAGATCCATGGATACGAACGAGAGTTATCTGTTAGATAAATGTTTTTATCATGATTTTGTTCGATTTTGTTTAAATGAGTTTTTAAACCAAAACAATGTCCCTAAATGTTGTCTAAATACTTCCGATCGACTTAAAATGTTTTTACTATTTTTCGGAGTATTTTTTGGAGTTTATTTTCCATAAAAAATTGGACAACACATTTGTTTCAGGCTTGACCGGTCGCCCTATAGGGCAACCCGTACCTGAGTTGAGTTTTGAAACAGAAAATGGGACGTAGAAAAAAAGAGGGAGGGCAACCGGTCGACCAGGTGGTCGACCGGTGAGGGCGACCGGTCGACCCCTGGGCGACCGGTACCTGGGAGCCCCTTTTTGGTTCAGTCTTCTCTGTTTCGATTTTTTATCAACGCCAACCGGTCAAGACCAAGGGCGACCGGTCGCACCCCCCTCCGACCGGTCCCCCTGTGTAAAAATAGCAGGAATTCAATTTCAATCTTATCTCTGCGCAACCGGTCGCGCCCCTGGTTTATCAGCAAACTATCCGTTGCATTTTCAGACAGCTTTTTCCTATTTTGTGTGATTGATTTCTAACAGCTATTTTGATGATTTTAAATGGTTTCTTTTGCAGCAAATCACTCCCCAAGGAGGAGCCTATGTCTGGAAATGAAAGCCAAGTCCTCTCCTATAAATAGAGGCTTCATTCAAGCAACAAGATACAACACTCTACACAAGCAAAGAGCAATCAAGCAAACACTTTCATATATCTTGTTGTATTAGCCTTAGCACTTTCACTTGCACAAATTTGAGGTCTAGGCTTTCAATTCTTGATTACACTTGTACTCATATTGTATCAATCATTATTGAGTTGTAATCTTGATTTTGGTCATCATTCAACACAAGACATCCTTGTGAGTATTCTTGTGGTAAGAATACACTTGGGTGATCTAGGTGATAGGTGTTTGAAGGTTGTGGTAATCTTCAAAGGTGTTGTAAGAGGGTTGTGGTAATCTTCAAGGTGGTGAAAGAGGGTTATGGTAATCCTCAAGGTGTTGTATTAATTTTTGGTAAATTAATAAAATCTTTTTTTCGTTTTGAAATCCATCCTGGATATACTGGGGTGGTAGAGGATTAGGCTCTAGGTGGGTTGAACCTCTATAAATCGAAGTGTGTTGTTTAAATTCCGCACTTAGCATTTCATCTTTGCTTGAGTTTTTCGAAAAAGAGGGCAAAATCTGAAAAACCGCGATAATCTATTCAACCCCCCCTCTAGATTATCGTAGCCACTTGGACTAACAAGTGGTATCAAAGCCAAACTCTTTGGCTAGCTCGTTTGGAGTAAAGAGGAAAGATCCATGGGTACAAATGATGCTCACCTCACCACCGGCGCCTCCACCAACAAGCCACCACTATTCGACGCCAACAACTACACATTTTGGAAAGACCGTATGGAGTGCTTCCTACAAGGGTGCGGGTTCGACATTTGGAATGTGGTCATTGAAGGAGTTGATCAACCAACCAAGAAATCGGAGGATGGCACCTCGGCTCCTAAACCTTTCAAGGAGTTCGATAAAAACGACAAAAAGGCTTTTTCTTTAAATGGTAAGGCCTTAAATATTTTGCATTGTTCTCTTACCGCCACTGAGTACAATCGCATAAGAGGCATAAGGTCGGCACATGAGGTTTGGGAAAAATTGGAGACAATCTATGAAGGGACCAAGAAGGTCAAGCAAGCAAGAAAGACCATGCTTGTTAAAGACTTTGAAAACTTTAACATGCATGATGGGGAAAGCATCTCCAAGATGGTGGAAAGGCTTGACAATATTGTCAATCCTCTTGTGGCCCTCGGAAAAATCATCTCCGAAGAAGACAAGGTGACTAAGGTATTGAATGCTCTTCCCGGCTCATGATCCCAAAAAGTAACGGCAATCACGGAGGCACAAAACCTAGAGACACTCAAGTTTGACGAGCTTATTGGAAATCTCCTCATCTATGAAGTCTATCTCAAGGAGAGGAAAAATTCCAAACCATCCATAAATCAATCGGGTATGCAAATTATTCCTAAAGGTCTTGCTTCTTCTTCCAATAATGCATATTATGATAATGATGATGATGATGAGGAGACGGCCGCACTTGTTAGAAAATTTGCAAAATTTGTGAATAAAAATAAAGCAAGAAAACCAAGAGATAATGCTTGCTTTAAATGCGAAAAACCCGGGCACTTCATTGCCGATTGCCCAAAGCTTGATGAAGATGAGCAAAAGAAAAGGAAGCCTTTCACGAAAAAGAAGGCTCTAAATGCGGAGGTCAAAACGTGGGATGAACTACTCGAAACAACCGACGAGGAAGGAGAAACCGAACATGGTCTCATGGCCATAGACGATGAGAATAATGAAGTACGCTCTAATTTGTCTACTTCCTCCATAGTTGATGACTTGCAATGTGATTTTGATGAATTGCAAATTGAGTTTTAAAATTTAATTGTTAAATACAAAAATTTGAAAAAGGAGCATAAGGAGCTTAAGGTTGAAAAAGAAAAATTATTTACCTCTTATGAATCTCTAAACAAAGCTCATACTCTTACTCTTACTAGAGTTCACTCTCTTGAAACCGAAAAGGAATTGCTCACAAAAGATATTGAATGTTTGAAAAATGATGTGCATCGTTTCAACATAAGCACGGATAAAGTGACAAAAATTTTAGATGCACAAAGAGGTGAGCATTCCAAATTGGGACTTGGTTATAAGCCATTTCAAAGTGTTTTTAAGAAAAATAACCAAGGTCCGACTTTTGTACGTGCTAATAGTTCTAATACTCCTACTTGTTTTTATTGTGGCAAAGTTGGACATTATGCTAATAATTGCAAATTGAGAAATAGCTCTAGACATGTTTGGAGACCCAAAGGTCTCAAGACTAACCCCCATGGACCCCAAAATTATAGGGTACCTAAAAGAATTTTTTTGTAGGTAATAGGGGCTATAACAACAATGGAAGATTCAAAATGGCTCGTGGACAGCGGATGTTCACGCCATATGACCGGGAGGAGAGAACTTTTACCAACATCAAGCTCCAAGAAGAGGGTATGGTCATGTTCTAAGCAATGGCAAAGGAAGAATTCTTGGAAATGGAGAAATTGGTAACTCTTCTTTCTCTCTTAGTAATGTTATTTTAGTAGAAGGACTTAAGTTTAATTTGATAAGTGTTAGCCAACTTTGTGATTCAAATTATAATGTTTCCTTCAATAAAGAAAAACGTCTTATACTTAAAAATGGTGAAATTATTTGTGAAGCAAATAGAAAAGGCAATCTTTACAAAATTTGTACAAGTGATTTGGTTAGTCAAAATGTTTCTTGTTTAGTCGCCAATAATGATTTAACTAGTTTATGGCATAGGCGACTTGGACATGTTGGATACAAGAATTTGAAAAATATTTACAAAAACCAACATGTGAAAGGACTACCCAAATTGAATTTTGAAAATCTTGGCTTATGTGACACTTGTCAAAAGAACTAATTAGTTAAAAGTAGTTTTAAGCCCAGAAATGAAATTTCCACAACCAAACCCCTACAATTGCTTCACCTTGATTTGTATGGGGATATTGGTACGGCAAGTCTTAGTGGAAAACATTAAACTTTCGTTATTGTCGATGATTTTTCTAGATATACTTGGGCTCTTTTTCTTACCAATAAAAGCGATGTCGTTAATGAGTTTGTTAAGTTGTGTAGACTTATTGAGAATGAAAAGGAAGACACTATTAAGTCTATTCGAAGCGATCGAGGTGGAGATCTTGATGGTGAAATTAGAGTATTTTGTGAAACCAAAGGATATGCTCATAATTGTTCGGCTCCAAGGACACCTCAACAAAATGGAGTAGCCGAAAGGAAAAATCGGACACTACAAGAGATGAGTCGGTCCATGCTCAATGAATTTTCACTTCCAAAATATTTTTGGGCCGAAGCCGTAAGTACCGCTTGCTATGTCATTAATCGAGTTTATATTCGTCCTAAAATGAATAAAACTCCATATGAGCTTTGGAAAGGTAGAACTCTGAATATTAGTTATTTCAAGATATTTGGTTGTAAATGCTTTATTTTGAATACCAAGGATCAATTAGACAAACTTGATCCTAAGGCCGATGAAGGGATATTTATGGGATATTCAACAAAAAGCAAAGCATATCGGGTTTACAATAAGACTAGTGGAGTTGTTGAAGAATCCATCCATGTCAAATTCGGGTGTTGAAAAAATACCCAATGATGAAAGTGATGAAGAGGATACTATTGAACCAATTGTTCAAGTTGATGATCAACCGTCTACATCAAATGATCAACCGTCCACTTCAAATGGTCCTCAAGAAGATAGAGGTGATACCTCAGATCTTCCCGTTGCATTGAAATTTAAGGAAGATCACCCAAAAGATCTTATTATTGGTGATCCCCTTGACAAAGTGATGACCCGGAGAAAATTTGCCGAGAAAGCTCTTATTTCTCAAAAGGAGCCTAAAAATGCTAAGGAGGCTATTGAGGATGAGGATTGGTTCTTAGAGATGCAAGGGAGTTAAATCAATTTGAAAGAAATGATGTATGGGAATTGGTACCTTGTCTTCCATCTCAAACTATTATTGGTACAAAATGGGTATGACGGAACAAACTTGATGATCAAGGCAACATTGTTCGAAATAAGGCAAGGTTAGTAGCTCAAGGGTATTGTCAAGAAGAATGTATTGACTATGATGAAACTTTTGCACCGTAGCACGTTTAGAAGCTATTCGTATTTTACTTGCATATTCTTGTTTTTTAAAAATTTCAAACTTTACCAAATGGATGTTAAATCCGCTTTCTTAAATGGTATTATTCAAGAAGAAGTCTATGTAAAACAATGTCGGGGTTTGAAAATTTTTCTAGGCCTAATGATGTTTATAAACTTAAAAAGGCCTTGTATGGTTTAAAGCAAGCACCCCGTGCATGGTACGATAGACTTAGCTCTTTTCTTTTGCAAAATGATTTTATAAGGGGTAAAGTTGATACAACTCTCTTTGTTTTTGAAAAAGGGCAAGATTGCTTACTTGTGCAAATTTATGTTGATGATATTATCTTTGGTGCTACTAATGATTCTTTGTGCAAGAAATTCTCAAAATTGATGCAAGGAGAATTTGAAATGAGTATGATGGGGGAGCTCGACTTCTTTCTTGGACTCCAAATTAAGCAATGCCAAGAAGGCATATACATTTCGCAATCAAAATATACAAAAGAATTTTTGAAAAAGTTCGGCATTGAAGAAGGAAGAACCGTTTCTACTCCCATGGCAACAAATGTCAAAATTGACAAAGATGAAAAAGGCAAGTCTGTGGATGAATCAAAGTATCGAGGTATGATTGGTAGTTTACTTTATTTAACCGCTAGTAGACCGGACATTCTTCATGTCGTATGCCTATGTGCTCGTTTTCAAAGCAATCCCAAAGAATCTCATATGAGTGCCGTTAAAAGGATTTTTCGATATTTGAAAGGCACTATTCAATATGGTCTATTTTATCCAAAAAATGAAAATTTTTCTCTTAAAGGTTATAGTGATTCGGATTATGCGGGAAATATTGATGATCGGAAAATATCCTTAGGATCATGTCAATTTTTAGGCGATTGCCTAGTTTCTTGGTTTTCAAAGAAGCAAAGCGTGTTTCTCTTTCAACGGCCGAAGCCGAATATATTTCCGCCGCTTTTTGTTGTACTCAACTTCTTTGGATGAAACAAACCTTAGCGGATTACAAATGCTCTTTTGAAAACGTACCTATCTTTTGTGATAATATATCCGCTATAAATATTGCTCAAAACCCGGTTCATCATAACCGTACTAAACATATTGAGATTCGACATCATTTTCTTAGGGATTGTGTTTCCAAACGAAAAATTGAGATATCTTTTGTACCATCTCAAGATCAATTAGCGGACATTTTTACAAAACCGCTATCTTCCGAGACTTTTGCGTCGATTCAAGCTCGGTTAGGCATAATGCATATTGAATGAGGTTTATGTTTGCATTTTGCACGTTTTTAAAACTTAGGGGCAAAAAATCAGATTTTTGGTTGAAAATTCGGATTTTGAAAAACTTGACAAAAACAAATTTGGTGAAGAGGTTGAGGGCAACCGGTCGCCCTCAACCACGACCGGTCGCCCTAAGCCAAAATTTGGATTAAAATCGTTCTGTCTTCAGCATTCGTTATTTTCACTTCTTTTTGCCATTTTTCGTCCCCTTTGCCAAATTCACACAAATTTCACTCAAAATTTGTTTTCATGCATTCATTTCACAACTTGGACCTTATATAGCATGTTTATCATCATCATAGCTCATCTTTTCCGATCAAATGGTAAGAATTTTTCTTCCTTTGCTCAATTGGGTTGAACCCTTGAGTTTATGACTTTCTTGTATATTTCTTGATATAGTTTGCATATGATCTTGAAGAGCTTAGTTATTATGTTGTATTGTATGATGTTTGATGTAAATTGGTGATGAAATTTTTTGGCTTGAATCATTTACAAGACTACATACAACTTCTTTTAATTTTCACGCCCACAAAGTGTTCGATGAAATGTCACAATGAAAATTTCAACTTCTACATGACTCTCTTGCTTCCAAAAATCTTCAATACTTATTGAGATCATGTTTTCGCAAATAAAACGAGCGTATGAACTCTTCATGATACATTTCTCCCATTTTCCTTGGTTTTTAAGCCTAAATTGCTCAATGGTTGATAAACCATCTCTTTGGCGCACTTTGATGAAATTGTATGATGTTTTTATCATCCTAACATTCTTTTTGATGATTCCAAAGGGGGAGAAACAGGAAATTGGCTCGTTAGCCAAAAGAAGCTAATAAAAGCTCGTTGTAAAAGCTATAAGCTTTGGCTTCCTAAAGCCAAGAATACCTAGTCCATGGCTTGTATTATGGACTCACCAAAAGAAGCTAATAAAAGCTCGTTGTAAAAGCTATAAGCTTTGGCTTCCTAAAGCCAAGAATACCTAGTCCATGGCTTGTATTATGGACTCAATTGCAAAAGATTATAAGTATTGTGACAGGGGGAGCTTCTTAGCTTATGATGTTTTTATGCATCTTATATAAGCTTGTTATAGCTTATGCTTCTAGCTTATGCAATATCTCTTGTTGATATGCTCATAGATAGGGGAGCTTTGTATGGAATGTTTTTAACGGATAGTTCACTCGTAAAATCGGAAAATTTATTTGTTTTCAAAATCGTCCTCGAGAAAATTGTTTTGGTTTGTAATCATCAAAAAGGGGGAGTTTGTTAGATAAATGTTTTTATCATGATTTTGATGATTTTGTTCGATTTTGTTCAAATGAGTTTTTAAACCAAAACAATGTCCCTAAATGTTGTCTAAATACTTCCGATCGACTTAAAATGTTTTTACTATTTTTCGGAGTATTTTTTGGAGTTTATTTTCGATAAAAAATTGGACAACACATTTGTTTTAGGCTCGACAGGTCGCCCTATAGGGAAACCCGTACCTGAGTTGAGTTTTGAAACAGAAAATGGGACGTAGAAAAAAAGAGGGAGGGCGACCGGTACCTGGGAGCCCCTCTTTTGGTTCAGTCTTCTCTGTTTCGATTTTTTATCAACCCCAACTGGTCAAGACCAAGGGCGACCGATCGCACCCCCCTCCGACCGGTCCCCTGTGTAAAAATAGCAAGAATTCAATTTCAATCTTATCTCTGCGCGACCGGTCACACCCCTGGTTTATCAGCAAACTATTCGTTGCATTTTCAGACAGCTTTTCCCTATTTTGTGGGATTGATTTCTAACAGCTATTTTGATGATTTTAAATGGTTTCTTTTGCAGCAAATCACTCCCCAAGGAGGAGCCTATGTCTGGAAATGAAAGCCAAATCCTCTCCTATAAATAGAGGCTTCATTCAAGCAACAAGATACAACACTCTACACAAGCAAAGAGCAATCAAGCAAACACTTTCATATATCTTGTTGTATTAGCCTTAGCACTTTCACTTGCACAAATTTGAGGTTTAGGCTTTCAATTCTTGATTACACTTGTACTCATATTGTATCAATCATTATTGAGTTGTAATCTTGATTTTGGTCATCATTCAACACAAGACATCCTTGTGAGTATTCTTGTGGTAAGAATACACTTGGGTGATCTAGGTGATAGGTGTTTGAAGGTTGTGGTAATCTTCAAAGGTGTTTTAAGAGGGTTGTGGTAATCCTCAAGGTGGTGAAAGAGGGTTGTGGTAATCCTCAAGGTGTTGTATTAATTTTTGGTAAATTAATAAAATCTTTTTTTCTTTTTGAAATCCATCCTGGATATACTGGGGTGGTAGAGGATTAGGCCCTAGGTGGGTTGAACCTCTATAAATCGAAGTGTGTTGTTTAAATTCCGCACTTAGCATTTCATCTTTGCTTGAGTTTTTCGAAAAAGATGGCAAAATCTGAAAAACCGCAATAATCTATTCCCCCCCCTCTAGATTATCGTAGCCACTTGGACTAACACTATCTACCAACCGGCACTTCATTCAATAGACCGCCTCTCTTCGACTCCAACAATTATGCATTTTGGAAGGATCATTCCCCAATGCTTCTTACAAGGTTATGGGTTCGATATTTGGAACACGGTTATAAACGGAGTATCCATCCCGATGAAGAAAAAGGAAGACGGCACTCAAATTCCCAAAGCCCTCAAGGAGTATGATGATGAAGACAAAAAAATATTCTCCTTAAACGGTAAAGCTCTTGACATTCTTCATTGTTCTCTTACCGCTACGGAGTATAATCGAATTAGAGGTATTCGATCCGCTCATGATGTGTGGGAAAAATTAGAAACTATCTGTGAAGGCACCAAGAAAGTTAAACAAGCTAGAAAAACAATGCTTGTTAAAGATTTTGAAAATTTCACAATGCTCGAGGGTGAAGGGATTTCAAAAATGGTTGAAAGGCTAGACAACATCGTCAATTCTTTGTGGGCACTCGGAAAAGTCATTTTGGAAGAAGACAAAGTTACCAAAGTTTTAAATGTTCTTCCCGGCTCTTGGTCCGAAAAGGTGACGGCTATCATGGAAGCTCAAAATTTAGAAACTCTAAATTTTGATGAGCTTATTGGAAATCTTATCATCTATGAAGCATATGCAAATGAAAGGAGTAATTCAAACCTCTCAACCAGAATTTGTAACAACTTGGGATGAGCTTCTTGTAACTTCCGATGATGAAGACTTCCGATGATGAAGAAGCCAAGCAATGTTTAATTGGAATCGAAGAAGAAAATGAGGTACGCTCTAACCCTTCTTCTTCTTTTAGTAATGAATTGCATGATGAATATGATGAATGGCAAAATGATTTTGATGAGCTTCAAAATGAATTCCAAAGTTTGCTCTTTAAATACAAAAATTTGAAAAAGGAATTCAACATCATGAAAAATGAAAATGATAGTTTACATGCTTCTTATGAATCTCTTAGTAGTGCTCATAATGTTACACTTGATAAGGTTAGAATTCTTGAAGAAGAAAATAGTACTCATGTTAAAGATATTGATTGCATGAAAAAGGATATGATGAAATTTAATTTGAGTACCGATGAAATGACCAAAATTCTTGATGTTCAACGTTGTGATCATTCAAAACTAGGACTTGGTTATAAGCCTAATGTTATTAATGTTAAGAAAGAGAACCAAGTCTTTATGCATGTTGGTCATTATGCTTCTAGAACTATTACATGTTTTTATTATGGGAAAATTGGTCACACGACTAATACTTGTCGGGTTAAAAATAGTTCTAATTATTATCGGAGACCCAAAAGTATCAATGTTAATCCCAAAGGACCCAAACACTTTAGGGTACCACAAGATAATTTTATATTAGGTACTTGGCGCAATAAAAATCTAAGGAAATTCAAATTGTCAAATAGACAACAAATGTTCGCGCCATTTAATCAAAGGAGAAGACATTATCAACAAAATCACTTTTCAAGAAGAATGTATAATCAACAATGGGAAAGATACAACCCTTGGCAATGGAGAAATTGGTAACTCTTATCCTATTCTTGAAGTATGCATTTTATATTGTCTTTTATAATTATTGCACATTTTCATGTCTTTAATTTTGTATTGTTTGATAAAATTCTTTATAAAATTGTTTCTTAAAAATGTGGTCTCAATTTTATACTCTCGGATTTTTATATTTCAAAAGAGACCTTAAATGGATTTTCAATAAGTGCATGTTTTATCAAACTTTTGTTGATTCCTACAAAAAAGCATAGTATGTGCTACTTATCCAAATTCTATGATAGTTTATATCAATATTGTGTATATTACTCGATATTACTATGCTCTTGTGCAAGATATTTTGCCAAGGTTGCGAAAGGCATATTGGTTAATAAACAAAATTGAGGTATGTTCATCAACTTTTCTTAATCTTATAGACTCGATATTCTTCATGCCTTATGCCTATGTGCTTGAATTCAAAACAATTCATATAAGTGTCATTAAAAGAATTTTTCAATATTTGAAAGGCACTATCTCTTATGGCTTGTCTTATTCATTATTTTAAATCGTTTCTATTTCTTTTAGGATAACAAGTCCGATATAAAATATTTCTCAAAATACGGTTCTTCATAACCGAACCAAACATATTGAGATTCGATATTTTTCTTGGGATTGCGTTTCTTAACAAAAATTTGAGATATGTTTAATTCCGTCTCAAGATTAACTCGCGGATTTTTTTAACCGCCGAGACTTTTACCTCAATTCAAGCTTGTTTAGGCATAATGTATATTGAATGAGGTCTATTATTGCATTTTGTGCATTTTTAAAACTTAGGGGTGAAAAATCGCTTTTTTAAAATCAAATTGAACAGAAACTGAACAAATGCACAGGCTCCAGTCGACCAAGCAAGTCTACCGATCGACCACGACGTCGACTGGTCGCACCCTTAGTCGACCGGTCGCCTGTGCCATATTTCAGTGTTATAATGTTTATGTTCTTTATTCGGATTATTTGTTCTATTTTGTATATTTTCGCACCCCTTCGCTCAAATCACACACTTTTCACCCAAAATAATTTCTTTCTCGTATATTCTATATTTTTGGGTTTATAGTATGAGTATATCATCCATGATACCCGACTTCTTCAATTAATTGGTAAGAATTCTTCTTCTTTGTCTCAATTGGGTTGAACCCTTGAGAATGTGCTTCATCTTTAATATCTTGTTGGAATTCTTATATATTTGTGTTGGGCATGATGATTGATGTTGGATGATATTTGTAAAATTGTATTTGGTGATAAAAAAATTTGGCTTGATTGAATTTCAAAGGTGTTATACATCTCTTGTTTTATTTGACGCACGCCAAGTGTTCGACAAAATGTTTCTATAAAAAATTCATCACCTACATGATTCTCTTGATTTGAAAAGTCTTATAAGTTTATAGAGAACATGTTTCATCAATCAAATGAGCTTTTGCAAATCAAATGATCAACTTTTCCATTTTATTTTGAATTTAAGCTTCAATGTTCAAAATGCTCGATAAATCGATTAAATTGCGCACTTTGATATAATTGTATGATGTTTTTATCGTGCTAACACTCTTTCTGATGATTCCAAAGGGGGAGAAACAGAAAAAACGCTCATATGCTCAAAGAAGCGAAAATAAGCTCGCAAGAAAAGTTATAAGCTAGGGCTCTTAAAAGCCAAAAGCTATGAATGATACTTAGTCCATTTGATGTATTATGGACTTTTATGCTTAACTAATGTTGTCTTTGTGACAAGGGGGAGCTTCTAAGTTCATGAAATTCAAGCTTTTAGCTTGTAGTTGTTTGCTTCTACTTATTTTTGTTATGCATGTTGATAGGGGGAGCTTGTGCAAAATGTTTTTTAGAAAATCTTTGCTCCTATCCTTGTGTGTTTTACTTATGATAAATGTTGCTTGTAATGGATTGATATTTTAGACCGGATAAATGTGTTTTGTTTTAAAATCGATCTCCTAAAATTGTTTTGGTTTGTAATCATCAAAAAGGGGGAGTTTGTTAGATAAATGTTTTTATCAAGATTTTGATGATTTTGTTTAAATGAGTTTTTACACCAAAACAATGTTCATAAATGTTGTCCAAATATTCCCAAAATTTTTAAAATATTTTTACTAATTTTTTGGAGTATTTTTTGAAGTTTATTTTTGACAAAAAATTGGACAACACTTCTGTTTTGAGGCCAACCGGTCGCCCTCTAGGGCATCCCATACCTGGAAATGATTTTTGAAACAGAAACGAGTAGTTTGAAAAGTCCAGAAGGTCGACCGGTCGAGCAAATGGTCGACCGACCTGAAAGTATGAAAAATGAAAACAGAGAAGACTGGACTTGAAAAATGAGGGAGGGAGACCGATCCCTATGAGGGCCGACCGGTCGACCCATAGGGCGACCGGTCGTGCCCCCCTCCCCCCCGGGACCGTCGGCCCCCCCCTCCATCTTGTGTCTGGATCGCACTATTTACTTTCTAACGTTCGAAACTTATACATAGCGACCGGTCGCGCTGTGTTATTTTTGACAGCAGAATAATACCGTTGGACATCCATATCAGCAAGATTTACTTTATCATTTTTGTACAATATTTCTACATCTTGTGATCTTCTTTTTGTAGACAAAAGTGAAGAAGGAGGAGCCTATGTTTGTGAAGACTCTCCTATAAATAGAAGATTTGAAGACACAAGATAAGAACAACACAAGCAAACACACAACAAGAAATCTGTAATTTTCTAAGCTTTCATATTCAACACTCTTGTTGTATTTATAGCTTAAGTATTTCACTTTCACATCTTGAGGTCTAGGCTTGATTCTTGATTACACTTGCACTCAAAATTGTATTATTAATTATCGAGTTATAATCTTGAATTTTTGAGTTCATCATTCAACACAAGATATCCTTGTGAGTGTTCTTGTGGTAAGAACACACTTGGGTGATCTAGGTGTTAGATGCAAGAAGATTGTGGTAATCTTCTTATTGAAGAGTTTGGTGCTCTTTGAGGTGTTGAAGAATTTGGTGTTCTTCTAGGTTGAATATTGTGGCAATCTTCACAAGGTGTCGTTGAAAATTGTGGTAATCTTCAAGGGAGATTGAGGTAATCTCCAAAGAGGTGTTGTAAGGTGATGTTGTATTAATTGTGGTAATTAATAAAATCATTTTTCTTTTTGAAATTCATCCCGGAGATACTGGGGTGGTAGAGGACTAGGCCCTAGAAGGGTTGAACCTCTATAAATCGAGGCGTGTTGTTTAATTTCCGCACCTTTATTCTTGTCTTTGCTTGATCATCCGAAAAAGAGGGCTAATTGCGGAAAATCGGCATAATCTATTCACCCCCCTCTAGATTATCGTAGCCACTTGGACTAGCAGTTTTTACTTGGTTTCCTTAGAAGGGCATGATATTGTGTATTCTTGTATCTTTTTACAGGAGACGGAGCTTAATCGAAGAAATATCAGTTGAAAGGCCCATATAGGATAAACACATGCGAAGAGAAGACATACCCGTGTGAAAAAAAGATGAAAAAAACCGACAAAAAACACGTAAAAACCACACGGCCCGGGCCATGTGGTGACACGCTGGGACCAAGTGTGGGACCCGTGAATGGATTCAAATTCGATTCCGGTTCGAATTTTAGTTTCAATTAGGATTTTTGAATTTGAATCGAATTTGAATCAACTCGAATTTCGAATATGAATATTTGAATCGAATTGAGGTTTTTTTCAATTCTATTCAAAATCCTAATTCGAGGTGAAATTCGACTAAATAGAATCAGGTGAAATGATTATAATTCAAATTCTTATTTTAATTTAATTATATTTCAATTCAAAATTTATATGTATATATTTCACATCATACGAAAAATCATCCATCCATACTTAGGGGTGTTCCCGTTTTGAATATGTGAAAAATGACATGTCCTTATTTTAATTTGTGTGAAGTTAGGAATTATAAAAACAGGGGATGAAAATAAGCCGCATGGTCGGATCATTTTTTGTGCTAAAAAATATAGGATTTCCCCCACACTAGCGTGTGAGGTTGTATCGAAAGTAAAAATCACACAACATACATTATGAGGTATAGTCTTTGACACTTTGTTTTAAATTCTTATTCGGGCCATGTGGTGCACTATATTACATATATTTTTCTTCACGCATTTTTGGTGTTCTTTTTCCCACTTCAACTCTACAAGTTTTGATCTCTCCAAGTATCTAAACAAAAGGGATCAAAGGCTTTAGTTAAATTAAACAATGAAAAATCATCCATCCATACCACATACAACACACCAAATTTCTTAGGAATACTAGATTCAAGGTCTTCTAAGAGAGGAGGGCTAGGTCGCGAAGAACACCACAAAGCCTTTCGCGATGAACACCCCTAATCCATACCACATACAACACACCAAATTTCTTAGGAGCTACGGGAGCTCAAGAGCTTCGCAACGGGGGAGCTTGAAGGCTTGGAAGGGGAATCCATCTTGACACGAAGGGGTTTTCTTTCTTTGTCTAGATCTCTTATTTGTGCTTAAACGATGTCATAATGTTGATTTTGAATTTGTCTATGAATTTATTATCAATGTTTGGCTAATCTTTTGGATCTTAGAGGCATAATCAAAACTGTGGATTCATGTTAAATCTTGATTAATTGCTTTCTTAATTGATTCATGCGTTCTATTTTATGGATTCGAGTGCTTATTTATGATTGTCAATTATTTGGCCAATAATTTGCATGTCATACTTGTTAGTCCATAATCCGGGAGGTGAGTTCTAGCGAGACGAAAATCGAATTCAGACATAAATAGGATAATGTATCGGGAGACTACTTCTGTTTGTGGGGAGTATTTCAATTCAAAGATCTTTTGGGAGTTAATAATAGTTGTGATGGATCGGGAGACCTCAATTATTATTAATTTATTGTGTATGCGCCACCCGGGAGGGGAAATAAGCTATTTTAGGAATTGAACTCATAGAATTGCATGAATTGGTTATTGAAACTTTAATTGGATTTAATATTGAAGAAACATGTTGAGATTATGTGCTTAAGGTTGCTTCCGTGGTTGTTGAAAATATTTGTGGGGTTCGCAAATTTATTTATTTTTTCTTTTTATTTTCGATTATTATATAAACTTGTGATATTCGGTCTCTTCAATAAAATTGGAATACGATGTTATTATAGTCTAAGTGTTTCGTAGTCAATTCCTGAGGAATACGACCTTGCTTGCCATTATCCTAAACTACAATGTACACTTGCAGTTGTAAAATCCAAATATTTTTGGCGAACATTCACAAAATCTCAAGGCACTTCTCTTACAATTGTCTTAATCTATATTGACGATATTCTTATTACATGGAATGATTTTATGGAAATTAAATCCCTCAAAGAAATTATTTTCAAGCGCTTCCGCATTAAAGATCTTGGAGACTTGAAATATTTTTTAAGGTATTGAGTTTTCTCATTCCAAGAAAGGTATCTTCAAGTCTCAAAGAAAATATACACCTGATATTTTGCAAGATTTAGGATTTATGGGTGCCCATCCCAGCAAGACTCTGATGGAACAAAATTTGAAGTTCACTTGCATTGATGGAGGTTTAATAGAAATTCCAACTAAGTATAGAAGATTGATCGGAAGGCTAATTTATCTTATGATCATAAGGCCAGAAATTATTTATTCTATTCGAACATTGAGTCAATTAATGTAGGAACCTCGAAAATCTCTTTGGGATTATAAATCATTGTTCTCTTTCAATACATCTTTTTTTGTAATAATGCTTGTTTTTATGAATTATCATCCACATAAATGCTAAACGAGCATGGATTAACTGTGTCACGTTAGAGTAAATATTGACGTGAAGATGCTTCATGATTAATTAGGACCGCATCATCATATAATAAATTGAATATATACTTTACCATCTAGATTAGAAAATGAGCATAACGTATGACAAGGGTAATTAATGTACTACCAAAGACAAATTTATTTTGTGCAAAAAGATAATGGTGTGCCATCAATTGTAACTTCATATGTGCAATAATATTAAAGTGTCGATTTGACATCCATATTTTACTAACCAAATCAATTTCAATGAACTCTTTTACCTAATAGTAGATATTTTCATATAAAATACGAAGAATCATATCACATTAACAGTACAATCCATAGTTGATTGATCAGTAGTGTTACAATCTTAATTAAAAAAATGTTACTATATTATTTCGCCATTGATATTTACACCATACATGACAAAATAGAGCACTGACTTTATTGTATCTGGACGATATATCTCTCTTGTTCATATATAAGTATTTATAGATCCTATATAAAATAAAAATTACACATGTGGCATGACCACCAAAATCCAATGGCTCATGAAACTTTCCCACATACCTACGTATCAACATAAAAATGCCCCGTAAGAAAGGGAAATTAATTTGTCTTTATAGACACCCTTTCTTTATTGGCCTGAATTTCTCTTTAGACCTGTCGTTTCTAGAAGACATCGACAATACAAACCAGAATTAATATAGTGGCAACTACAATTATTATATTTTGCCCTTCATGTTCATATCCACATGTACATCTCTTCATCACCTAGTCGAGTTTGCCGTACCGGGTTTGCAGGCTATTATATCAATTCCGATGGTTGCACACTGAAGGGTAATGGTTGTGAAATATCCATTAGTAAAAAATATAAGAATAATGGCAACTACAAGATGTACGTCAAGACCATGAGCCTTTTGTAGCTCAAGTGATATCGTTCACCCTTTGTTGATCGATGTTCGAACTCTGAGTCTTTCAGTTTCTTTGATACTCTCTCTTCCACTCCTCTCAAATTAAAAAAAAAAAAAAAGAAAAGAAAAAACTACAAGAGGTCAAGATTATTAATTGAGTAGGTCGCCTATGAGACGGTCCCACTGTTCGACGAAAAATAAAAATAATACTTTTTAATGTAAACAATAATACTTATAGAGTAAAAAATAATACATTAAGTGAAGCTAAAAGTATGATTAGACAAGGTATTATTTTTTACACTAAAATTTTATTTTTTACATTTCAAAGTATTACTTTTTTTTTCTGGTGCTAGCGTTTCACACAAATGTTTGGCTTATTAATGTACCAAGTATAATATTAGGACCAAGAACCCACCAAACGAATTTTTAGTAGGCAAAAACTTGTATAAGACCGTCTTACGGATCCCATTCCGTAAGACGGATCCCCAACCCGCCCGACCCGCCCGCATAAAAAAAAATTACTGCATCTAATATACAAGTACTTGCCACACTAGGCTGCCCCGCCCGACGACCCGACCGCTGGGCCCAACTCCAACCCAAGTTGGGCGAGCCCCCCACCCAATGGTTGGATCCTCTTACTCAAAAAATTAAGAAATTTGCACCAGCTGAGAATTGAACCCGGGTCTGTAACCAAAGAGAGGTGTTATTCTACCGCTGAACCAATGGTGCTTGTTGTGCATATTTAGTATAACCATGAATATAACCATGGATATAAAGCTTCATTATCATTCCTTCATTTTAGAAATTTAAATTCTCTGAATACCAAGTGAAACTTTATATGAAAATAGTGATACTTTTGAGTAATAAATATGAAACTTTTAAGGTGAACATTGATACTTTAATTTTTACATATTCAAAAAATAAGAATTTTTGATATACGCATTCTAGTTTCATAGCTAATGTTTTTTACATTGAAAAACTGATACTTATGATGGAAATAATGATACATTTGATATTAAATATGATACTTTTATGATGGATAATGACATTTTAAAATTTTAAATTCTCTGAATAAAAAATAATACTTTATCCGAAAATAGTGATACTTTTGAGTAAGAAATATGATACTTTTAAGGTGAACATTGATACTTTAATTTTTACATATCCAAAAAATAAGATTTTTTGATGTATTCATTCTAGTCTCATAGCTAATGTTTTTTACATTGAAAAATTGATACTTATGTTGGAAATAGTGATACATTTGATATTAAATATGATACTTTCATGATGGACAATGACATTTTAAAATTTTAAATTCTCTGGAAAAAAAATTGATAATTTATATTAAAATAGTGATACTTTTGATAAGAAATATGACACTTTTAAGGTGAACATTGACACTTTAATTCTTATATATTCAAAAAATAAGATTTTTTATGTTAAAATATGTGACCGTATTAAAAAAACATGATACTTTATCTCAAAAAATAGATATTTTTACTCATAAAAGTGGTACTTTTAACTCTGTCATATTTATTTTTCTTTTGTCACTGTACTGAATTCATAAAAGTGATATTTTATCTCAAAAAATGGATACTTTTACTCATAAAAGTGGTACTTTTAACTGTCATATTTCTTATTACGATTACAAACTAGGAACAAAAAAAGAGGAAAAATAAAAAATAAATATGATGTAGTTAAAGTAACACTTTTATAAGTATCCATTTATTGAGATAATGTATCAAGATTTTTTAATAGACTTGGGTTCAGTTCTTAGCCTTTACATTTATAGGCATTTTTCATTTTTTTTTAATTAACAGGCGTATTTATGAATGTGTTTATATAAATTATTATACTAAAATTGCACAATGAGTACTAGTGGTGTAGTGGTAGAACACTACCTTAAGTATATTAAGGTCGCGAGTTCAATTCCGCACTGGAGCAATTGTTTTTTTAAATAAGAGGTGCGGCTGGTGGGCTGGGTGTGGGCGTGTGCGTTGGGCTGGGCTGGGGGCTGGGTGTGGGCGTGTGCGTTGGGTCGGGGTTGAGCCACGAGGTGGTGGGGCGTTGTCTTTGGGTGCGGTCACGGTCGTGGTCGGGTGGGGATCCGTCTTACGAAATAGGATCCGTAAGACGGTCCTACAAGAGACCTACTCTTTTTAGTATTAGGCCATTCCCCCTTCATTTGAAATAAAATGTTGTCATTTTTCTCATTGCACACTCCACCTTTTGAAAAAGAATAAATTAATTTATTAATCTCAAAATATACATAAAAATATATATATACAAATACAACAAAGTTGTTGATCTTGCTCTAGAAACACAAATTTTGATCCGGCCTTTGTTCTTTCCCTGTCTTCCATTTTTTCACACACCACGCACACTGATATATATACAGATATACACACATTTTATAAGTAAAATATTTCTCTTAAAAGTTAAACCTCCCCCCAAATTCCCAGTACCCCATTATATTTCTTGTTGAAATGAATAATACTATGAGTTTTCAAGATCAAGATACAAAAACACAAAAAGAATTAGATGATGAAGAAGAAGCTCTCTCTTTCTGTGATTTTCCTCTGAATCCTAACGAACCAGCAGAGAAAAACAACTCTTATTCCAAAACTCAATCTTCCGATTTGTTCGAGTTCTTCTTCAATGATCTCAAATCCAAAAATATCGCCAATGCAGAAGACATAATATCCTGCGGCAAGCTCGTCCCCTACAAACAACAACCACTACCACCTGATGATGATGATCTTGTTCACGATCAAATCCTCAAATCTATCTCTGGAGATTACGATGCTATAAATTCATCTCGAAGATCTTGCGAGTCGCTGCCCGAATTGAATCCCACGAGATCAAACAGCAGTTCTAGGCTGACTTCATTGGACAGCAGAAAATTACGTCGGAATTATTCAAGTATGGTAGTCGTGAAATCGCAAAATTCCGATATCGAACGGAGTTCTTCCAAGGGATCGACTAAATCTGAGGGGATTAAGGTGTTAAAGCCTAGGTGGTATGCTTTGATCTTTGGTAATTTAGTGAAATTTCCGCCGGAAATTGATCTCCGGGACATGAAAAAAAGGCAGATTCGCCGGAATACGGGGAGTATGTTCCCGGCTAATCGGAGAAGTTCATGGGGACATGATTTGCTGAGGGTATTGAGTTGCAAAAATCATGCTAGTGTGACTGTCACCGCATCTTGAATTAATTGGGTGAGGGTATCATTAATCACACTCACGTGACTATCACGTCAGATTTTTTTTTGAGATATATGTATACATATACATGTGTTTTTATGTGTTCAAAAAAGATTAATGCAGTAATGGAATGTAATCATGCATCTTATCTGAATTTAATAAAATATTAAATGAGTATCTATTTTGTTGCTAATTATTAAAAGTGTACATATATATATATATATATGTATTTTTTAAATGCGGTATGTATAATTGATAAATTTCTGAATTATTATTATTATATTATTAGTTAGTAGTAGTAGTAATATTGTGAACGCTTTATGTAGAAGAAAAGATGGTGTACAGTTGGGGCACATGTTTGATGATGATGCTCTCTCTATACTCGAGGTTGAAGTTGAAAAATTAAAAAATCAATACTAACTCACAAGTCACAAGGGTCACAATGACAGGAATAATACATGTTATATTTGGTGTATATTTTCTATTGGTAATTGAATAATTAATAAATACTTTATGTTTTGTTCATGAGGTGATGTATATATTGTATTAAAATATAATATACTTTTGTAGTTATCAGTTTTCTCCGTTTTGTAGTATATATATATGTAATACATCAGTTAGGTATCATGTATATGGACGACAATTTTCCCATGGCTGCTTAATTATAAGATGCTTTATGTAGTTATAGTCCTTGGTTTCAAAAAGTTGGCAAGTAATGATTCACTTATATTTATATATAATTATAAAGCCTTTTGCGAATTGGATAGTGATCGACCTGGGCGTAGTAGCTAGCCAACATGTTCGACTATTCTTAACCTAATTATTTCTTCCCATTAGCTCAACTATATTTTCCTCTTAGAAAAACCATGTAATTTTCTTTTATTTTTTTCCCTTAGAAAAAAGTAGGATAAAAAAAAATTGGGCCACTCTGGAGACCGAGGAGACTCCCTCTAAATCCATCTCTAGTGATCAAGTGGTTATGAATCTCAACTCCACACAAGAGGTGTGGGATTCGATTCTCATCACACATCCCCTCCCAAGATATGTACTAAAAAATTGTAAAGCCCTTTTTACATGCAAACATTGTTCTATTATAATTTTTAAAAAAATTAAATACAAGTTCTTAAATTCATATATATGTGGTGGTTAGAAACATTGTTTATTATATTTATAAAAATTACAGGTTCAATGTTATCATATTGTGTTTTAAAAAAATTTTGAAATGTTATGGCTTGTCCAAAAGCAAAAGTTGAACGTGTTTAAAAGTTAAACAAGAAACATATCCTGAAATGACGCGCGTGCATTAGGTAGTAATGTCCAAAAACAGGTACTCCACCAAAAAATCTTGATAGGTAAACCAGAAAACAAGAAAGACAAATTCTTCTTTAGATTGAAATTAAAGGATTCAACTTCACGGTGTAAAAACCAAGTGTCATTAGATATTATCACTATGTATGTATGTGTTGGCATGAGTAGCGACGGAAAGAAAATTTAATTATATCTGAGATTGAAGATGTAAACACACAAATAATATATTCGTATGATAAATTTCATTCCTACATTGGTAATACTACTGTCGGATCAATATGGGTGTCTATCTTGGGACTCAATTTTTTTTTTTTCACTTTCTCAAGAGAGTAAGAATATTAAAATAAAGATAATATATTTTAGTAGGAAGGAGAAGAAATAAATCAAATAAATATGATTTATTTTAAAGTGTGTTTCATCTCGTATTACAAGTATCTTAAATAAATACTAAGTGTAAATTGATGACATCATCAATGAAATTGGCATATAGGGATGATATTTGAAATACAAGATGATACATAATTTAGAATAGAAAATTTGTGCTGATCAATTGCTAGGTTATAGCATAAGAAGAGCTACATTTTAACTCTCTCTTGAAATGAAATTGTATATATACAAGGCAAACTTGCTTTAATTTTCAAATTTGTGGGATGCATACTCGCACTAAAGGACACTGTCTCTTTAAAGTTTGGGGAGTTTTTTCATTCACACCATGCTTCCATTGTGGAATATCCCAAATTTAAATACTATGATTGTTATAGTCAATGTCGTATCAGTTACAATTAATGAGAATGTATTTACATAATTTGGGCTTAGTTTTAACTTTTTGATTGATCTTATACTTTCTATTAGCATAGGCTGAGCAAGAATATATGATTTATTTAAAGAGTATATTTACATAATACTACATATGTAATATGAGATATCATACAAAATTAAAATAAAAGATACAAATTATGGGTTGGCAAGCAAATATAGTCCTATGTGTGAGGATAGAACCAAAGAATGCTTCATGTCCTCATTGCACCTGTCGCTTTTGTGGTAGCAAAACATCCTTGTTGTGGAGATCGTTTCCCTGTTTTCCTTGATATCAAAGGCAGAAAACAAAGATTGCGATTGGTTGTTAAATAATTTGGCAATTTTTTTCCCTCAAACCATAATTTTATCTCAATATGCGATTACTTGTGGTTTTTTTTCAAAAAAATACACTATTCATTCATTCTCATTTTTCCAATCATGCATCAATAATATCAAATTATTATTTTATTAAAAAACATCATTAGCAACTATCATCATTATACAATAATATCACAAATACATTATTTATGCTCTCTTATTTTCAAATCTTCAATCACCATTTTTTTTTAAAATCATCACATCTATCATCATCACATATTTATCCTATAACTAATCACACTCCCAAAAAGTTAGACAACTATTAAAAATAAATTTTCACCACCATTCATTTGAAAATTAAAATGAACAGAATGAACCTCACCAATCACATACAAAAGTTTCATTTTTATATTTCTTAAAGACGATGTCGTTATGCCATAAAAATAAGTTTCAAATATTAATACATGAGGAAATGAAACCTATGGTATATTTGGATTTGGAATTGTGGGTAATTTGCCTAAATATGACAAATTTCAAAACAATTTACTTCAATAAGGTGGTTTTGTAACGGTTTGTGGTTTTACTCATTGGCGCACGACAAATGTGCACCAACATTAAAAAAATATTTTTTTTTTGAAACCTCATTGGCTGGCGCACTTCATCTCTGCGCCAGCCAAACTTAAATGTAAAAAAAATTAATGAATTTGCACGGAAAGAATGGGAGAAAGAGTTGACAAAAATTGATTGTAAAGGCATCCTCTTTGATGATTTCCAAGAAAAAACATAATTAAATAATCCACTAAATACACTTCTAAGAAAAAACCCAGACAACAAATGACCAAACATCTACTATTTGAGCGGCTCATTCGACCCTACCTAGGGTTAGAGATGTTAAACGGGCTGGTCTTAGCCCTATAAGGTCAGCCCTAGCAGGTTTCGGGCTAAATGGTCTTTGGGCTAAATAGGCCGGTATTAAACGGGTTGACAATAATGAAACCTAACACCCTAACCCTAGCGAGCTTCGGGCTAAACGGGCCATAAGTCAAAAAATTAAAAATTATATATTTAAATTTAAAATTTTAAACTCTAATATATATAACATTTAAGTTTAACATTTTAAGTTAAACTATTCGTCATACATACAAATTCATGCAAAGTTTCTAATTACATTGCATTAACAAATTTATAAAATTAAATATTTTATGATCTAAATTTTGAAAATAAAATAATAATAATTAAAGCTACCCATAATTAACACTTTTTCTATAATTACTCATATGACTGTAATTTAAAATTTTTAAAGTAAGATATTTAAATCTAAAATTTCAAACTTGAGCATATATAACATTTAAAGTTAATCTATTCATTATAAAAAAAAGTCATGCATAGTTTATAATTACATTGTATTAACAAAATTATAAAATTAGATTTACCACCATTTAGAAAAATAATCTATATCCTAAATAATCTAATAAGACTACGTGACATTTTCTTATTCAGAATAAAAATAAAAAAGTAAATTAAGTAATAGATAAAACAAATAAAAAAGAAGTTTTCCAAGAATTTATAGCTTGTATAATAAAGTTAAACTTAAAGGTGAGGGAGATGTGAATTTGAAAAATAAATTTACTAGTAATAGGTAATAAAATTAGATATAAAATATTAGAATTATATTTATTATTAAAAAATAAAAATAGCGGGCTAGCCGGTTAACTTTCGGGCTAGCCCTAACGGGCTTCGGTTTAAATGGTCCGGGCCAAAAAGGCCTTGATTTAAACGGGCCAAAATAATTCGGCCCTAACCCTTTTTTTTTCTGGTTTAAATGGTCTGGGCCAACGGGCCGCGACCCTTTTAACATCTCTACTAGAGGTGTCAATCCCTGACCCGACAAGAGAAGCCGCTTAAGTAGTAGATGTTTGGTCATTTGTTGTCTGGATTTTTTCTTGGGAGTGTATTTAGTGGATTATTTAATTATGTCTTTTTGGAAATCATGAAAAAGGATACCTTTACAATCAATTTTTTGTCAACTCTTTCTCCCCTTCTTTTCGTGCAAATTCTTTAATTTTTTTATATTTAATTTTGGCTGGCGCAGAGATGAAGTGCGCCAGCCAATGGGGTTTCAAAAAAAATATATATTTTTTTAATGTTGGCGCACATTCATTGTGCGCCAACGAGTAAAACCACAAACCGTTACAAAACCACCTTATTGAAGCAAATTGTTTTGAAATTTGTCATATTTAGGCAAATTACCCTGGAATTGTAGTGGGAAAAAAAGGAAAGAGGAAGGGAACACCTAATGGGTAAAAATATTAAAATGACAAATTTGTCCTTTTGACCTACCATAATGGACCAAAGATTCGCACCTATTTTTATGAGACTCGATTTGATCTGTGACACCAGTAACTTTCGGATATGGTATACACGTGACAATTATCGTACAGAAGAGTAAGAGATGAAATACGGTTTTAGAGTCGAAAATCACATCTGAAATATCTCATTTGAATACCCGTGATGAGATCAAAACACCTGGATTATATCATGTGTTGCTTTACATATAGGGATAATTGCAGAAATTACCCTTGAAGTTTGACATGATTACAAAAAAAAACTTAATTACCTTTCAGAATTTACAGATACCCCCAAAGTTATTACAGTCGCCCCTTAAGGTTTGTGTTTTATTAACAAATACACTCTACTAAGGACGCAATTGTAAGATAAAAACCAAATATCTAGCATCTAGATATTCGTAAATTAGTAAGATGCTGGGTCTTTTTTAATTAAATTAAACCTACATTATATTTTTTTATAATTAACCCGTATATGTATGAATGTGTGCGCGCGCGAGCTAGCTGTAATGGGATTAATTGAGCATTTCATAGTGGTTCAAATATCTCCATCTAAGACCCCACCAGGATTCTCCAAACCAAGCAACACACAGTATTTCATGCAAAATACCCACTATGCATATGGGTTGTTGTTTTGTGATTGAATGATGACAATTGACAAAAACAAAAGGAAGTAGAATAAGACATTCCCTTGGAAGCTTCCCAAGGATGATACTCTTTTGTGTGTTGGATTTTGTCTGGAAGTGCCCTTTGCCCTCTCTCCAAGGTTCATATTTCCTGCTAATGTGGCTACAAAGTATATCATATATCTATATACATAAAAACGACAATCCAACCTAATGCAAAGAAGATAAGAGGAGCTTGCAAAGCATCTCTTTTGACAATGAAAAACAAGCATTGCAGATAAAACCAGAAAAAGGCTAATAATAAGCAAATGTTTAGAACCAGATTGGTATGTATGTATGTGTGATGATGATGATAATAATGATCACAATTATTATCACAAATGCAATTAACTAATTTCAGATCAAACTTCACATGAATATCTATTGCCGTTGGAAGCAACACACGATGAGATAAGCATAGGGAGATGTTTAAAGACTGCAATCAAGGAATGCTTTTTTCAATATTCGATAAATATTATGTAATAAAAGCCATGAGAAAGTAACGGGAAGAAAAGCATGCTTTTTTATGCCTTCTCTCTGCATGAGATAGTGAAACTGGGTTGAATTGCTATATTGTGACGACATGATCTTATAAGAACGAAACAAAGGTACATTCAAAATGTAGGTTCAGTTAAACAAAACCATTACAATGATAATATTTAAAAAAAAAAAAAAAAAAAAAGCAGCATTGCTGTCCAAAGTATGACACCTTTGAGCATGCTAGTAAGGGAGTGTTTGCAAACCTTTCTGCTTTCGGAGGAAGCGGCAAGTAGTCGGAAATCAGAAGTTAGTAGTGTTTGCAAATAGAAACTGAAAACTGATTAATTTAAGAGAGAGTGTTTGGTAGAGAAGTTGTAAAAGTGTTTTAATTGTGTTTAAAAGTCAAACCAGTAGTGGAATCAGAAATGTAAAAGCACCCCTCCTCCTGCTTTTAAATTCAGATTAAATGAGGCAGAATCAAAAGTAGAAGCTATTACATTTGCAAACACTAAAATATGATTTTTTTTTTCCAGCTAAAAGATGAAATCAATTTTTTTAGTGGTTGCAAACACTCCTATATCTCCCCACACTTGAAGTTGAATCAAAATAATAATGTGGATGGAGATAATCACCAGCTGCAGACAGAATGCTATCTTATGGGATCCGATGAAGGATGTTAGTTTCCAAAAGTTGAGTTCTATCCCTCGCTCGGCTCACTAACTAGGTCATATTCCTCTGAGCTACTAAGGGGTACACCTATATTGGGGATCAGCTCCTATTAAATCTACCAGTGGTTTCAAAATACACTTTACATGATAAAATTGACTACTACATGTTCCTTCAGCAAGTAATTAAGGGCTTGTTTGTTCCTTTACTTGAAACTGAAGCTAATTTTTAAAAATTATACTTGGTGCTATGATTTGAAAACATGGTTTTGCTTTTCTGGAAACAGATCCACATGCTGTATGATATTTAGAAAGTGAAATTTTATGAAAAAATTTCAAATTTTCAACCTAAACTCTCCATTGAATAAAAGGAAAAGAATCTGGATCTCAGGAAGAAATTGTAAAACTGCTTCCTGCATAAACTTCTTTCCGGGAATGGGCCAAACCGGATGCAGTGCACTTTCATCTCAGATATACATACACCAACTCAATGAAACAGTAATCCAACAACTGTAATTTGTTTGGAAATTTGAAAAGAAGAGAAAAAGATGACCCCATTTCCAAAAAATGGAGCGAGGGGATGGAGAAACCACAGGAACCATTAACAAACACTGTGATGTTGAATGAAAATTGAGTAGGTGTCAGTGTTGCATAGAAATTATTTTTTCTTGCAACAGTATAAATTAAAAATCACAAACCAAAACTCAACTTAAAAGGATCTTAAAGGCAAACAACTCCATGTCACAGTCAAACTTGAAAAGTCCAAATCAAAGTCGCTCATTTAGAGTAGACAAGCAGGTTCTAAAGCTAAGGAACATATGGGTTTTCTGATAGTGACAACGAGTCATCAGTTCAAAAGTTTTCCAAATGAAACAGGTCAACAACGGCGAAACATGTTTTGAGAAGTATCAAGCGACAACTACATCAAATTACTATGGTAAATAGGACCAAGTGCATTGAGAATGCCAATTTACGTATCTGTGGGTGTTTATAGAGTTAATTAGAGTAGTACAGATAAAAGGTTTAGACTGCAGAATGCTGGCACAGATATAGTTTTGGGTCAGTTCTGTCACCATAAGCAAATCACAATAGCCAAATGCTAACATTAATGATAACTCGTCCAATATTCAGCCTTAAGGAAAATACTTGGGCAGTAAGTTGATTCAAATTGTACAGAAAATAGTGCATAAAAAATATTAACAAAAGATATTTCACATTTAATTTGCCGAGATAAACCAATGGAAAACTGAAGCACAGTTAACATGTTAACCAACAAAGAACATGTGAACAGTTAACTGATTCTGTCAAGGAAAGGAGGCACAACTTCAGGTTCATCGATGTAGAAAAAGCGTGAAGTCTAAATTATAATGTGTTTTTTTTTTCTCGTCTTTTCCTCCAACCTTTTTTTTTTCCTACTCATAGTTTGTGTTCCACAATGAAGGCAAAATAAGAGACAAATGAAAAGACCAAGATGCAAGTGGAAAATGGAGAACCTTTGCGCATGTTTTCACTTGAAATATGTCATTGAGAGCATAGTAGTTCCTTGTGCAGATTATTAGGCAACAATAAATGTTCTGTAAATACATTTATTCATTATATCAACTTTATCGCGTAACTAAAGACTACAACTTTTCATAATAATGTAGACACCTCCGTATGAGCAAGAAGTGAACAAATAAATAACGGTGAGGCAAGCAGTGAGTACATAAGTAACACTATCTGTTATAATTCCTCCTACTTACCAGCTTTCACATTTAATTAGTAAAACTTGTTCATATTATATCTGCAACATGGAGGCCATACTTGGCAATTTCCTTGCAGTGCTGTCAATTTCACAATTAAAGATATTTCAAATTTATTCAGCAAGACTTAACGATAAAAACATCTCTATGTGCGAGGATGAGTTTAAAAGCAAGTTTCCGAAGCATACTACTAATACTTGAATTGAAATACACACAAAAATACAGAATTAACACTGTTACATAAAGAAAGTTGTTGATAATATTCGGATAAAAAATTTTTGTTTAGAAACAATGCTTTAACATAGACTACCTCAGAAAGAATGTAACAAACTATCAAACCACAAAACTCTTTGGAACAAAAACCAAAAACAGAAACAGAAAAGAAAAGAAAAAGTAAAAGAAGAAGATACAGGCTAATTTTCCATGCTTAATTGCAAAAATAAACCCCACTCGCATACCTGTGCTCAATCTCATAAAAATCAGTCTTGCCCTCAGAAGCAGGCCTCAGAGAAATCCCAGATAAATTTCTAACCCCTTGAGCAGAAAATTTGACATAACCAACAATCTCAAGATCTGATCCATCATCATCATCACCAATATCCACAGGCATTCTTGCCCTCAACCTACCAGGATCACCCTTCAGCGGAATCTCATCAATATGCCATTTCAATTCTCTCTCAGACCTGTTCAACACTGCTTTGGGTGATACTTTTAACAGGGTTGGGTCTACAGGCAATTTCAGAACAATCGTAACATCATTCAAGGGTGCTGGCAAGTCCGGGTTCGACACATACTGTATCATAATAGAAAGTAACGTCCCACTGAGGCGTTTGACAAGTCGAACCCTTATTGGCAACGGAGTCCTATTGGGCAGTATGCTATACTTTATAATCGGTAAAGGCTCCTTCGAGGGAGATGTCCTTAAATGAAACAAACCATTCCCCAAGCTGCTAATTTTAGAGCTTTGCACCACAAACCTCTTAACACCTTCTGTGCCTTCGATCTTAAATGAGAACTCAGTTTCTTTATCTTCTCCGGAGGATTTTGGAGGCATTGTCCTCAAGTACACCACACCCATCAACCCGACCCTAGCAAGTAATGATTCCCTAAACTCCGCGCTAATCTCTTCCACAATATACATTTCAGGACCCTTCATTTCAGTCTTCTTCACCAATATATCCTCAATCTTATCCCCACCACCAGCTTTAGCCGCAGCAGCTACAGCTGGCGGCTCGCTTGTCTCCAAGAATTCCAAACCACCAAGACCTCGGTCTTTTGGAACCTTCTTCGACCCCACGTACTCGGATGCATCCAATCCACCACCCCAAGCACTATCAATGCCCTCAAAATCTTCTGGAAGTGTCGACCCATCATTACTAAACTCAATCCCACCATAATTCCCTTCAAACCCTTCCACACCAATATGTGTAGACTCAGTGGCTGCAGCTGGGGGCAAAGTAGTCACTTCAAGTCCCGCGAGCGCCTTGCTCACGTCCGAAACACCAGTGCTTTTTTCCTTCTTGAATCCTTCCATCAGCATTTCTTCTGGCTTGTTAATCTTATCGCTAGCCGCAAACGGATCTTTCTCTCCCTCAATTTCCTCAACTTTACTCAACTCCTTATCCTCACTTTGCTGGAAAAGCCCTAATGTAGCGGCGGCCACCTCATCCCCAGCCTGCAAAGTCTCGTTTGGCAACTCGAACGACGACGCGTGCGAAAAATGTCTCCATGCCCGTTTCATGATCCATAGCTTGGGGCTCCAGATTACCCCAGCTATCTGCCCCTCGGATCTTACTCTCGGAATGAATAGCTGAATGCACCATCTTGGCAATGCCATCCCCATGCATTGATGCCAGCATCGCCGCAAGCCTAATGCTGCTAACTCCCCTCAGAACTATATCCAAAGCCATATAAATCTCCGCATATTTCTTCCCTAATTTCTCCGGAGTCACATCCACGCCGCGGCACGCAGTGACCAGCACAGAAACTGCTTGGTTGACAATATTAATGCACTCAAAAACATTGTTGTTAGAGTCATCGATGGTAGTAACAGCGAGAACATAAATTGCGTTGACGAGGCGATAGACAACTCGATAGCGGGACTCGACGCCGACGATGAGCTGGCCGGAGGAGGCGGCTAAAGGATCGTCGCCTAACGAATCGGAGGAAGGATCGGAGTCGGGGATGTTTGAGGCGGCGGATTGGGGATGGTTCTTGGCGAAGGAGAAGCGGGTTTGACGGAAAGAGGAAAGGGCCATCAACGCGCGGGAAGGAGGGAACCATTCGCGGGTTTGGAGTAATATGTCGGGCCCATTCGTGGGTTGGAGCGATAGTGCCAGGCACGACATTGGGGTTTTTGATTCGAATGTGGGGGCTTAATTTAGGTTTTCCAGTAGGGCGAATTCAATTTGGGATTTGGGGATTCAATGTGTATATGTGTGTGATCTTGGTAATGGAGGTGGGGGTTAGGGGTGGAGTGACACTTACTTGAAGCTGATATCAGTGAGCTTGTCGCATAGATCGGAGGTTGGCTTGTTGCAGAGATCGGAGGAGAGAGAGGAAGGAGATTGAGGAAGGGGGAGTGGAAATGAGTATTGTATATTTTTTATGTACTTCAAAGAAATGTATTTGTTTTAACTTTTTTATCCTTTTGGCAGGGGTGAAAGTGGGTATTATTCATGCTACACCTGGTGTATTACACTTGGGGGATTGATGAATGACATGTGTCCCATTATCCATGGTGTTTTTCAAGACCGCCCGAGCTGTCTACCCTGCACCGCAATACATTGCACCATTCATAGTGATTTTTTGATTATAAGTTATAACTGCAATTTAAAATATTATATGAAAATCGCACTGCCAAAATTGTACCACCCTTATACAATTTTAGTGTTAAAATATAAGGTTCTTCATCCCTCTTTAGTTAAATAATTAGACAATCAAATTATTAAAAAGTAAAAACTAACTTGGTGAATAATAAATTTATATTTATATTTTAGATTTCAAATAAAATGTATTTTAGTTTTTTTCTTTAATATTACAAATATACATTATGTTTTGCATTTAAAGTAACATAACATTAAACATTATGTTTTGAATGTAGTTGGATTAAAAGATAATGCAAGGTGCATTGCATTTACAAAATCATCATGTTTGAAAATAAATTAAATCTTCAATGTTTCACATTTTTTACTATTTTTCTTAATATTCTAAAAGAGATAGAGTATTTTTTTCAGTTTTATAATATTTTTGTTTACTAAAACTGCCAAACCGCACTGCAACCGCCTGCCACTGCCTAAAACTAGGGTTGTAACCAAATGGAGTTTTCGACAAACAGCTCGTGAGGGAGCTTGGTTAGCGTTCGTTTATGTTCGTTTATTAACCTTAACAAACATAAACGAACAAGAAAATTTGTTCGTTTATGTTCATGAACTATTCGCGAACATGTTTATTTAGTGTTCGTTTTATGTTTGTTTATTATCTATTTTTTAGTTATTAATTATATATTTGATTCATAATATTCACTATTTATTATGAAAAATAAGCTTATTTTAATTTGATATTACATATATTTACATTTACAATTATCATAAGGGATAATTATAAAAAGTACCCTTGAGGTTTAGTCTAATTACAAAAAAACCCATAAAACTTTCAAAATTATAAAAATACCCTTGAGGTTTCTGCTTATTACACAACATTGACGGAAATCGTGAAAAGTCTATTCTACCCCTGACGGAATTTGAAAAAAGAAAAAGAAAAATTGAAGGAAAAAAGTAGATGTGATTGGACAAAAATACTCACTCAAGAAATCCAAATCAAAATGCAAATCCTACCCATCTCATCACACCATTTTGTAATTTTTGTTAAAAGACTGATTTCGAAGGATTTTCATGTTAATTCATTTCGGGCATGTTAAAACAATGAGGCATTTTGTTAGGCTAGCACAATAATCGAGCTTAATATTTGATACTAAGGATTTTTGTTATTTTATACATTTTCTGTAAATTATGGAAAACCAGAGGGTCCAAACTGTTTCTTCTTCATAACCACAATGGGTTATTTGTAATATTTTGGTTGGTCAGGGTTTATGTGTTGCAAATTGTGGGAAAATGAAAATATTTTAAACTATTATTGAATTCAAACATGATAGTTGGAATACTTGTACTATATGTTGAACAATTCTTTGTGTAGTATAAAAATGATGTGCTTCAATTGTTGTATAATCAGGTGAGGGGGTTATCTGCTATATTATTATAGGTCCAAAGGATTGCATGTAATTTTGAAACCATAGTAGGCGGTATTCTGAAATTATGAAATCATATTTAGGGTTTAAATATAATAATTATATTCCAAATCATTGACTATGTACCCTTTTAAGCTGTAAAATAATATTTGTTCATTACTAAATGTTATAATTACACACCTCAATTTTTAAAAATATTATAAATTAGCCCCAAAGGGTTTGTCTACTCATAATTAATGAATAGTACCTTAGGAACATTCTTGGATTTTCAGACAATTTTTTTGATGACATCATCATTTATCATTAGGTAAACTAACAGAATGACCTAAGATGTTAGACGGAACAAAACTCAATGATATTTTTTGTAATATCAAAAGTTTTTTGGGTTTCTTTGTAATTAGACTAAACCTCAGGGGTACTTTTTGAAATTATCCCTTATCATATTATTCATTTATGTTGAGTTGAGTGTTCATGAACATATTTAACTTTTTTCATAAACATGTTCATATAGTTGTTCATGAACAATTAAGGAGCATGTTTGTGAACCATTCGTGAATATGCTTGATAATTAAACAAAAGAACACGAACAACCATTAAAAATATAAAAGATAAACAGACGAACACGAACAACCTTCGTTCGTTCGAGCTCGGTTCGTTTACAACCCTACCTAAAACCACACATTTGATTTTACTTAATAAAATCGCGACTTGAAATTATTTTTTAGGGAAATCGTGTAAAGCAATTCAGTTTAATTTTTTTCAAATAAACTGCACCGTGATCACCCCAACTTCTATGGACCTCTTTTTTTTCCCACCTTTTTTTTCATAAATTAATCTAGAATCTTCATATATTTTTCTCTCTTATGACAAAAATGCTTTAGTACAAATTGAAGCTAAAATAAAATAATTTTTTAAAGTTTTTACAAACTATGCTTAAATAGAACACATAAATATAGGGGGATCTGCCTTTATTCTTGTTTTATCTTCTTCTTTTTCTCGTACTAAAAGTTGAGGTAATGTTTAGTTTACATAATCTCTCAAATGGATATGGTTTAAATGGGACACTCCTTATATGACACAGTGGGGATTTATTATAGCCGTTGGATTGATTTTTTGGATGATTTAGATTCATCCCATTATTTTTAGACAAGTTGTTAATAGATTTAAATCAAAAAAATCAAAAGTCTATTTTTTTTTATATATTTTGATTTTTCTAGTAAGGATATTTTTGTCATTTTGATTGGGTGTAAAAGGTAAGTTATTATTTACCTTCCTTAATCGACGCTATTTTTGGTGGAGTTCAAATAGCACGTTTGTTTCTGATAGAGTTCAAGTTTACGTATTCATTCTCCCCTATTCTCGAAAATTTCTCTCTCTCTGCAAATTCTCTCTCTTTTCAAACAACACGTATGTCCGTCTGTCTTCTCACTTCTCTACCGCGCGGCCGCCTTCTACTTTGGAGGAGTTCTTCATTTTTTCAGATTTCTTCGTTGGGTTTGAGATTAACGCATAGTTGTTGGTAAGTTTTCGCACATTTTTTGTAGTTTCTTGATATGTAATTGTAACCCAACGCTTGAAAAAGTTTTTAGAATTTATTTTTTTGTAGATTCTAGAGTTTTGTCTTACAATTTTTTGGGATTTTTTGAGTTGTAGTAGTTATGCTCGATTTTTGTGGAGGGTTTCCACTTCTAGTGTTTTCTTGATTGGGTGTGCGAAAATATTTGGGTTGTATTTTTTGTATTTTTGTGGAGGTTTTCGAGTTCTAGTACTCCACAGCTTTTCTTGATTGGGTCGTGTTTTTTGTGTTTTTGTGGAGGTTTTCGATTTTTGGGGAGGTTTTCGAGATCTAGTGTTTTCTTGATTGGGTGTTCGATTGTCATTTTTTATGTTTTGGGGTTTTGTCGAAAAATCTGGGTTTTGAGTTCTAGTGTTTCTTCATTGGGTGTTCGAGGTATTTTCGGTTTGTATTGACTTGTAAAGAGCACATGACATGTCTTACATATATATTAGAGCTCTTTTATATTTTTGGGAGTATAATTCTTATGTGATTTGTTGTATAATTGAAGAATAAGAGCTCTTTTATATTTCTGGAATATAATTCTGTTGTATACTTAGTTTAGTTTTAATGCTTATTTAATACAGTTTTGTTGTATTTTTTAATACAGTTTAGTGTATGTTTTTAACATAGTTAAATTTTCATGGTAGTTATATAATACAGTTTTACTGTATTTTTCATCATAGTTTTTTGTAGTGTTAGAATAAATTTATTGTATTGTTGTATAATTGAAGAATAAGAGCTCTTTTATATTTCTGGGAATATAATTTTGTTGTATACTTAGTTTAGTTTTAGTGCTTATTTAATACAGTTTTGTTGCATTTTTTAATACAGTTTTGTGTATGTCTTCAACATAGCTAAATTTTCATGGTAGTTATATAATACAGTTTTAGTGTATTTTTCATCATAGTTTTGTGTAGTGTTAATAGAATAAATTTATTGTATTTATCATTTTCAGTTCTTATTATTGCATCTGTTTAATGACGGTATATTTTTTTATCTTGTTAATTGCAGTTGTTAATTTGTTGAAGATGGCCAAAGGACAACAAAAAAATGCAACTTTCTATTGGTGGTACGAGTAGTGGAGGAGGGGCAGTCGTGTTGTTAAGACTAGTGTTGTGATAATCCATTTTCTTTTATTGATGATTTGATTAGAGGTTAGTATAGGGGTTAGTTTAGGTGTTTAGTTTAGAGGTTATTTTAGAGTATTTAGGGGTTAATATTAATTACTATAAATATGTATAATTTCATACTCCAATTTTACGCCAAATTTCAAATAATTATAAGGTAATGATATTTTTTCTACTTATTATTCAAGCTTCCTATGTATATATATATATATATATATATATATATATATATAGAGAGAGAGAGAGAGAGAGAGAGAGAGAGATTGGTTCAAATGAGACACCCCTCCTTTATATGAGACGGTGGGGACTAATCCAAGCCATTAATTTTTTTGATTGATGGTGTAGATTTAATGACTAAAAAAATAAATTAATGATTTAAACTGATAATTATAAGGGTAGAATAGTCAATATATATGATATCCAAAACTTCCATAAATATTTCCTACAAATTAGGGATTTAATTACTAACCTAATCAACAAAATCACACGTCCTCTCCTATCCCCTCCTATCGTCCTATCTCCCCCATCCCACACCCACAACCTTTATCCCTCCCTTTCTCCATGTCAATCCATTAGCGGCTATAATCGATGATTTGGGGCTAGGGTAATTTTTGGATTTTTCCGACGGCAAGGAAGTGGTGCTTTGATGGTGGCGACTATGGTGGATTATGGTGGTGGCTGGGCTTTACATCTTTGCATGTATCTTCTTCTCCTTATATTTTCTTTTTCTCGTTTGTTTTTTGACTGGGCTATATGTGGCGTTTTCAGTGGAATTTCCAACGGGTTGCCGCGACTGGATTTTGGGATTGGAATGGATTTTGGTGTTGCAACATGATTGAATTGGCATGGATTCTAGTACTCCAAGCTTTCTTGTTTGGTGTTTGGGCGAATGGGTCAATAATTATGTTGTATACTTAGTTTAGTTTTAGTGCTTATTTAATACAGTTTTGTTGTTTTGTGCACTACAGTTTTGTATATGTCTTCAACATAGCTTAATTTCATGGTAGCTATATAATACAATTTTAATATTTTTGTCATCACATGTTTGTGTAGTGTTAGAATAAATTTACTGTATCTATCATTGCATTTTGTTGAATTGGAATGATAATATTTTGGGGAAGAAAGCTGATTCCAGTTTTTTTCTGGGGTAAAAAAGTTATTTCCAGCTTTTGTTTTCGGATGGTGGTGTGTATTTTTAGTACACTTTTGATGTTTTAAGCTTGTCAATTATGTGTATATTTTTTAAATTGGTTGTTTAATGATTTTAATATTGTAAATTTGTTATTTTATAATATACATTGTATACTTATGTTAAACTAACTGTATACATGCATTTTGTTTGCTGTATAAAAAAAGAAGTACATCTATACAGTAATTTTGGTACTGCTCCACAAACTAATTATACAATAAATATGACATAAGTATACAGATAAAAGTTATATCTATACAGTAACTTTAGCTAAATCATTAAGTCCGAAACTAGTATACAACAAAAATGACATAAATATACAAATAAAAGTTATATCTATATAGTAAATTTAACTATAACATACAATTCGAAACCAATTATAAAACAAAAACGACATAAATATACAGATAACGGTTAAATCTATACAGTAAATTTAACTATATCATACAATTCGAAATTATAAAAGACGTGTGTTTTGAAAGGATATAACTCCCCTCAAAAATAGGAACCGAAAAAGGTAAAATAAAACTTACTTTCTACAAATGAAATCTGAAGAGACGTGTATATTTGAAAGGATATAACTCCCCCTTAAATTTAGGAGCCGAAAAAGGTAAATTAATACCTACCTTCTACACTAAAATATAAAAGACATATTTGCCCTTAATTAATAATTCGAAAATAATATAAATTACCATTTTAAACTCTTGCATTAACTAATTGCCTAAAATAATGGGATTAATCTGAATCATCCAAAATATCAATCCAACGGTTATAATAAATCCCCACCGTCTCATATAAGGGGTGGTGTCCCATTTGAACCATCCCCTATATATATATATATATATATATATATATATATATATATATTATTTTTACAAATTATTTCATTAATTAGTTCGATTTATTAAAATCAGATATTAATTATATAATTTTATTTAATGTAGAAGCGAAGGGGTCGAGGACTAGGACTTTTATTGTTCATTTTTCTACATCGAATATCTGCCATATTAAGGTAGGGATTTTTATAGTATTTGCTTTTATTTAATGTTCCATGATTATACTTCATTGATTGCAATATATGTCAAAAGGAAATAAATTCATATAAGCTAGGAGCCATGAAAAGGGTTCAGGATCAAACGTATCTTCGGGGTGAACCCGCAATGCTATATGCAGTAACTGGCCAGTCAGAGAAAAAAGAGGAAATTAATGAATTTATTATTGTAATTATGTGAATGATTTTCATTTTATATTAAATATTGACAGATATATCCCTACTGAGCAAGATGAAGCCCACCCCTATTATTATCATGACTTTCAGGATGAGGAATCCGACTGAAGATATGATGTTGTGGATGGTGGAATAAATCATGCTATATTTATATTTTAAATAATTATGATCATACTAAATTTTGGATTTATGTCTTTAATTTTTTTCCCGGTTTATGCTTGGGATAATTCTTGGATATTTAATTTGGAAGATGTAATATTATTATTATTATCATTATATTTTTTCTTAAGAATTAAAAATTTAAATCGTCTTTTTGATTATTATTGGGATTACTTTAATTTATAAATTTGTGTTTTCATAATAATATTTTAGAGTACTTTAATTTCATAAAATTGGGTCGTTACAAGTGTGAAGGATTCGTTTACCATGTCGATTACTAGAACTACGCCCAGTTTTGGTGGAAGCTATTGCGTCCTTTACAAACAATCAGAGGGATTTTTTCTAATGTTTTTCTAATAGAATTGCATGCCTTTTCCTAATGTTTCAAATTCCATTTCGATGCGCGGGATTTTTTCATAAAATTGGGTCGTTACAAGTGGTATCAGAGCAGGTCTACGTTTTTGTAGACTTGTTAATTTTTTTGTTTGAAAATTCTAATGTATAGTTTTTTTTAAGAAAAAAAATTAATAAAAGTCAAACTTTATATAAGATAAAATGGTGTAATAACATCCATTTTGTCATGATGTATTTTATTATGATTTCATGTTACATATTCTGCTTTAGAAATATAATACCAATTTATATGTTAGATGAATAGAAATCTTGTATTTCTTCAAAAAAAAAAAAAAAAAAAAAGGGTCCAGGAAGAGAAACTTGAGAAAGATTCAAAGTTTTAGAAGACTCAGTGTTAGGGGTGGCAATTTTTGACACGACACGATAGCACGACACGAAAACGATATGATAATAGCGGGTTAGTGTTTAGCTTTATCGTGGTCGTGTCCTTATCGTGTCGACACGATAAGGACATGAAAATTTCGTGTCGTGTTCGTGTTTTTGTCGTGTTTACACGATAATGACACGAACACGAAAGTGACACGATAATGACATGACACGAACACGATAATGACACGATTACCTATTAGTAACACGATAATGATACGACATGAACACGATAATAACAAGTTTACCTGTTAGGGACACGATAACCTAATATTTTGTATGTTTGTAACGTGTATTGTCGTGTAATATCGTGTCATATCGTGTAATTTGCTATCGTGTATTAACATGTAAATCATTTTATTTTTTATTTTTTTACTTATCGTGTCACTATCGTGTCGTGTCATGTCGACACAAAAATTTTCGTGTTCGTGTCGTGTTGGAGCAGATCATTATCGTGTCGTGTTCGTGTTTGCCCTTATCATGTCGTATCGTTATCGTGTCGACACGAAACACGACACGATAACACGGTTTGCCACCCCTACTCAGTGTCTTGAAAACTTTATGGATTGATTAATAGAAGCATTATCATTGATAGAGATGAGAAGTGAGATATATTATATATAGTTAGAGATGATTGGTTAATCGCCATTAGCTTTACGTTAGTTCTCTAATCATTATTGTTAGTTAAGTTTTGGTTGTTGACTTTTATTTTTTTAAGCATGAACCCCGATTATTCGAGAATTATTATTAATAATAAGATTTTATTATTGTTTAGGATTACACGTCTCGATTTGGATTATGAGAAACGTATGAGAACTATTAAGTCGATAGATGCAAAAGGATAATCTCTTGATTTTAGTTGTACAATGAATTTGATTAATGTTTTACTAACCGTATGATACAAGGTTCAAGTCTAGGTTTATTTTAATGGAGGCCTAGAAAGGACTTTACTACAATCCAAGTTAAACAGACAAGTGATATAATTAGCCTCGTATAGAATTTGTGATAAGTTATTGCTATTGATATTCATGTTTAATTACAAAGCTTGTCGCCTAGAGCTTATAATGATTTATGTGTTGGTGTAAATTGGGTTGTTATTGCTGATTGTTCGATTATTGTGTTATATGCTTATTCCCAAATGAAGGTGATAATGTTTACCCAGTTATAGTTGAACTACTGATTATAATGTTTTTCTTGATTAATGTTTGAGTAGATGGTTTACTCTATAAGGTTTGAGTTATTCAATATACCATTTTTCCTATGAGGTTTGAGATATTGAACACAATATTTTGCCCTACAAGATTTGAGTCATTGAATGTAAGATTTTCCCTTAAAGGATTTGAGTTATTTGAATATACGGTTATCTCGTGTATTTGAGTGAATGATTTTTACTAATTACAGTTTGAGTATTTGGGTATATTGAAATATAAGATTTTCTCAATAAGATTTGATTATTGTAGTTGTGAGTTGACAACCAATAAGGTTAGTTATTTGATGAAAAGTTCTCCTACTAAGGGTTAATATATTGAATACAGAAACAAATTTGGATTTGAGATGGATTTTTCCTAATGAGATTTGAACGTAAGATTTCTGTAAATTACTTTTTGAGCATGTAAGATTTTCTTATTTAAGAGTTTGGTCGTATTGAACATAAGGTCTATGCTAACTAATCTTTAAGCCATAGGACCAAGGGTGAATGATTTGTTTTCTCACGGAGAAAGAGCAGTTGATAAAGCTTTCCAAGATGGAAATTGAAGTCGTTAGGCCTCTAGACTGTACGAAGGAAATTTTAGAATTATTGGTAATTCGACCCACTTTGAGACATAAAATTAAGGAAATCCAACCACGCGATAAAGTCCTGAACAAGATGAATGAATGAGCACAAAAATTGAGCATGTCAAGGAATTTAAGGTAACATGTGACAAATGTTTTGACATAGGAAGCAATGGTGTATGTTAATAAGAATGAGATTCTTATGAAGGGAATTTTAAGGAGGCATATAATAACACCTTACACGGTCTATCCATATGGTACGAAATATATCATGATTTGAGAGAGTATGAAGAAGGATATTGGATCATAGTAGGACGTTAGATGAAGACAACACATTTTCTACCAGTGAGAATGACATTTAGTATGGATCGTTATACTAAAAGATACAACAAAGAGATTGTAAGACTTCACAAAGTGCCAACAATAAGAGATTTTGGAGGAATCTATAGAATACTTTGGGAACAAAACTGAAAGTTAGTACAACTTGTCATCCGCCGACTAATGGCAGTCGAAGAGAACTATTAAATTTTGGGGCCTGAATTAATTCGGCAAACTGTTGAGAAGATAGTTATGATACAAGATAGAATCAAGATGGCTCAATATAGAAAAAAGTCGTATGCTGATAGACGGAGAAAATATATACATTTTGATGAAGGAGAAAAAGTATTTATGAAAGTAGCTCCTATCAAAGGTGTTATTCGATCTGGCGAAAAGGAAAATTTGAAACCGAGATATATCGCACCATTTGAAATACTTACACGAGTCGGAGATTTAGCTTATCAGCTAGCATTACCACCGAGTCTATCAAATGTGCACAATGTTTTTCACGTCTCAATGCTAAGAAAGTATGTTCATGATCCAAGTCACATCGTGACTTAACTTACGAGGAAGCACCATAAACTGTTTTGGAATGCAAGATTCACCATTTGAGAAAATAAATATGTTGCTCTAATCAAATTACAGTGGAGACGTCATGCAGAAATGAAGCTACTTGGGATCGTGAAGAGGATATTCGTGTTAAGTACCAAAAATTTTCAATTTCAGGTAAGATATCGAATTTCGAGGACGAAATTATATTTAAGAGAGTAGAATGTGATAATCCATTTTCTTTTATTAATGATTTGATTAGAGGTTAGTATAGGGGTTAGTTTAGGTGTTTAGTTTAGCAATTATTTTAGAGTATTTAGGGGTTAATATTAATTACTATAAATATGTATAATTTCATACTCAAATTTTACACCAAATTTCAAATAATTATAAGGTAATGATATTTTTCTACTTATTATTCAGTATTCAGTTTCCTATGTGTGTATATATATATATATTATAATTCTCAATTCACAAGCTTCTTTCAATATTTTATTTTTACAAATTATTTCATTAATTATTCCGATTTATTAAAATCACATATTAATTATATAATTTTATTTAATGTAGAAACGAAGGGGTCGAGGACTATGACTTTTATTGTTCATTTTTCTACATCGAATATCTGCGATTATTAAGGTAGAGATTTTTATAGTATTTGTATTTATTTAATGTTCCATGATTATACTTCATTGATTGCAATATATGTCAAGAGGAAATAAATTTATATAAGCTAGGGGCCATGAAAAGGGTCGGGGATCAAACGTATCTTCGGGGTGAACCCGCAATGTATAGAATCGCTTGTCGATCGAGGAGGAAAAAGAGGAAATTAATGAATTTATTGGTGTAATTATGTGAATGATTTTCATGTTATATTAAATATTGACAGATATATCCCTACTGAGCAAGATGAAGCTCACCCCTATTATTATCATGACTTTCAGGTTGAGGAATTCGCCCGAAGATATGATGTTGTGGATGGTAGAATAAATCATGCTATATTTATATTTTAAATAATTATGATCGGACTAAATTTTGGATTTATGTCTTTAATTTTTTTCCCGGTTTATGCTTGGGATAATTGTTGGATATTTAATTTAGAAAATACAATATTATTATTATTATTATTATTATTATTATTATTATTATATTTGTTTCTTAAGAATTAAAAATTTAAATAGTCTTTTTGATTATTATTGGGATTACTTTAATTTATAAATTCGTGTTTTCATAATAATATTTTAGAGTACTTTAATTTCATAAAATTGTGTCGTTACAAGTGTGAAAGATTCGTTTCCCATGTTGATTACTAGAACTACGCCCAATTTTGGTTAAAGCTATTGCGCGTCCTTTACGAACAATCAGAGGGATTTTTTCTAATGTTTTTCTAATAGAATTGCACGCCTTTTTCTAATGTTTCAAATTCCATTCCGATGCGCGAGATTTTTTCTTGTTCAACTATCGGAATCCAGTATTTTGTTAAACCAGGCGACATCTCTAGTCTTTACCGTAACATGCATTGTCTGATATAGTAAACAGTTAATTAGAACACCAAATTAGATACGTAATTTTGTAGTGAAGATTAGTATACCAAATTATATATACATACAATTAAGTTAGAATATGTATACAATACAATATATATAAATATGCAGTGCAATATGTAAACAGCTAAATAATACTATCCATACACTACATCATAGCTAAGTATACATTATAGTATATATAAATATGCAGTTCAATATGTAATTTTGTATACTAATCAACAGTTTTTTAAATATTTTGGTATACTTATATATACAGTGAAATGACATTATATGTACATTAAAATATAACTAAATATGCAGTTTATTGTTAATATGTTCAATGTATCATGGGACGTGTGCTAAGTTTTTAGAAAACAGCTAAATAATATTATCCATACACTACAACATAGCTAAATATATAATACAATAAATTTAAATATTTGATATATGTACATATACTATATTTTTATAATATTTCGAATGACATTACATGTACATTAAAATATAACTAAATATATAGTTTTTTGCTAATAACGTTTGTTCAAAGTATCATGGAATGTGTTCTAGGTTTTTATACGCAAACAGTTAAATAATACTATCCATACAATACATCATAGCTAACTAAACATTGCATTTATATTATTTATGAATATCACCTCCTACTAGGGGTGGCCAAATGGAACCGAAATCGGGTTCCAAACCAGAACCGGAACCGTGGTCAACGATTTTTAAACTGTAACCATGATCAATGGTTTCAAAACTGGAACCAGAACCGTGTAGGCCGGTTCAGGTTCCTAGGTCTCAAAAACCATAAAACCGGCGGTTTTAACCGTTGGTTAGAACCGTATGTGGAACCGTGATGGAACCATTTTTTTTAAAGTTAAAACCAACAATCTGGTTTGGTAAATACATGCTAGAAGATATATTAAATGTTTACTATGATGTTTTATTTTCGTAACTACGTTTTATTTTCGTAACTACATTAGACATGTTTTAGACCAAATGTTGTAAGCGAACTACATAAACTTTGAATCTTCTTTACTCTAATAGTATATATAGATAGTTTAATATTATTATTAATATTAAGTATATAACTTTATTGAATATTAAGTCCAAGTCTTTTTCATTATTTTCTTTTTTTTTTAAACTGAAATTGATAAACTATTTTAAGAAATCAAAAAATTATCAAAAGATAAACAAACAGTTTTGGTTAAAATCGGAACCGGAACCACGGAGGAACTGGGTTCCGAACCGGACCGGAACCAGAACCGTCGGGCAACGGTTCCGATTCGGTTCCTCCAAAATGAGAAACCGAAATCGACGGTTCCGGAACCGTGGCCACCCCTACCTCCTACAATTAATGGCTGACGTGATTGCTATTAGTTCGGAAAGATTTTTGTTGCCAATATCACTTCCTACAATTAAGGGAGAAGTTGGGTTTTCATTGCTATTAGTTTGGGAGTAGGTCTCCTGTAGGACCTTCTTACGGGTCCACCCGCCCAGCCTACCCGCTCCCAGCCTATCTGTTATTTATAAAAAAAAAAACCATTCAACGCTGCACAAGATTCGAACCTACGACCTATACATGCTTAAGCTGGTGTTCTACCGTTACACCACTAGTGCTTGTTGTGCAATTTTCGTATAACCATGTATATAAAGACATTCATAATACGCCTGGTAAATTGAATAAAAATTAAAAATGCCTCTAAATGAAGAGACTAAGAATCGAACCCAAGTCTATTAAAAAACATGATACATTAAAAGTGTTACTTTAACTACATCATATTATTTTTTATTTTTCCTCTTTTTGTTCCTAGTTTGTAACTGTATTAAGAAATCTTATACTTTATCTCAACAAACGGATACTTTTACTTATAAAAGTGTTACTTTAACTATATCATATTTATTTTTTATTTTTTCTTCTTTCCTTCATTTCTAATTTGTGACTATATTAAAAAACATGATACTTTATCTCAAAAAATAGATACTTTAACGTATAAAAGTGTTACTTTAACTCTATATATATATATATATATATATATATATATATTCATAATTTGTGACTATATTAAAAAATATGTTACTTTATCTCAAAAAACAAATACTTTTATTTATAAAAGTATTCCTTTAACTCTATCATATTTATTAATCTTTCTTTGTATTTATTATTAAAAAATGTAATACTTTATTTAAAAAACAGATATTTTTACTCTTGAAACATGATATTTTGTCTCAAAAAATATATTTTTTTATTCATAAAGGTGTTACTTTAACTCTAATATATTTATTTTTTTTCCTTCAATGTAATGTAATCATAATCTGTGGCTATATTAAAAAATATAATACTTTATCTAAAATAAACGATATTTTTTCTCATAAAACTGTTACTTTAACTGAGGAAGAAAAACAGAAAAAAAAAGGCAGGAGCTGCTTTGACCCGCGGACCTGGTCAACAGGATCCGCGGGTCAAATAGGATCTGTCTTACGGATTGAGACCCGTAAGACGGTCTTACATGAGTTTTTTCCATAGTTTGGAAAGATTTTTGTTGCCAATATTTCATGAATATCACCTCCTACAATTAAGGGCTGACGTGATTCATGGAGGATCTTTTATTAAATAGTCAATTGTACCCCCACTTATTATGATTAATGATTATTAATTTAAATTTTAGCCATTAAATTTGGACTCTTGATTAGAATATATCAACGGTTTGGATGGATCCCCCATATCTCATATAAGGGGGGTGTCCCATTTGAACCATCCCCTCTCTCAAATAACATATTTATTTTACATAAGATATATGGTACACTTATTGCATAAATAAGAAATAAGATATTCGAATAAAGTATTTACACTAAGTATAAATATGAATCAGGTGTGGCATCTACATTACTCAAAAGTTAGAGTAAAAAATAACAAGTAATTAAAAACCTTAATTAGTAAATCTTTAACTTTTACAAATGATTTTAAATAATACTCAAATGTAAAAAAGGTAAATCCTAGGAGGGCATACCAAATACCATTACATTAAGGGGGTGAATTGCCATAGGGAAATTAGGTAAAATACCCCCCAACAAGGGGGTATTAAGGAAAAATACCCCTTCATTATTAAACAATGAAAAATACCCTTTTTTCCTCTGAAAAGTCTAAAATGCCCTTATATTTAAAAAAACCAAAAAAAAAAAGAAAAAGAATATGAATAGACGGGAACCCTTCATTTGCCCATTACTCTCTCTCTCTCTCTCACGTCCGACTCATCTTCCATTCTTCTCACCTTCCAACCCACGTCCGACTCACGTCCGACTCCACTGCTTTCTCTCTTCGACACGCGAACGTCCTCACGAGAACCTATTCCGACGAGCACCTGTTCCGACGAGTTGTTTGACGTCTCCGTTAGTGTTATCCATCGCGATTGTTTGACGTCTCCGTTTTTGAAAATCAAAGGTCATTCTTCGGTTGAAAAGGTTTGTTGTTTCATTTTCTTCTCTTATATGTTTATTTTAGTTAGTTTTTTTGAACCATTTTGGGTTTTGTATTGAAAACAAAATAATAAACAGTTTAGGGTTTCGTTATATGACTCCAAACGAGATTTAACGTTGAATGATTCATGTTTTGCGGAGTTAATGGTGTGTTTAGGTTGGAATGTGCTTGTACTTGGCTTTATTCCAACATTTTTTTGTTGCCCACATATTAGCCATGTGCTTTGCCCACGGCGTTGCCCACATGAGTGCCCACGGAGTTGCCCACATGAGTGCCCACGTCGTTGCCCACTTCAGTGCCCACTTCTTTCCCCACTTTGTGGAGTCTGTGATGTGTTGTGTGGAGTCTGTAGAGTCTATAGTGTGTTTTTAGGTTGACATATGTATGGATTTGGGTCTTTTCATGAATTTTTAATCTTGCCCACCTATTTGCCTTGCAGTCTGCCTACTTTGTGGAGTCTGTGACGTGTTGTGTGGATTTTATGATCATATTCTGTAGAGTCTATAATGTGTTTTTAGGTTGGAATATGTATGGACTTGGGTGTTTTTGATAATTTTTATCTTGCCCACCTATTTACCTTGCAGTCTGCCCACATGTGTGCCTACTTGTACCTAACACTACTTTTCATTGTGCAGTTCAAGAAAGATGGCGCTTGTTCAAAACGAAAAGGACCAATTTCCAGCGAGATTAAGTGCTCGTTGCAATCAATGAGGAAGTAAATGAGAATAGTTGGTTTTTTGAGCGTTAGGAATAGACAAAGGTTCAGGGAATCGTGCTTTGGCCAATTCATGGATGTACAAAAGTTGAAATTTCAAGGCCAATTATATCTCCACCTTCTCTTTCGACAAGACAAGTCGATGTCATTGGACAAGATAACATTCCACTTCAACAATAAAAAGCGATTTTGGAGTAATCGAATTCTCATTGATCACATGACTTGGTTTTGGGTCCAAGTCTACTATTCCATCATCCTCGGGGATCTTCAAAAAATGCTTTAGGAGATTTAATCCCTTTGCCTCGATACATGTGGAAAACGCTTTAGAAGAATGGTCCAAGAAAGAGAAAGGGGATGGAGATATGACCTTAAGTGGCTTTGCTATGTTTCTTATATGGTGTTCTTCTTGTAAGAGACCGTAAAACCAAAAAGATTGGAAGAATATATTCACCTTGTCGATGATCTAGAAGCATTTAATGCTTATCCTTGGGGAAGATTAGCTTTCGATTTCTTGGTGAAAGAAACAACATGTGCTGCATGGTAGGACGAGTAAAGGGTTTTTGGGAAAGAAAAGAAACGAAAGAAAAGCACGATTTTGAGAACTTTGACATCCACGGCTTCCACCCTGCCTTACAAGTATGGGCATATGAGGCGATCCCAGCCGTCACCAAATTGTGTGCCATCACAACAAAAGCTTCCAAGAATCGGGTGCCACGTATTTTGCGTTGGTCAACCGAAGCCACGGTTTTTACATTTGATAAATTGAAAACAACAATCTTCAGGACTTTGCTTCCGGGGGATGATGATACGGTAAGCTTTTTAATCAATTTTTATTGTGTGTATGCATGCCAGCTACTGTGGGCACTTGTATGCCCACATTACTGCCCACATGTTTGCCCACCTTTAAATTTGACATTCACTGCTGTACACGCTTATACCCACATGTTTGCCCACTTTTGTGCCCTGCCCACATGTTTTTTGACTTTTGTTTATATGTTTGTAGCTCGTTGTTCACAAACACGAAACCGAATCAAACCGGAGCAAGAGATCGAGTCCTTGCAAAAACTTATTGTGTGGGAAGATGCACTTGAGAAAGAGGATTTGAGACAGAAAAATGAAGAAGAAAAAAAGAAGAAATCTTTGAAAAGAAAAATGTTTGAGGAAAAAAAGGAGGGTGAAGGTAATGATCAGGATGGAGGGCCAAATCCTCCCATGGACTGGTTTGGTTTGTCGAGGAAAGTCGACAAAATTGAGTCCATCGCTGAAGTCAATAATGGAGCATTTGGGATGCTCAATTCTTTGTCAAGAGGTGGGCAAAGAACAAGCTCCATCGAGTGCCCACCGTAGTGCGGCGATGGTGCCGCCGGCCGGTTGTGCCGACAAGGATGGCGGACGGGACGCAGCCAGCGCGTTGCCCAACACGATGACGACGGGACTTGCACTGCCGACATTGTTGCCGACTTACTGCCGCCGACATTGTTGCCGACAAGCTGCCGACATTGCCGACATTCTCGACTTGCCGACATTCTGCCGACTTACGCCGACATTCCCGCCCACGTCGTTGCCGACAAGCCTTCATCCCCTTCGATGTTTCCTCAAAAGGTATACCAGGACTGTGTGTGATGAAACCACTTCTGATGAAAAGAAAGATACACCAGGTCCTTTTGCCCTTGTTCCTGCCGGCAGCGACGCCCAACCCATTACATATGTCCCGCACAAAGGATTTGAAGAATTGATTGCCAAGCCTTCAAAACTTGATGCATTACTTTCAGTGGTTCAAACCACTGAGGTTGTGGCTTCAAATCCAATAATTACTGAGGATGGTGCATCCGAAAGTGATGGGGACAATGCCAAGCCTGATTTTGTCGATATTGGTAGTCCTGTCAGATTCGGATCTCCAAAACTTGGTGACGTTGTTTATCAAAAACGTAAAAGGACGATAAAACCTGGCCCCACGAAGAAATCACCTTTTACGGACCCAAGTCATCATGTCCCACCGAGGAAGAAGGGTAAGGTGGTTGTGGAGGATGCTCCGGAAATTCCTCAGCTGCAACTCTTTGATCCAATGGGCCTTTACCCACAGGCCTTGATTGAAGAATTTGAGAAGTGGTTTGATGAAAACAAGGACAACAAGGACGTAGTTGTTCATTGTTAAGTTGAGGAAGGTCACAAATTTTGTGCCTCGTGGTTCTTGAATATCCGTGACACAGAAGGATGGCTGGATGATCAGGTATGTGAATAAAATCACTTCCATTTTCCTGCCCACTTCTTCACCTATCTTCCTGCCCACTTTTATTTTTACTTGCCTACAACTCGCTTCTTCTTGTGTGCCCACATATGTGCCCACATTGCAAAGCAAATGGACTTGTTGATGCGCCTCGTTGCGTACAAATCAAAAAAATGGCCTGAACGTTTCTTGTCGAACTGGACAACCGTTGATATGCTATTTTGGGTACGTAGCATCATTCATTTACACAAACATTTCATTCATCTTGTTTTTTGATATAAATTTGTTTATGACATTGATTTACTTTTATTTGACAGAATAATTTGACTATAAAATGGGGTGCCAAGTTTGTGAAAGCTTTAAAGAACAAAAAGAAACTCGGTCTTGGTGGAAGGAGGACTATCTTTGGAATATTTGATGGGCACATATCCAATAGACGGTGTAGGGAAATCATGGGGTCGATGTTTGAGAAGGTACATGGCATAGGCCACGCCACCGCAACCATTGGGTGGTATATGAGTTGGACTTGAACAAAAAGTTGATCGTTGTATATGATTCAATGTCCGAGTCCAAGTCATTCAATACTTATATTGGACAATTCCGTAAATTAGCGTTGATCTACCAAGTTTGTGCGAGGAAGCTCATATTTGGGACAACAGGTCGAGCCCACCCAAAAGGATTGGAATATTGAACGGTATGAGCATCCTCCGCAACAATTGAATACCAGTGATTGTGGAATAATGTGCATGAAGATTGTGGAGTCCTTGGTCACGGGGCGCGGTGTAGTGAAAATCAACCCCAAGAGGTGCGATGAATTCAGGCTCAGAATTTGCTCAGAATTATACAAAGAAGGAAATATTAGATGTTAATTTGTAAGTATATTGTGTGGATTAAACTTTTATTTTTGTTTCCTATATTAGATGTCAATGTAGTACTTGTATATTATTTATGACGTTAGTACTTGTATATCAATCGTAATTATATATGACATTAGTACTTGTATATTCTTGTAATTCCAAATTAGATGAATACTTCATGTATAAACCAAGTATAATCACATTCAACCACACCGAAACATCCATTAGTACTTGTTCATTTCAATCGAACACTCATGACAATTTATATATTTCACAACAACCCATAGATGCCCACCTCGCCGCCTAGTCACGCGTATCATCCACCCACAATTTTTATCCACACACTTGGCAACAAATCTAACTGTGTCTGACTTTTTAACAATGTGTTGTCTATTTTTCAGCATACAAATTATTGCAAGTCGGAAGTAAATTCTTCTTTCGTGACGGAAAACTTGACCAACCTGTAAATCATCATCTCTTGAGATAGAGTTACAACCGCTTGTTTGATTGCTAATAGGCCCCACACCATGTGCGTGCCCGGTTTGACAGAATTCCTTTTGCATGATTGACTACCATGCCCAGTATGCCCACCTTCATGCCTACCTTCATGCCCACAATCTTGCCCACAATCATGCCCACAATCTTGCCTGCCCACATTGTTGTCATTCTTATGCCCACTCGACTGCCCACAATCTTGCCTACACTCTCGCCTACCATTATCCCGCCCATCATCATGGCGATTTTTCTGGTTGATGTTCTTGCCTACTCTCTAGACGACTTTTGTGCCCACCTCCGAGTTTAGCATTCCCCCTTGCTGCTGCCTCAACACCACCACAACCACCACCACTACCATCTTCGTCCTCCCAAAACAGAGGGTCATTCTCAAGGTCTTCAATAGTCATACCTAAATATTCTTCAAAACCGGATGTTTCTTTGACAACCCCTTTGCCTTTATCGATGTTATTCTTGGGGCGTGGTAGATCCTCTTGAACAATTGGGATGTAGATAGTTTCAACACCCATCATTTCTCTTGAAGTAATAGGATGATCATCGCCACTGACATATCTACATCCTCCCAAAACATAGGGTCATTCTCAAGTTCTTCCATAGTCATATCAAAATATGGAAGTGTACTTGGTTTTTTTTTTTGCGACCCTCATTTTACGCTTTTTAGTAAATGACGCACTAGGAGGTGGCATAAGCTCTTCAATGATAGGTTCTTTTTTAATTGGTAACATCACTTGATTGCTACTAGTGACTCCAAAGAGTGTTTTTTCTTCTTCTTATTTTCCCTTCTAATCAGACAAACCGGAACAGACAAAGGCTTCTAGCTATTCATGCGAACAAGTAGCCTGGCATCGTCATCATTGGTGACTGGACATGGTGGCAAAGGATCAACATGTTCATAGCCAAACCAACTGGTCAACTCTATTTCACACTCATATGGATTGAATTTAGAGAAAATATAAGCTTTCCGCAACAATTCGGCGTAAGTGAACTCGAAGGGAAGAACAGGTTTTGGAATGCTTCCTGTATACCTCCATCGGGATGTACTTATGTCACAATCCCAAACTCCATCCCATAAGAGCATTATATGAACCCCTGCAGCAAATAGATAGATATAAAAGATCAGTTTCGTTGTCCACCCAAAAAATTTTGACATTCAATGTAACTGCCCACATGAATACCCACCCAAGTGCCCACATCTCCGTCCAGTTCACTTTGTCCTCCCAAACAAAATGACATTTGAATTTAATCGCCCACAAACCGCCCACACAATCGCCACATAAATACCCACCCAAGTGCCCACATCATCTGTCAGTTCACTTGTCCACCCACAATTTTTAATATTTAACATAATCGCCACCCAATTGATTACTACGGTTATGCCCACGTGTTTGCCTCTCGATACAACTTGCGAAAAATCGAAACTCTTCAAATTATACCCATTTCAAAAATCGTGAAAAATTGGTTAATTGAACCATTTTGCGAAAATGAAAATCATTAACATTACACGAAAGAACAATCAAAACTAACCTTTATCCATATTTTTTGATGCAAGAACTGAGATTTATTGTCGAACACAGGTTCTCGATTTTGCCTCCTTCAAACGCGTCGCATTTACTAGGGTTCGTAATTTTGAAGAAGAGCTCGAAAATCTTGTAATGTTGATCCCTTTGCTCGAAATGTTGAGAAGTAGGCTTGTAATGGTGAAACTAGGGTTTGTAATGGTGAAAATGAAAGGCCCGCTAGCTGAAAATTTCACTCCCGCCCATGTGCTCGCTTTTTCCTTTTTTTTTTTTTTTTTTTTTAAGTTAAGGGTAAAGTAGACATTTTAGGTAGGGAAAAGGGGTAGATTTCATTGTTTAATAAAGTGGGGGTATTTTTCCTTAATACCCCCTTGTTGGGGGTATTTTACCTAATTTCCCAATTGCCATACCCCTTAAGTTAGGGGGGTAAAGCGACATTTCCTCAATTTGGAGTTTCCACCCTTTCACTTGGCGCCTCTCCCAATTTCATTGTTTGAAGCAAAATCAAAATGAAACCAGAGGACCTCCTCCGCCACCCTCTCCCCACCCAAACCCCCAAACTCACTCTCGGCTGCCCCATCCTCGACCGCTTTCTCGGCGGCGGCATTCCCTGTGACACAATCACTGAAATCTTCGCCGAGAGCGGTACCGGCAAAACCCAGCTCTCCCTGCAGCTCCTTCTCGCCGCCCAGCTCCCCATTTCTCGTGGCGGCCTCTCCGCCTCCTCCCTCTATCTCCACTCCGAATTCCCATTCCCTTCCCGCCGCCTCCACCAGCTCTCCTTTTATAGACCCCATCTCCCCCAAAACCCTTTGGACCGCATTTTCGTTGAGCCCCTCCATTCCACGGACCACCTGCTCGACGTTTTGCCTCGCCTAGATTTTCTCGTACCCAAGTTAAATATCAAGCTTATAGTTATTGATTCCATAGCGGCATTGTTCCGAGGGGAGTATGAGAATACCCCACTTGAATTGAAGCGTAGATCGGGTGTTTTTCAAGATATCGTCGAAATTAAAGTTTCTTGCGCGGGAATTCGGGTTGGCTGTTGTGCTGACAAACCAAGTGGTGGATGTGATGGGGTCTTCGAATAATTTGAGGATTGGGAATTCAATGTCTTTGTGCTCATCTGGCAGGACGGTTTGTGCAGCGTTGGGGTTGTCATGGGCAAATTGTGTGAATATGAGGTTGTTTATGTGGAGAGAGGAGGAGAAAGTGGGCATGTCAGAAGAGGAAAGATTGGGAGAGGGAGATGGAAGTTTTCAAAGGTTGCAGACCAGGAGGTTCATTCGGGTCGTTTTTGCACCTCATTTACCGGATTCGTCTTGTGAGTTTGTAATTAGAAGAGAAGGCATTTTGGGGGTTTCGTAGTTGACATTTGGCTCAAAAGAAAATGATACTGGAGGAGTTACATTGCAGATAACTCATTCATTAGCAACGAGATTGATTTATCGAAGTGAGACGCCATGCTTTTGGTAAGATAGTAGAGCGTTGTAATTGTATTTGTTTTCTTGCATTTTCCTTTGAAGCTGTATGTGTCTAAAATTTCTAAGTACTTTAGGTACCTGTGATTTATCTGTTGTGACTGTATATGTTTTGTTGCATTTCCTTTCGAGGTGCATGTGTCTAAAATATCTAAGTGCCTTAAATAAGTTGATTTATCTGTTTTGTCAGATGAATATACTGAGTTCCTTTCTCAAATGTAGGTCGAATGTAGTTGTATCTCCACAAGCTTCACAAAGGATGACCCTAGTACAGAGATAGAGTGACATTGTGCTGATTTCAGAACCTCAACTTTAATCATCTATTTGTACAAGTAAATGCATAAAAGAACAAAACTACCATGTGCTAGTCTGCACTATAGAAATTTGCAATTACTCTGTTACGACTTCTCATCATTTGCTCCTCACCAAATTATACCAATCCCAGCAAGGCGCAAGCATTGCGGTAAATAGTGTCTAGAAGAAACTTGTTTCTTAGTCACTAATGAAATTGCTGTAATGCATGAGAGCCTGAAATAATTAGAAATTGCAGAAGGGAGGGACCTTGAAACTGAAATGCATTGACATTAACCAACATCAGCATTTGCCAGTTTTCCTTTAGTATTTACTTTTTAGGGGTAAATCCCTTTGCCATCCAAATTACGGTGATTTTCGCACTTTGAGAGCTACACTTACTTTTGCTACACTTTGTCAACTAAACGGATTTTTCACTTTGCCATCTGGAAAACCTAGATTCTGGAACTTTTTTCGCACTTTGAGGCGTGTCATGCATGTGACAAAATCCCGGCGACAAATTCAACAATAGGGGTGCCATGTTTTTCCCCCTTTACTTTTACACCTCCCCTGATAATTCAGGTTTTCCTGGAAATATGCTGAACTGAATTAAGCAGATGCCAATTATCTCAATGCTTTGGGCAGAAAAGTTCTGCCATAGATAACTTAAATTAAAGTAAATTATCAGTTACTCTGTGTCATTCTGATAATAAGTATTTTTACTGCAGATATTTAGCAAGCAATGTTATTCCTGGAGCCTTTCGAGGGTTTTCTGACAGACATACCTGAATTTGTGGTCTGCTATAGCAAAATCCAATGTATTGGTGTGGAGGCATCTTGCCAGGTGGTCGTGTACCCTATATCTCACAATAGATTAAATGCAGATGAATGCCCGTTGAGATTATCATTTGCAGACAGCTCGGGTGGAATTATATTTTATCTGCGTAATGTGTTAAAACTTATCCAATCAATTCTACTTGGATGATGGCCTTCTTGTACAGCAACTTGTGCCTCTGTAATCTGTACTTCTTACACTTATGATAGCAAACAGCGTAGGCCCTTCGTCGAGCACGTAGGAGTTTGAATGGTCAGGTCTCATGATTTACTTGTTCCTGTGTAATTATGCTACTCAGACATCAGCTACACTTTTTGTATCATTTTATGGCTACCATACTTGTCAAATATGTTATGTTTAAATAGCAGGAGATAAAGCATCTGCTCTTTACACTTGTACCTTACTTTAACTGAGACTCTTTCAGGATAATGTAAATATAAATATCCTTTACTTTTAGTTTGGAGTTGGCAGGTAATTCAGATGCCATTTTTGAGTTTGACAGCAGCAATGCAGCATAGCCACATGCTCCATTAACCTGCTTTTTGTTGCTATTTTTGTAATGATCTTATTATTACATTTGTTTTGGCGGTTATCTTATTTGACTCATCATTTGTGAGCCAAAACCTAAGGTTGTATTTAGACGGAAATCCATAATAAAAATCCACTGAGCTTGTTTGGGTAATATCATAGTTCAATGGATTTCGAAATTTTGGCTCCTATTTTGAGCTATTGTATGAGTCATGAACTTCAAATAATTTTATATAGAGCCATTTGAAATATTTTCTACACTTCTCTCATCAAAACCAAAACCTTCCACCCAAATGCAATCTAAGTGTTTACTAGTAATAGCACTAGCACCCCAACATCGATGCTTAAACAAATAAACTTTTAGTTATGTCATGCCGGCGTCAAATAGAGTAAATTCTCATAGGAAATAATTAGGGGTCTTCACACGAAAAGCAATTAATTCTCAAAATTCATTTCTCACTAGAAATTGGAAATATATCCATAGCAAGCCTAATTGGTTTGAATGAATTCTGGCAAATTTTTGGAGTCCGTTTTTAGGCTCACATTTCAAGTAAATATAAGGATAACCATAGCAAGTAAAACAGAAGCATTATAGCAGTGAACTATACTCAGAAGTACTCTTTACAGAGACATCTCAAATGGGAATGCCTGACATGCATAACAAACCTTAATGTCAATAAATTCTTTTGCTTCATGAATTACTTTTGAAGGAAAGATACATCAAATGCTGTGTTCTATCAATGTTCTATGCTATCTATATTCTCGGACAGGTTGTGTAGAATGTAACTGAATCCATTCGCAATTTATTATGGAAACTCAAATTTTCATGTAGTTGGATTCAGTAGATAATTTCTCTCAACAGAGCGGTCACTCGACTAAAAAGTAATATCCACACTTAGAAGAAGATGATCCCTTCACTATCAGAGCAAAATGAAGACCTGCAAAGAAAAAAGCATAATAATAATTTAAAAAAATCAGCCCTCTGGATTTGATTATTGAGTAAAGACCTTGTACTGAGACTTGGCATCCATCACACTATCATAGTCAAATAATAGCATATTCATTTGTATCTAAATAGTAGATATAAGCAGATATCTTTATACAAGAAATTTAAACACTGACAAATTACAAATATATGCAAGCTTTTTTCTCCCACTAATCTTCTTCTTATTCAAACTACCACAATTTTCACATATAACAAGTTTGAAAGTTATATACCTCTTTTCTTGCTGATGATCCATGGAGTTCAACATGGCTCAAGTCGAATAGACCAAAAATGGCACTGCATAAACAAAAGGATGAAATGAAGCATGATTTCCATGGTTACCATCTTCTATTGACTGAAATAAGTAAAGTACATGCCCCGTGAGTACAATACTGAAGCGAAAAAAATGAATTCTATATGTTAAAAAAATGCTAATAATGGTCTCATCAACTTCGATTACCCAAGAGTCTAGATACCATTCAGATTATCGTGCAAGCTGCTTAAGGCTCCAACAAGGATTCATTTTAAAACTAATTAGGATGATATAATGCAAACATCAAAATCATCACGTTATATCCTCTCATTTATCACATAAATTTCGTTTCCCATTTTTCCACCAATGCCATAGAGTCTTCTTTTTCTCTCATCCTTCCTTCTTACATGGTTCTAAGGATGGAGCTAAAAGTAGAATGCATCGTCCAAGAAGCTTCCATGTAAGTGAACTACAACATAGTCTGAATATTAAACCAAATACCTCTCAGATTACTTTGTTTTTCAATACAAACACATATCTTTATACTGACAATTAGCTAGCATCAATATTCAAAATATAACCATCGGCATTTCAGTGTAATCAATGCCATCACGGAGAATAAAGACGTAAACAGCATATCTGTCCTAACAGCCCACAATTTTTCATATTTCTTGTCAGTTTATGTTACCAGAGAAAGAACGTACCGACTAAAAAAATGGTTAGCATCAAAGCAAGTATGAAACGCATAGAATTGACGGGCGACACCGGTGACAGCTGTTGTCTCTGACTTCTATGACCTCCTCTCAAGCGCTGAAAACCAGGGGCAGATATTCAGGATATTTCAAAAACTATAGCATTTCAAAATTTGACAAGTGTCATTGAAAAATGGTGTTACTGAGGAGCAAAATAATTTGCATCCAAAAAGGACAATGTGCATTGCAGGTTTTAGAGTGATTAAAGAAACAAATAGTTTCTGTATAGATAGTTGTCTTTCCATGTTTAATGAACGCAAGCAAAATAAAGTATTCGCTTTGTTCATATTTGAATGCAAAGTTTGCGATAGTCTAAAGTCCTGCTGTGTAATTTTGATATTTATTGCATGTATTTTTTAATTTCTTTTTGACATTATATAAACATCACAAATTAGCTTTTAATAGAGATTGTGAAGTTTACTAGTCAACAACACCAACTAGACATTCAATTTTGCATGGTGCATTATAGGTAGTGAAATGAACGAAAACAAATAAGTAAAAATTAATATCGATAATTACTAATTAATTACCAACAAAAAAAAAATCCTGAGATTTAGGGTATTTACATAAAAACTCAAGAGAAATTTCAAATTTATACAAACTCGCTTGAGGTTTGATTGCATCTCACATTTTACCCTCTTCATAAGTAAAACACATTTCAAACACCCCACTGCATTTATAGAAATATTACACTTACCACCTTACATTTATGACAGAATAAAACTTCAAGGGAGTTTCTATAATTTTGAAACTTCTCTGTTTTTTTTTTTTTAAAAACCCAAAGCCTCAGGTTTTTTTTTTTTTTTTTTTTGTAATTATCCCTAAATAGTACTGTGTTACCAAGCCACAGAGCTCTACAGAAAATTTAAACATGACTTAAAATATTGTCAAAGCTAACCTGATTTATCCAACCGGTCATTTTAAATTGCGAATGGCTTAACACTCCTCCTTTTGCTCCAGGACGATCTTCACCCCTCGGATTCCAAAAAAAAGGTTTGGATACCTTCTCTTTCGGTGTTGCTTCAATCAAATCATTTTTCTCTCTATCATCCTTATCAATAACAATCTCGAGAGCACTCTCGTCTGGTGAACTCCAAGTTCTCCGATTACTAGCAATTCTCTCAGCTTGATAGCTAATTTCATCCCCTGTCTCTGGAAATCGGCTCTCTTCTCGCTCTATGAAGCAAATCGCATCCTCATTACTTGTGACGACCTCTTCAAGTCTCTTTTCCTTATTTGGCATTTGGATTTTGGAACTAACTTCAGAACCAAGATTGCTATCTTCTTTCGTATTATTTTTCTCATCAGTGATCCTTTGTGGTGTCCCAGAAGTTCCAGAAAGAAAAAGAGCTAAGTCATCGCATTCTTCTTCATCCAAATTCACCCAGCGAAATGGTTTTTTGCCTTCCGCTTCAAACGATTCCCTCAATGCTGATTCGACATGGGAAATTTGCTCGTCTATTGCAGAAACAAATTGCTTATGTCGGCTAATTGTAATATCATCTCCATGACTTCTGTAGCTCAGACGAACAGCCCTTTCAAACTCTTCCAACTATAAAATGAAAATAATTATTGTAAAATAAAAACATTGAATCAGATAAATTGCAAGAACCATGAAGCTGAAAAACCAATAAAAGACTATCTATTTTGAGACGTCATGAGTCGGATAGAAAAAAAAAATCAACAATTATTGGGGTACGAGGTATAGGAAAAATTTGACAAGAGAGCAGGAAAGGCCAATAAAAGTCTGATTTAGCAACTTATACTTACTGGCTAAATATATTTCTTATATGGGAAAATAGAAAATAAACTATGAAATCCTGAAATTTCAATGTAGTATTAACCTGCCATTTTGCAGTGCCTAGAGCCATTTGAAGCTCTCTTCCAAGTTCATCTAAATGTTGTGGCATCAACCCTTCTCTCCTTGCTCTGAGCCATGTCCTATAAGCCGATTCCATTCTGCCGAAACAAAAATAAAACACCGAACGCTATTTCAGCTAATAATTTGGAACTAGTTTCGATAACCAACATTAGGTGTGGTGCAACGAACAAAAACTCCACATTTGCAAGCAAAAAGCCATAGTCAGGAACAAAGAAACTCCATCTTCATTTAGCAAATACCATTTGCAATATAGTTTCCATTAATTTTAGCAAATAAAGGTACTTGCATAAAACTGAAACCACAACTCGACCTATTAATCAGATATTATCCACAATATAAAACCAATTAATACGGGGAAAAGCACATAAAAATGAAACCATGATCAAATAACCAACAAAAAAAAAAAAAACAGAGAGAAAGAAACTTCTTCTTTGAACATCAAAGTACTTAAAAGCTCAAAAACTACAACTTACCATAGAAAAAAGAAAAAGGCAAGAAAAGAACATCCAAATAAACTGCACATACAATCAGTAAAAAGGCAAATTTTACCTAGCACAAGGCAAGAATCCACAAAATAAACGAGATCTAGATCGACAAACATTACAAAAGAACATAATCAACATAAGAAATAGTAATCAAAAAATGGTCATTAACAAAATCTGAACGGCACACAAAAAAAAAAAAAAAAACAACACGCACTCACATGTCGGCAGATTGCTGAACCTCCTCAGCTGCAGAAAAGAAGGTGTCCTTTTGCCATAAATCAAAACTGTTAGCGACCAACATCTCTTCCCCTCTTCTGCTTTCTTTCCAACAAATAACACAACTTCAATACAAGAAAAAAAGAGAAAAAACAAAAGAATTTGTATTTATTTTCTCTTTCTTGTTCCGTGTGTGTCAGAGCAGACACAAAAAGAATTTGTTTCTCCCTTCTCTTCTTTGCTAGGGCGAAAGCAAAGAAGGAAGAGAGAAATAGGAAATCAGACACCAACCGAAGGAGATGAAAGAAAACGTCAAAATTTTTCTCTTAACTTTTGCTTTTTCTTTCGATCCTATTATCTCTGCAAGTTTTCTGGGTATCAGGGTATGTCTGTTTTGACGATTTTTATTTTTTATTTTTCCTATTTAAACTTCTTTTCTTGTGTGTATATTTAATAGGATGGCGCTATTGACATCCATTTTCTTATGAGTACACCCACCTTCATATAATTGTAAAAATGTCATTCAGTTAAAAAACTATATTACCTTTACTTAAAGAAGTTCTAAATACACTTACATCATTCACCCACATTCTTCTTCTTTTCGAAGAAAGTTCAATTTATTTTTATATAAACCCTAGATTTTTCCAACACCCAAATGGTTGAAGATTCGAACAAGAAAGTATTCATAACCCCAAATAATGAATGTATATTCTTAGTTTATAGCATAAAATATGTTATTTCTCAAATTTTCAGGTTGAAAAATACTGTCGCACAATAGCAGTGCGATACTTAGCACGATCACGCGCTATGACAAAAAAATCATTGTGCCATCGTGCCACACCCATCGTGCCACATGGGTCATCGTGCCATGTTTTTGCCATCGTGCCATGTGGCATGATGGCAGAAAACCCATCGTGCCATCTTGCCATCGTGCTATGTGCCCATCGTGCCACCTAGGGTTTTTCATGAAAGGGTAAAATTGGAAAAAAGAGGGGGTGTATTTAACAATTGTGCCCTATTTAAAAAAGTGAGGGATGATGTACTTAGAAGGTGGGTGTACTAATAAAAAAAAGGGTGCCAATAGCGCCACCCTATTTAATATTCTATTTTCCTTTTGCTATGTGTTTCTGTTGGTTGCAGTAATTCGGATGGGATCTTCTATTCCAAAACCGTGTTTCATCTCCTATTCCAACCGTGTGGATGATTGACACGTGTATTACACTTACCATGTTTATTTTCAAGCATAAATCAAGCATAAATTGTGGGGTTCTAATATAGTAAGTGTAATACACGTGTCAATCATCCACACGGTTGGAATATGAGATGAAACATGATTTTGGAATAGAAGATCCTATCCGGCAATAATTGGCTTTCAATTAGGTGTAAGCATCAAAATTGCAGTCAACAACGCATTATAGCCTGTTAATAGGTTCATTGGTAAATTTAGGGTGAATTTATTTTCACTTAGCCCCTCAAATTATAAACATATGCAATTTTTCAACTGAAAAAAGTTATAATGTATTTTTTAGTTTTATCTTTCTTTCAAATGTATTTTGGAAATATTGATTTAAAACTTTTAATTTTACTTGTTCTTAATAATATAAATCAATTTTTTTACCAATTATTACATGTAATGACATAGTTAAATTATATGCTAAATCAATAATCTTGTTTGACAAATTAACTTTATCCGAAAATTGTAATGAATAATTCTTAAATAGTTATAATTTGAAAAAAATCATAATACCTTTCACGAAATTATGAACTTATAATAAATTGACAAAAATGATTCAGAAGAGAACATCGACAACTTTCTTTAAAGGAGATTCGAGAAATAGTTTCATATTTTTTGGAGAACGAAAGACTTCTCCATAAAGAAGTGGAAGTGATTAGAATGACGAAAACATTTATTTCGTGTTCTATTTTTCATTTCTGTTTTCTTGATAAAAAAAAGGGAGGGATAATCCATTGACTAAATAAACTAATTCTAGACAACAAAAATGCATAAATTTACGGAGACATATAACAATACTATTAAGCATGTAAATATGCTTTTCGTATTTTAGCTGATTAGATTATAAATATACATATTAATTATTATGATAGTTTCATGAACCTTGAGAACTGACGGCGGGGGTTGCATCCCATATTTCCCAATGTCAGGGGGTCGTTTGCCAATAGTCCAAAAGTCGAGGGAGTTCCATTGCAATATACTAAGAAGTTTGATGTAGAGGCAAAAAAGGCGTCGGCGGTTAGATATAGAGAAAGGTCTAGTATTGGTGAATTGGGTGTTTTATTTATGTGGGCCCAAATTATTTGGTGCTGGAATGAAGCAAGTGGCTGCTGTGTGTAGTCATTGACCAGCCAAGTGCCAACCACCAGATTGCTGCTCGGTGGGTCCCAATTTCCAATTTTGGCCATCCATCTATGTGTCTTTGAGATGCTAGTGCTACATAGTGAATTAGTGATAGTAGTGCAAATGTGCAATATAATGATTTTTCATGAATTTTGAATTGAATTGTTAATTTGTTATATATAGTTTTTTTACTAAATATTTATTTTAGATTATAGATTATTTAATAAAATTACAGGTGCAATTAAGGTGGTGGTAGACGATTTCGAGCTGTTGGATGAATTTTAATAATAATTAAAAGATTATGTGATTGAGGAAAAGAAATTAGAATACTAACAGGAAATTTAAATTGATCTAAATAGTTATCCGTACAATGTTTTAAAGATAGAGAATATAATCTTCTAAATTACAAAAACTAAAACAATTAGTGTGAAATGTATAAGTTGAATTACAAAAATAAAATAAGATTGATGCTACTTAAAAGCGCAGATCCAAGTTAAGGTTTCCGAATAATTGTCCAATTTCTTCTCCGCAGCTGGTAACATCTTCGTACGAGAACTTCCCTGCGACGCCTACAAATGTTAGACGGGCCCTGAGGTTATCTCATAAAGGCCCTCTGACAATCAAGCTAGCACAAATTGGAGAGAAAATTTAGAGCGAAAAACAGCACCTGAGAGTAATGAATTGCGAATACTTACGAATAACAAGGACGAGCCTTTTTATACTTGGGTGGATGGGTTGCATAGGCATTTGATGGCTCGAAAGCTACTCCTAAAAACAGCCTAGGCAAGTGCACCTATTATTTATAGCAAAGCTAAGTGAGCATCGAGTGTCATTCCCACGAGGACTATGATTACTAGTAATTACCGTATTTTTATTATCTACCCTACAAATTCGCCAAATAGTTTGTTGCATAATAATAATAAAATGAAAGCAAATAAAAATGGAAGCGGCAACTAAGAACACGAAAGATATCAGATACACTCGAATTGGAAGATGATGGATAGAAATATGCTTGAATGTGAATCCTCCTAAAACATTTTTGTGATTTTACTAAAATAAATACAACCATAACCCTTAAGTTTTAACCATCCCTTAACATATTTTCATGCTTCATGGACCGTAGGCATTCCTAAACTAAGTTAAACCCTCCGTCGAGGTGAATAACTCCTAACCTCAAGTTGATTAACTGAAATCTCTTTCTTTTAAAACCTCCAAGATTGCATTACTGATTTATGAATTCCATATTAGGTTTGACCCTAATCCGGAAGATTTATGTTGTCCTATATCTAGGATTGCATGCAACTCCTTTCACTTATGTTGGTTCTATTTCACCATAAATCTCTCGATTTCCCCGTGAAAAATATCTCCAAATCAATATTGTGCATATATCAATTCGAATAAACAAACATAACATAAGCAAATCACATAAAAGCATAAGAAAACATATTATGACATTCAAACCAATAATCACAAATACATTCTAGAGTTCATCACATTCAAACACTAGCGATTTAACTCATGTTGGGTTTGAAAATGAAAACAACAATTAAACAAGAAGTTTGTCTCGAAATCAACATGAATATTTGAAGTTAAAACTTCCAAAACCAACATAAGACTCCCTTGTTGGATGTATGATGATGAAGTTGTGGTGTTCATCTTCCTCTCCGAGCGATATTCAATCCTTGTGCCTTAGCGCCTCTCCTTGGTGATTCAAGCCTTCTAACTCTCTTCCTCACCACAATATGTGTTTCTCCTTTCCAAAATATGAACTCTCATCTCAAAAATCTGATTTTCTATGTATGTGAATGAATATCTCCTTCAACCCACACTCTTGGCTTTTATAGACATTATTTTGGAGAAAATATTCTTTAATAATGCCATCTTTTGGTAGTTTAATGCTCCACTTTATGAGTTGAGTTGTTAGAATCATTATTTTCATGTGATCATGTGAGAAAGTAAGGAATTAGTGAAGTACAATGAGGCGTAAATGTGCAAAAAGAGTTGTCAAAAAGCTTGGTTGAAGTGTTTTCCTATAATACCCTTCAAAAATCGTGCAGAAACTGTTAGATAAATGTTTTTATCAAGATTTTGATGATTTTGTTTAAATGAGTTTTTATACCAAAACAATGTTTATAAAAGTTGTCCAAATACTCCCTATTGATTTAAAATGTTTTTGCTAATTTTTTGGAGTATTTCTTGAAGTTTATTTTCGACAAAAATCGGACAACATTTCAATTTTGAGATCGACCGGTCGAGCAAAAGGTCGATCGGTACCTGAAGAGATGAAACAGAACGTACTGAACTTGAAAAATGAGGAAGAGTGACCGGTCAAGGGTAGGGCCGACCAGTCGGACCCCCCTCCGACCGGTCGCACCCCCCTGCAACCTGTCCTGGATCACACTAATTTCTTTCAAATGTTCGAAATCTTATATAGGGCAACCGGTAGCCCTATGTAATTTTGTGACAGCAAAATTGTGCGTTTGAAACTCTTATCAGCAAGATTTGCTTTTGATTTTTGTACAATATTTCTACATCTTGTGATCCTCTTTTTGTAGACAAAAGTGAAGAAGGAGGAGCCTATGTCTATGAAGACTCTTCTATAAATAGAGGATGATTTGAAGACACAAGACACAACACATACAAGCAAACACACAACAAGAAATCTGCAAATTCTCAAAGCTTTCATTTTTACACTCTTGTTGTAATAGCCTAAGTTCTTGCACTTGCACAATCTTGAGGTCTAGGCTTTTTGTTCTTGATTACACTTGCACTCAAAGTTTGTATACTTCTTTTATTGAGTTGTAATCTGAATTTTTCTATCATCCAAAACAAGATATCCTTGTTAGTGTTCTTGTGGTAAGAACACGCTTGGGTGATCTTAGGTGTTGAAGAGTGTGGTACTTTTCATAGGTGTTGAAGGAAGATTGTGGTAATCTCCTTGAAGGTGTTGTAAGAAGATTGTGGTAATCTTCAAAGGTGGTGTTGTATTAATTGTGGTAATTAATAATTTTTTTTTCTTTTTGAAATCCACTTCGGATATACCGGGGTGGTAGTAGATTAGGCCCTAGGTGGGTTGAACTACTATAAATCATCGAGTGTTGTTTAATTTCCGCATTTATATTCTTGTCAATTACTTGTTCATTCGAAGAAGAGGGCGATTTGCGAAAAATCGGCATAATCTATTCACCCCCTCGATTATCGTAGCCACTTGGACTAACAAGTGGTATCAAAGCCAAACTCTTTGGCTAGCTCGTTTCGAGTAAAGAGGAAAGATCCATGGCTACGAACGAAGCTTATCTCACCACCGGCGCCTCCACCAACAAGCCGCCACTATTCAACGCCAACAACTACGCATTTTGGAAAGACCGTATGGAGTGCTTTCTACAAGGGTGCATATTTGATATTTGGAATGTGGTCATTGAAGGAGTTGATCAACCTACCAAGAAATTGGAGGACGGCACCTCGGCTCCCAAACCATTCAAGGAGTTCGATGAAAATGACAAGAAGGCTTTCTCTCTAAACGGTAAGGCCTTAAATATTTTACATTGCTCTCTTACCGCCACCGAGTATAATCGTATAAGAGGCATAAGGTCGGCACATGAAGTTTGGAAAAAAATTAGAAACCATCTATGAGGGCACAAAGAAAGTGAAGCAAACAAGAAAAACAATGCTTGTGAAAGACTTTGAAAATTTCAATATGCATGATGGTGAAAGCATATCAAAAATGGTGGAAAGGCTTGACAACATTGCCAATCCTCTTGTGGCTCTTGGAAAGGTCATCTCCGAAGAAGACAAGGTGACCAAGGTGTTAAATGCCCTTCCCGGCTCATGGTCCGAAAAGGTGACGGCTATCATGAAAGCACAAAATCTCGAGACACTCAAATTCGACGAGCTCATCGGGAACCCCCTCATCTACGAAGTCTATCTCAAGGAGAGGAAAAATTCCAAACCATCCATCAATCAATCGGGTATGCAAAATATTCCTAAAGGTCTTGCATCTTCTTCTAATAATGCATATTATGATATTGATGAGGATGATGAGGAAATGGCCGCACTTGTTCGTAAATTTGCAAAATTTGTGAATAAAAATAAGGCGAGAAAACCGAGAGACAACTCATGTTTTAAATGCGGAAAATCCGGGCACTTCATAGCCGATTGCCCAAAACTCGAGGAGGAGGAACAAAAGAAGAAGAAGCCTTTTCCAAAAAGAAGGCTCTAAATGCGGAAGTCAAAACTTGGGATGAGCTACTTGAAACAACTGACGAAGAAGGAGAATCCGAACATGGTCTTATGGCCATAGGCATTTACTTAAAACAACGAGGTACGCTCTAATGCTTCATCTTCTTCCTTAGTTGATGATTTACAATGTGATTTTGATGAATTACAAAATGAGTTTCAAAATTTGATTGTTAAATACAAGACCTTAATAAAGGAGCATAAAGAGCTTAAATTAGAAAAGGATAAATTGTTTACTTCTTATGAATCTCTTGATAAAGCTCATGCTATTACTCTTACTAAAGTCCGTACTCTTGAAACCGAAAAACAAACGCTCACAAATAATCTTGAATGTTTGAAAAAGGATGTGCATCGTTTTAACTTAAGTACGGATAAAGTTACAAAACTTTTAGATGCACAAAGAGGTGAGCATTCTAAATTAGGACTTGGCTATAAACTTTTTCAACCTCTTTCAATGAAAAAAGACCAAGGTCCGACTTTTGTACGTGCTAGTAGTGCCCATAATCTTATTTGTTTTTATTGTGGTAAAATTGGTCACTATGTTAGTCATTGTAAATTGAAGAATAATTTTAGCTTTATTTGGAGACCCAAAGGTCTCAAGGCTAACCCCCATGGACCCCAAAATTATAGGGTACCTAAAAATAATTCTTTTGTAGGTCATAGGGGCTATAACAA
>JABTTQ020000988.1:0-204790 GCA_016081115.2 Rehmannia glutinosa
TGCTATTATGTATGACCTCAGGAATATGGCTCCCCGTCGAAATCAAGTCAACGAGAACTCCACTAACACAGAAATCAAACTAACCGCCATCACTGGAGATATAATTGGCTTAGGTTCTCGGAGGTGTGCGAACAAACAAAATAACAACAACAACAATGCACGAGTTGTGGAACAATTCCGCCACTATCGTTCACCCACATTCAACGGACGTGGCGGCTCGACCGCTGCAGGGGAATGGTTCCGATCGTTAGAGAGGATGTTTCGACTCATTGGCTGCCTGGAACAAATAGAGAGTTGTACCTGTACGCTTCCAACTCCATCAAGACGCTGATCATTGGTGGAAATGGTATTGGAGGACTAAGGCGAGGAAGAGTGGAATGCTTTAACATGGGATGAGTTCAAAGTGATTGTAATGGAAAAATATTTCACAATCATATCGGCAAAGAAGGAGATAAAATTCCTTAACTTTAAATAAAGAAACATGAATGTCTGGTATGAGAGACAGTTCAATCAACTAAGTCGGTTTGCTCCACAACTTGTGGATCTTGATTTGAAAAAGGCTACGAGGTTGAAGGGGACTTGAGCACTGCTATCAGAATCTTATCTGCTCGAGGAGATTTGGAATACTTGGTGATGGTGAGAAAAGCTCATGATGTGGAAGCCAAGTTTTGCTGGGGATGAGGAAAGGAGCAATAGTTGGTTGCGTTATCGAGAAAAAAAGAAAATGGGAAGGCGAAACAAAATAAAAATCAAAATCAAAATAAGCAGATAAAATGAGTGTAAATGACGTCCAACTACTGTACGAGGCAGACTGACTTGCCCAAAATGCAAGAAGAATCATTTTGGAGAATGTTTAGACAAGGAAAATGCTTCCAAGTGTAAGCCAGGACATGAAGTCTCTAATTGTCCTCTTTTAAAAGTCGAGCTTAAGGGAAAGAGAACAAACATCTGGAGGTAGAGCTCGAGATGTATCTTATGACTCGGGAAGAAGTTAAGTTGGAACCGGGTACATTGTCGGAGTATGCTAACCATCTCTGGAATACCTGCTCTTGTACTTTTGACACGGTGCCACACATTCGTTTTTATCTCGCAAAATTTCATGCTATATTAGGACATAAGAGTCTTTAAGAGTAAGTGAACCTCTGGTTGTCAACTGCCACTTGTCGGAAGTCGATAACAATCGACTCGGTGAATAAGGATGTTGAAGTGAATATAAGGAAAATATCTTAAAGCTGATCTATACATAATTAAGATGAAGGATTTTAACGTAATCTTAGGTATGAATTGACTTAGTAGATGTAATGCATGATATTAAGTGTCACGAGAAAAGAGATAACATTCAAACTGCCATGAAATGATGAGATAAAATTCTATGGGATTAAGAATGCAGCGTTACCACGAGTGATATCGACAATGAAGGCAAAGAAAGATGTTGAAAAAGAAAAATTGTCAAGGATATCTAGTGAGTTTAGTAGATACCTCCGACAAAGTAGAAGTGACACCTAACGACGCACCAATTGTAAAGAATTTTGGATGTATTTCCAAAAAACTTGCCGGAATCCCCTCCGGATCGCCAGGTTAATTTGGAATAGATTTGGTACAGAGGCGCTATATCTAAGGCACCCTATAGGATGGCGCCAAAGAGTTACAAAAGAGTTAAAGGCAAATACAAGAACTTTTGGATTTGTGATTTATTAGACCTGTGTATCACCGTTGGGAGCACCGGCTTGTTTGTATCGATTATAGAAAACTTAATCGACCGCGTTGGAGAACAAGTACCTTCTGGTGATTGAAGACTTGTTCGATCAATTGAGAGGTGCCAACACTTTCTCTAAGATTGACTTGAGATCCGGATATCATCGAGTTAAAAGTTAAAGAGTACGGACATTATGAGTTTGTAGTAATGCCATTTAGGTTAAGTAATGCACAGCCAAGTATTCATGGACTTGATGAATAGAGTGTTTCATTTGTATCTAGACCAATTCGTCATAGTCTTTATAGATGATATACTTGTATATTCAAAGAATAGAGAGCAACATATCGAAGCACTTAAGAATAGTGCTAGAAACACTTCGCAAGGAAAAATTATATGCGAAATTCAAGAAATGCGAGTTTTGGCTAGATCAGTGGTATTTCTTGGACATGTAATCTTGCTCAAGGAATTGAAGTGGACCGGTTAAAGTTGAAGTGACCAACGAATGGAGTGCACCTACTTAATGTGAATGAAGTTCGTGATTTTCTAAGTTTGACAAGGCTATTATCGTGAGATTTATGAAGGATTCTCAAAGATAGTTGTGCCTATGACTTCGACCGACAAGAAAAGGGGAAAGTTCCAATGAAATGAGAAATGCGAAGAAAGCTTTTCAGAGTGAAGCGAAGGCCAATTCCGCATCGTATTAACAATTCCCGACCACTAAAGATTTTGTTATTTATAGTGATGCATCAAAAATGCGGGATGTGTCTAATGCAACATGGTAAAGTGGTTGCCTACGCCTCAAGACAACTAAAGCCGCATGAGTTAAATTATCCTACTCATGACCTAGGAAGTTATTATGAGTGCATGCATTAAAGATAAGCGCCATTACCTATATGGAGGAAATGTGAAATCTTCACCGACCACAAAAAGTTGAAAATATGTTTACCTCGAAAGAGCTAAACATGAGGCAAATAAGGTGGTTGGAATTGGTGAATGACTATGATTGCACTATCAGCTATCATTCGGTAAAGCTAATGTTGTAGCCGATGCATTAAGTCGTAAAGCAAAAGGAGAAATGTCAAGTTTGATATCCGAGCAAGAACATCTTGTGAGAGAATTCACCGAGGATGAGAATTGAAGTAGTGGTGCCACTAAAAAGCACGAGAGATAGATTCCAGCATCTTTGGGCGGTGCAAACTACTACGAGAGAGAATATATGTTAAGCTCAACCCTAGATAAATTTTTGAGCAAAATGAAAGAAAAAGTTCGTGAAGAGAATGTAAAAAGATTTTGTTATAACAAATGATGGTACTTTGACTTATGAAAGGGAGATTATCGTTTCCTAAAGAAGAAAGGCTTAAAAAGAAATTCTCGAAGAAGCTCACCGCACAATCGCACTGCCTCACTCCCGGGAGGTACAAAAATGTATCGAGATTTAGAGAAGTATTTGTTAGATAAATGTTTTTATCATGATTTTGATGATTTTGTTGAATTTGTTCAAATGAGTTTTTAAACCAAAACAATGTCCCTAAATGTTGTCTAAATACTTCCGACCGATCTTAAAATATTTTTACTATTTTTCGGAGTATTTTGAAGTTTATTTTCGATAAAAAATTGGACAACACATTTGTTTCAGTTTCTGATTTGGTCGCCCATCGAGCGGCAACCCGCACTGAGTTGAGTTTTGAAACGTAAAATGGGACATCAACAAAAAAAGAAGGAGTGCGACGACGGCCGACCAGTGGTCGACCGGTGAGGGCGACCGGGTCGACCCTGAAGCGGCGACTGCACTGAAGACCCCTCTTCGTTCGTGACTTTCTGTTTGGAAATCTTCAAGTCCAACCGTCACATCAGGCGACCGGTCCGCACCCTCCGACCGGTCCCCGTAAAAATTGCAAAATTCAATTTCAATCTTATCTCTCGCGACGGTCGAACCCCATGTTTATCAACAAAACTATCCGATTTGCGTTTTTGCACAACTTTTCCTATTTTGTGGGATTGATTTCTAACAACTATATTGATAATTTTAAATGGTTTCTTTTTAAGAAATCACTCCCCAAGGAGGAGCTAATGTCCGGAAATGAAAGCCAAGTCCTCCTATAAATAGAGAGGCTTCATTCAAGCAACAAGATACAACACTTACACAAGCAAAAGAGCAATCAAGCAAACAACAATATATCTTGTTGTATTAGCCTTAGCACTTTCACTTGCACACATTTGAGGTCTAGGCTTTCAATTCTTGATTACACTTGTACTCATATTGTATCCAATCATTATTGAGTTGTAATCTTGATTTTGGTCATCATTCAACACAAGACATCCTTGGAGTATTCTTGTGGTAAGAATACACTGGGTGATCTAGTGATAGGTGTTTGAAGGTTGTGGTAATCTTGAGTGTAGGTGTTGTAAGAGATTGTGGAATCTCAGGTGTGTAAGAGGTTGTGTAATCCTCAAGGTTGTATTAATTTTGGTAAATTAATAAAATCTTTTTCTTTTGAAATCCATCACGGATATATCTTTGGGGTGGTAGTAGATTAGGCAAGGTGGGTTGAACTACTATAAATCGACGCGTGTGCTATTTACTTTCCGCACTTAAAAGCATTTCATCTTTGCTTGAGTTTTACAAAAAGAGGGCTAAATCAAAACAGGGATAATCTATTCACCCCCTCTAGATTATCGTAGCCACTGGACTTACAAGTGGTATCAAAGCCAAACTCTTTGGCTAGCTCGTTTCGAGTAAAGAGGAAAGATCCATGGCTACACATGATGCTCATCTCACCAGGCGCCTCTACCAAGAAGCCACCACTATTCGACGCTAACAACTACGTATTTTGGAAAGACCATATGGAGTGCTTTACAAGGTGCGGGTTCGACATTTAGAATGTGGTCATTGAAGGAGTTGATCAACCCACCAAGAAATCGGAGGATGGCACCTCGACTCTAAACCTTTCAAGGAGTTCGACTTGAAAACGACAAAAAGGCTTTCTCTAAATGGTAAGGCCTTAAATATTTTGCATTGTTCTCTTACGGCCACTCGAGTATAATCGCATAAGAATAAGGTGTGGACATGAGGTTTGGGAAAATTGGAGACAATTTATGAAGGAACTAAGAAGGTCAAGCAAGCATGAAAGACCATGCTTGTTAAAGACTTTGAAAACTTTAACATGCATGATGGTGAAAACATCTCCAAGATGGTGGAAAGGCTTGATAATATTGTCAATCCTCTTGTGGCCCTCGGTAAAGTCATCTCCGAAGAAGACAAGGTGACTAAGGTATTGAATGCTCTTCGGCTCATGGTCCGAAAAAAGTGAAGAATCACGGAGGCACAAAACCTGGAGACACTAAGTTTGTGAGCTTATTGGAAACCTCCTCATCTATGAAGTCTATCTCAAGAGAGGAAAATTCCAAACCATCCATAAATCAATCGGGTATGCAAATTATTCCTAAAGGTCTTGCTTCTTCTTCTAATAATGCATACTATGATAATGATGATGATGATGATGAGACAGCCGCACTTGTTCGAAAATTTGCAAAATTTGTGAATAAAAATAAAGCAAGAAAACCAAGAGATAATGCTTGCTTTAAATCGGAAAACCCGGGCACTTCATTGCCTATTGCCCAAAGCTCGATGAAGAGGAGCAAAAGAAAAGGAAGCCTTTCACGAAAAAGGCTCTAAATGCGGAGGTCAAAACGTGGGATGAACTACCGAAACAACCGATGATGAGGAAGGAGAAACCGAACACGGTCTCATAGCCATAGAAGATGAAAACAATGAGGTACGCTCTAATTCTTCTACTTCCTCCATAGTTGATGACTTGCAATGTGATTTTGATGAATTGCAAATTGAGTTTCAAAATTTAATTGTTAAATACAAAAATTTGAAAAAGGAGCATAAGGAGCTTAAGGTTGAAAAAGAAAAATTATTTACCTCTTATGAATCTCTAGACAAAGCTCATGCTCTTACTCTTACTAGAGTTCACTCTTTGAAAGAAAAGAAATCGCTCACAAAATATATTGAATGTTTGAAAAATGATGTGCATCGTTTCAACATAAGCACGAATAAAGTCACAAAAATTTTAGATGCACAAAGAGGTGAGCATTCCAAATTGGGACTTGGTTATAAGCCATTTCAAAGTGTTTTTAAGAAAAATAACCAAGGTCCGACTTTTTGTACGTGCTAATAATTATAATACTCCTACTTGCTTTTATTGTGGCAAAGTTGGACATTATGCTAATAATTGCAAATTGAGAAATAGCTCAAGACATGTTTGGAGACCCAAAGGTCTCAAGACTAACCCCATGGACCCCAAAATTATAGGGTACCTAAAAGAAATTCTTTTGTAGGTGATAGGGGCTATAACAACAATGGAAGATTCAAAATGGCTCGTGGACAGCGGATGTTCACGCCATATGACCGGGAGGAGAGAACTTTTTACCAACATCAAGCTCAAGAAGAGGGCATGGTCATGTTCGCAATGGCGAAGGAAAAATTCTTGGAAATGGAGAAATTGGTAACTCTTCTTGCTCTCTTAGTAATGTTCTTTTAGTTGAAGGGCTTAAGTTTAATTTGATAAGTGTTAGCCAACTTTGTGATTCAAATTATGATGTTTCCTTTAATAAAGAAAAATGCCTTATACTTAAAAATGGTGAAATTATTTGTGAAGCAAATAGAAAAAGCAATCTTTACAAAATTTGTACAAGTGATTTGGTTAGTCAAAATGTTTCTTGTTTAGTCGCCAATAATGATTTAACTAGTTTATGGCATAGGCGACTTGGACATGTTGGATACAAGAATTTGAAAAATATTTACAAAAACCAACATGTGAAAGGACTACCCAAATTGAATTTTGAAAATCTTGGCTTATGTGACACTTGTCAAAAGAACAAATTAGTTAAAAGTAGTTTTAAGCCCAAAATGAAATTTCCACAACCAAACCCCTACAAATGCTTCACCTTGATTTGTATGGGGATATTGGTACGGCTAGTCTAAGTGGAAAACATTACACTTTTGTTATCGCCGATGATTTTTCTAGATATACTTGGGCTCTTTTTCTTACCAATAAAAGCGATCCGTTAATGAGTTTGTTAAGTTGTGTAGACTCATTGAAAATGAAAAGGAAGACACTATTAAGTCTATTGACGATCGAGGTGGAGAATTTGATGGTGAATTTAGAGTCTTTTGTGAAACCAAAGGATATGCTCATAATTTCTCGGCTCCAAGGACACCTCAACAAAACGGAGTAGCCGAAAGGAAAAATTGGACACTACAAGAGATGAGTCGGTCCATGCTCAATGAATTTTCACTTCCAAAATATTTTTGGGCGAAGCCGTAATACCGCTTGCTATGTCATTAATCGAGTTTATATTCGTCCTAAAATGAATAAAACTCCATATGAGCTTTGGGAAAGGTAGAACTCCAAATATTAGTTATTTCAAGATATTTGGTTGTAAATGCTTTATCTTGAATACCAAGGATCAATTGGACAAACTTGATCCTAAGGCCGATGAAGGGATATTTATGGGATATTCAACAAAAAGCAAAGCATATCGGGTTTACAATAAGACTAGTGGAGTTGTTGAAGAATCCATCCATGTCAAATTTAATAAAGCTTCGGGTGTTGAAAGAATACCTAATGATGAAAGTGATGAAGAGGATATTTTTGAACAAATTGTTCAAGTTGATGATCAACCGTCTACATCAAATGATAAACCGTCCACTTCAAATGGTCTTCAAGAAGATAAAGGTGATATCTCGGATCTTCCCGTTGCATTGAAATTTAAGGGAGATCACCCAAACATCTTATTATTGGTGATCCCTTGACAAAGTGATGACCGGAGAAAATTTGCCGAGAAAGCTCTTATTTCTCAAAAAGAGCCTAAAAATGCTAAGGAGGCCATTGAGGACGAGGATTGGTTCTTAGAGATGCAAGAGGAGTTAAATCAATTTGAAAGAAATGATGTATGGGAATTAGTACATTGTCCTCCATCTCAAACTATTATTGGTACAAAATGGGTATTCCGGAACAAACTTGATGATCAAGGCAACATTGTTCGAAATAAGGCAAGGTTAGTAGCTCAAGGGTATTGTCAAGAAGAAGGTATTGACTATGATGAAACTTTTGCACCCGTAGCACGTTTAGAAGCTATTCGTATTTTACTTGCCTATTCTTGTTTTAAAAATTTCAAACTTTACCAAATGGATGTTAAATCTGCTTTCTTAAATGGTATAATTCAAGAAGAAGTCTATGTAAAACAACCTCCGGGGTTTGAGAATTTTTCTAGGCCTAATGATGTTTATAAACTTAAAAAGGCTTTGTATGGTTTAAAACAAGCACCGTGCATGGCACGATAGACTTAGCTCTTTTCTTTTGCAAAATGGCTTTATAAGAGGTAAAGTTGATACAACTCTTTTTGTTTTTGAAAAAGGGCAAGATTGCTTACTTGTGCAAATTTATGTTGATGATATTATCTTTGGTGCTACTAATGATTCTTTGTGCAAGAAATTCTCTAAGTTGATGCAAGGAGAATTTGAAATGAGCATGACGGGGAGCTCAACTTCTTTCTTGGACTCCAAATTAAGCAATGTCAAGAAGGGATTTACATTTCGCAATCAAAGTATACAAAAGAACTTTTGAAAAAGTTCGGCACTGAAGAAGGAAGAACCGTTTCTACTCCTATGGCAACAAATGTCAAAATTGACAAAGATGAAAAAGGCAAGTTCGTGGATGAATCCAAGTATCGAGGTATGATTGGTAGTTTACTTTATTTAACCGCTAGTAGACCGGACATTCTTCATGCCGTATGCCTATGCGCTCGTTTTCAAAGCAATCCCAAAGAATCTCATATGAGTGCCGTTAAAAGGATTTTTCGATATTTGAAAGGCACTATTCAATATGGTTTATTTTATCCAAAGAATGAAAAATTTTCTCTTAAAGGTTATAGTGATTTGGATTATGCGGGAAATATTGATGATCGAAAAAGTACTTTAGGATCATGTCAATTTTTGGCGATTGCCTAGTTTCTTGGTTTTCAAAGAAGCAAAACTGTGTTTCTCTTTCAACGGCCGAAGCCGAATATATTTCCGCCGCATTTTGTTGTACTCAACTTCTTTGGATGAAACAAACCTTAGCGGATTACAAATGGTCTTTTGAAAACGTACCTATCTTTTGTGATAATATATCCGCTATAAATATTGGTCAAAACCCGGTTCATCATAACCGTACTAAACATATTGAGATTCTACATCATTTTCTAAGGGATTGTGTTTCAAAACGAAAAATTGAGATATCATTTGTACCATCTCAAGATCAATTAGCGGACATTTTTACAAAACCGCTATCTTCCGAGACTTTTGCTTCCATACGAGCTCGGTTAGGCATAATGCATATTGAATGAGGCTTACGTTTGCATTATGCATGCTTTAAAACTTAGGGCTTAAAAAATCGCTTTTTTTGGTTGAAAATTCGAATTTCCTCAAAAATGTCAAGACAGTGGGCTAAACAGGTTGAGGGCAACTGGTCGCCCTCAACGTCGACCGGTCGCCCTCAACCTCGACCGGTCGCCCTAAGCATATTTTTGGATTAAAATGGTTCTGTCTTCAGCATTCGCCATTTTAATATATTTTGGCCATTTTTCGTCCCCTTTGCCATATTCACACATATTTCATTCTAAATTGATTTTCATGCATTCCATTCACAACCTGGACATTACATAGCTCATTTATCATCATCATCGCTCATCTTTACCGATCAAATGGTAAGAATTCTACTTCCTCTACTCATTTGGGTTGAACCTTGAGTTTTTGCTTCCTTGTAAATTTTTGATGTAATTGTCGTATGATCATGATGAGCTTGGTTGTTATGTTGTAATATATGATGTTTGACTTGAATTGGTGTTGAAAAGTTTTGGCTTGAATCTTTTACAAGGGTTATATACAACTTCTTTTAATTTTCATGCCCACAAAGTGTTCGATGGAATGTCCCAATGAAATTTTCAACTTATACATGATTCTCTTGCTTCCAAAAGTCTCCAATATTTATTGAGATCATGTTTTGACTAATAAAACAAGCGTATGAACTCTTCATGATACATTTCTCCTATTTTCCTTGGATTTTTAAGCTTACATTGCTCAATGATTGATAAACCGTCTCTTTAAGCGCACTTTGAAATATTTGTATGACGTTCTTATCATCCTAACATTCTTTTTGATGATTCCAAAGGGGGAGAAATAGGAAATTGGAAAAGCTCGCAATAAAAGCTATAAGCTATGGCTTCATTAAGCCAAGAATACCTATCCATGGCTTATATTATGGACTCAATTGCAAAAGACTATATGTATTGTGACAGGGGGAGCTTCTTAGCTCATGATATCTATATGCATCTTATATAAGCTTGTGCTTCTAACTTATATTAATCTTTTGTTGATATCCTCATAGATAGGGGGAGCTTTGTATGGAATGTCTTTAACGGATAGTTTACTTGTAAAACCGGAAAATTTATTTATTTTCAAAATCGTCCTCGAGTAAATTATTTTGGTTTGTAATCATCAAAAAGGGGGAGTTTGTTAGATAAATGTTTTTATCATGATTTTGATGATTTTGTTCGAATTTGTTCAAATGAGTTTTTAAACCAAAACAATGTCCCTAAATGTTGTCTAAATACTTCCGACCGTCTTAAAATGTTTTTACTATTTTTTGGAGTATTTTTTGAAGTTTATTTTCGATAAAAAATTGGACAACACATTTGTTTCAGCTCGGACGGTCGCCCTATAGGGCAACCCGTACCTGAGTTGAGTTTTGAAACAGAAAATGGGACGTAAGCAAAAAAGAGGAGGGGCGACCGACCCTGCGCGACCGGCACAGGAGCAACCCTCTTGGTTCGACTTCTCTGTTTCAGTAAATCCTTCAAGTCCAACAGGCCACATCTAAGGCGACCGATCACGCACCCCCTCCGACCGGTCCCCCTGTGTAAAAATTCGCAGAATTCAATTTCAATCTTATCTCTGCGCGACCGGTCGAACCCCATGTTTATCAGCAAACTATCCGTTGCGTTTTCAGACAGTTTTTCCCTATTTTGTGGGATTGATTTCTAACAGCTATATTGATAATTTTAAATGGTTTCTTTTGCAGCAAATCACTCCCCAAGGAGGAGCCAATGTCTGGAAATGAAAGCCAAGTCCTCTCCTATAAATAGAGGCTTCATTCAAGCAACAAGATACAACACTCTACACAAGCAAAAGAGCAATCAAGCAAACACTTTCATATATCTTGTTGTATTAGCCTTAGCACTTTCACTTGCACACATTTGAGGTCTAGGCTTTCAATTCTTGATTACACTTGTACTCATATTGTATCAATCATTATTGAGTTGTAATCTTGATTTTGGTCATCATTCAACACAAGACATCCTTGTGAGTATTCTTGTGGTAAGAATACACTTGGGTGATCTAGGTGATAGGTGTTTGAAGGTTGTGGTAATCTTCAAAGGTGTTGTAAGAGGATTGTGGTAATCCTCAAGGTGGTGTAAGAGGGTTGTGGTAATCCTCAAGGTGTTGTATTAATTTTTGGTAAATTAATAAAATCTTTTTTTTTTGAAATCCATCCCGGATATACTGGGGTGGTAGTAGATTAGGCCCTAGGTGGGTTGAACTACTATAAATCGACGTGTGCTATTTACTTTCCGCACTTAGCATTTCATCTTTGCTTGAGTTTTACGAAAAAGAGGGCTAAATCGAAAAAACCGGGATAATCTATTCACCCCTCTAGATTATCGTAGCCACTTGGACTTACATGAGATTTTGGTGGCGAAGTATGAAACAGACATTGGAACTTTTGTAGAAAAATGCTTGATTTGTCGCAAGTTAAAGACGAACACCAAAGACCATCTGGTTTGCTCAAACCCTTGACATTCGAGAATGGAAATGGGAGCACATAACAATGGACTTTGTGGTAGGGCTTCCACCATCGATTAGGAAACAAAAATTTGTTTGGGTTGTGGTAGATCGGTTAACAAAGTCGACTCATTTCTTACTGTTAAGATGACGTTTAGTATGGAGCGATATGCACAAATTTATATTTAAGAGATAGTGAGACTTCATGGAGTCCCCGTGTCAATTGTTGGACAGGGATACATGTTTTACTTCTAAGTTCCGGAAAAGTCTACAAAGTGCATTGGGAACAAAGCTAAACTTTAGTACGGCTTACTACCCGCAAACAGATGGACAGTCTGAAAGGACTATACAAATATTGGAAGATATGTTGAGAGCATGTGTGCTCGACCTAGGAAGTTATTGGGAAACATTATTACCCTTGGTAGAATTCGCTTATAACAACAGTTATCAAGCGACTATTGGGATGGCTCCATACGAGGCGTTATATGGAAGAAAGTGTAGATCACCACTATATTGGAGCGAAATTGGTGAAAGAAAAATTTTGGGGCCTGAATTAATTCGGCAAACTATTGAGAAGATAGCTATGATATGAGATCGAGTAAAGATGGCTCAAGATAGACAAAAGTCGTATGCTGATAGACGGAGAAAACATATACAGTTTGATGAAGGAGAAAAAGTATTTCTGAAAGTAGCTCCTATTAAAGGTGTTATCCAATTTGGAGAAAAGGGAAAGTTGAGACCGAGATATATCGGATCATTTGAAATTCTTACACGAGTTGGAGATTTAGCTTATCAGCTAGCATTACCACTGAGTCTATCAAGTGTGCACAATATTTTTCACGTCTCTATGCTAAGAAAGTACGTCCATGATCCAAGTCACATTGTGAATTATAAAGATCTGGCAATCAACAATGACTTATCTTATGAGGAAGCACCTGAAGTTGTTTTGGAACGCAAGATTCACCATTTGAGAAACAAAAATATTGCTCTGATCAAAGTACAGTGGAGACGTCATGGCAGAAATGAAGCTACTTGGGAGCGTGAAGAGGAGATTCCTGTCAAGTACCCAACAGGTAAGATATCGAATTTCGAGGACGAAATTTTATTTAAGGAGAGTAGAATATGACAAAAAAAAAAATAGGGGTTAATTTAGGAGTTATTTTAGGGGTTATTTTAGGGGTTAGTTTATAGGTTAATTTAGGGGTTATGTTAGGGGTTAATTAGGATTTTTAAAAACAAATATAGAAATAAAAATAAAAATTAGCCTATAAATACATGGTTAACCCACATATTTTTTCACAACTTTCTAAATTCTCTATAATAGAAAATGAGGGGATCGAGGACTAGGACTTTTATTGTTCAATTTTTCTATATCAAGTGTCTGTGATTTACTAAGGTAGGGATTTCTATATTATATGTCTTTATTTTATGTTTCATGATTATACTTCATTGATTGCAATATATGTCAAGAGGAAATAACATATAAGCTAGGGGGCATGAAAAGGGTCCGGGACCAAACGTATCTTCGGGGTGAACCCGTAATGCTATATGCAGGAGGCGTCGAGGAGGAAAAGAGGAAATTAAAGAATTTATTGTTGTAATTATGTGAATGCTTTCCATGTTATATTAAATATTGACAAATATATCCCTACCGAGCGAGATGAAGCTCACCCCTATTATTATCATGACTTTCAGGTTGAGGAATCCGGCTGAAGATATGATGTTGTGGATGGTGGAATAAATCATGCTATATTTATATTTAAAATAATTATGATCGGACTAAATTTTAGATTTATGTCTTTAATTTTTCCGGTTTATGCTTGGAACAATTATTAGATATTTAATTTGGAAGATGTAATATTATTATTATTACTACTATTATTATTATTATTATTATTATTATTATTATTATTATATTTTTTCCTTAAGAATTTTTATTGGGATCACTTTAATTTATAAATTTGTGTTTTCTTAATAATATTTTTAGAGTACTTTAATTTCATAAAATTAGGTCGTTACAGATTTTAAGTGTAATTTTTTAGTGGTCTAGACTATATTTAATATATTCTTTTCTTTGTGGATGAAGCCACAAAAAATCAACGTATTCTCATAGATTTTTTGTTAGTATATATTGAAAAGCAAGTTGTACAAAAATATAGTATAGATTCACTTATAAATAATTTTCTAATATGCATTAGAGATGTTCTAAATTTAAATATATTAGTATTGTAATTATGTATTTTGGAATGCTTAATTATGAGTATCGATATTGTATTTGATGCAAATATATAATATATTTAAATTTACTATTATATAAAATAAAATATTTATCTCCCGACTATTGACCCCCCTCAGTGTTCAATCCTGGTTCCGCCGTTGTTAATGCATTAATACCTTGCAAAAACGTAGAACTAGCTTTGGCAAGAGGCTATGATGACAAAATAGGAAAGTAATCATGAAAAAGCCCAAATGCATTGACTTCTATCATTTCTCGAAACACCACCGATTGAACCGGTGAGAGGCTGGGACCTTGTTATTTTCTTGCACCAGTATTGGGTTTGTGCCAGCCAGGAGCTAGATTTATCATGTAGACTGGGAAGTGTGAAGGAGGTGAATGTGGATTTTGAAGAAATTAAATTTAGGGATAACTACAAAAAGCCCTCCAAGGTTTGGGCTAATTTAAACCCAAAAAAAAAAATGATTTTTAAAACTTAAAAAAAATCCTCCAAGGTTTGATTGTGTTTTAAGTTTAAGGTGGTAACTTCAATAATTTGATAAACGTAAAGGTGTTGGAATTTATTCTTTAAGAAATGGGTGTTGACCGATTTTGACCAAATAATTAAGTGGTTTCCATTAGTGAAAAATGGAATTAAATTATTTGTAAAATTTCTACTAAGAGAGTAGATGAGAATAGCATTTGGAATTTCTCAAACCGATTCCGGTGAATGAGAAATTAATGCTAGAAGTTAGCCACTTAATACAAATAAATGGTATGGAAAATGGAAAATGTGGGGAAGGAGAAATGCTCCATCCCACATAGGAAAAGGATGAAAAGTTTGCACACTTTATATATCCCAAGTTGGACCTATGGGTTTGGGTCCTTGGGGGCACCCAAGTTTTTAAAGGGGTGAGGACCTACATGCTTGTGGGTTTGGTTCAAAGCACACACGCGCACCGCCGCCGCCGCTTTGCCCAATTGACCGTCGGGTCGTCGGGCCTGGGCTTGGGCTTCAAGGCCCTTATTCTTTTTGGACCAAAAACCTTTAAAAATAAATGTTTAATTAATTTTTGAATTAATTAAACGGATTTAATTAATTTTTGTAATTAATTAAATGGATTTCAACTGGGAAGAGGTTCGCACCTGAGCATAGGAGGCACGGCCCGTGCGTCCGGGTCGTGCGCCCTGCCGTAAATGTGCGAACCAGCGCACGGGCTGGCGCACAACCCGTGCGTCGGGGTCGTGCGTCCTGCCGAACATTGGCGCACCAGCGCACGGCCCGTGCGTCAGGTCGTGCGCCCTTGAACAGGTGCGTCTGTCAGTGCAAAATGTGTCTTTTCGAGCCAAAAGACGCGATCTTTCCATACGAGGCACCTGAAGCCTATAATAATCGACCCCTGATTACTGAATAAACATACGAAATAATCAGCAACTTAAAATCGAGCATTGCATATTGCATATTGTCTGATTTCCTCCTTCCAAAGCTTGAAAGTTAAAAACACCTTTGTTGTTCACTGTGTTTCGAGTTTGCAAGTGCTATAAACTCGAGACGTAAATAGTCGTTGTATCTTAGGGACATACGCCGGAATCGTTAGCACTAGTATACGGGGTATTTCGTCTTGCGGAGACTGAATCGAATTGAGGCCTCGACTAAAAGCCATACACTCAGCCATTTTCTTCCTATACAGAAACCACACCATATATTTTACCCAACAATCGAATGACGAAAACTCCATTTCTGTTGAAGACAATGGCATCATCATCAATCTCGTTCACATCTATGGCTGTTGCTCCTGCTCACGGCGAAAAGCCACCCAAGTTCTCTGGCGCCGACTTCAAACGTTGGCAACAGAAGATGCTATTTTACTTGACGACCTTGGGGTTGTCACATTTCCTGAAGGACGACCCCCCTCCCTCCGTAGGCGATGAAGAAGTTGACAACAACCGGAGAATCGCTGTGGATGCTTGGCATAACAGCAATTTTCTGTGTCGCAACTATGTGTTGAATGGGCTAGACGACACCCTTTACAATGTTTATAGCACGTTCAAGACGTCCAAGGAACTATGGGATTCCTTGGAGAAGTACAAGACGGAAGATGCCGGCACAAAGAAATATGTTGTCGGCAAATTTCTGGAGTACAAGATCGTTGACACCAAAACGGTGATCAGCCAAGTTCAGGAGATTCAAATCATACTTCACGACTTAGTGTCTGAAGGGATGATTTTGAATGAATCCTTTCAAGTGGCTGCAATAATCGAGAAATTGCCACCATTGTGGAAGGACTTCAAAAATTACCTCAAGCACAATCGTAAAGAGATGGGGCTTGAGGATCTGATTGTTCGGCTTCAGATTGAAGAAGACAACCGAAAATCATATGTGAAATCCAGTAAGTCTGGAATGGAGACTAAGGCCAATCTTGTTGAATCGAGCACTAGCAAGAAATGCAAGCACTCCGGGAAAGAGAAACGCAAGGCCAAAAAGTTCAAGGGGAATTGCTACAACTGTGGCAAACCGAACCACATGGCGAAGGATTGCCGACACCCTAAAAAGGGAAATCAAGGTGGCAACCAACAAGTCAATGTGACGGAGGACAAGTCGGTTCCAATCGACATGTTGGAGCTCGATCTCATCGCCGTTGTGTTTGAAGCCAATATGGTAGATAACCCAAGGGAGTGGTTGATAGATACCGGGGCTACTCGTCACATTTGTGCCAACAAGGAGATGTTCTCCTCCTACACTCCGATTAATGGAAGGAAGCTGTTCATGGGGAACTATTCGACTTCCAACATCATTGGGCTTGGAAAGGTGGTGCTCAAGATGACTTCCGGAAAGGAGCTTACACTTGTAGATGTGCTGCATGTCCCGGACATCCGCAAGAATTTGGTTTCCGGTCATTTGCTTAGTAAGGCCGGGTTTAGACTAGTGTTTGAGTCCGACAAGTTTGTAATGACCAAGAATGGTCAGTTTCTTTGTAAAGGCTACCTTGATAAGGGCCTGTTTAAGATGTCTGTAATGTCTTTTTTCCGCCAAGAGACGAAGAATAAAAACGTTACTTCTGTTTACTTGTTGGTTTGTTCTAATTTCTGGCATGATAGATTAGGACACGTAAACTTCAACACAATTAAAAGGTTAGTGAATCTGGAATTAATACCTACGTTTAAAACCGATTCACAAGACAAATGCGAAATTTGTGTTGAAGCAAAGTTGGCCAAAGCACCGTTTCATTCGGTAACGAGAAGTACCAAACCACTCGAGTTAATTCATACAAATGTGTGTGATTTAAAACTTGTGCAAACCCGAGGTGGGAAAAGGTACTTCATAACGTTTATAGACGATTGCACAAGATATTGCTATGTGTATCTTTTGAAAAGCAAAGATGAAGCTTTAGTAGCTTTTAAAACTTATAAGAATGAAGTTGAAAATCAACTTAATTTGAAAATTAAGATGATTCGAAGTGATAGAGGCGGAGAGTATGTTGCTCCGTTTGAAGAATTTTGCTCGGAAGTGGGTATAATTCATCAAACGACTGCACCTTACTCACCTCAATCAAATGGAGTTGCAGAACACAAAAATCGTACTCTTAAGGAGATGATGAATGCGATGTTGTTAAGTTCTGGCTTACCCCAAAACTTGTGGGGGGAAGCCATAATTTCTGCGAACTACATTCTTAATAAGATCCCACACAAAGGTAAAAACGAAACTCCATGTGAGTTATAGAAGGGATATAAACCGTCATATAAATACCTCAAAGTGTGGGGGTGTTTGGCTAAAGTCGAAGTACTTAAGCCGAAACAAGTTAGAATCGGTCCGAAGACGATCGATTGTGCTTTCATTAGATATGCTAACAATAGTAGTGCATATCGCTTTCTAGTGCACAAGTCAGTTATTCCTGATATAAATGAAGGTATGATCATTGAATCAAGGAATGCTGTATTCTTCGAGAATATCTTTCCGAACAAAGAACGGAAAGAAGAAAGTTCGAGTAAACAAACATATGAAACTGCAAGGTTACCTCAAAGTGAGATGAAGAGAAACCAAGACACAGTAAAAGGACAAAAGTAGCTAAGTCTTTTGGTCCTGATTTTCTAACTTATATGTTAGAAAACGAACCCCAAACTATTCAAGAAGCATTGTCTAGTCCAGAAGCTCCTCACTGGAAAGAAGTTATCAATAATGAGATAGATTCCATCATGCAAAGTCATACTTGGGAGTTGGTTGATCTCCCACCGGGTTGCAAACCTTTGGGATGCAAGTGGATCCTTAAAAAGGAAGTATAAAGCAGATGGATCTATTGACAAGTATAAAGCCCGATTGGTAGCTAAAGGGTTTAGACAAAATGAGGGATATGACTTCTTTGATACATATTCTTCTGTCATGAGGATTACGTCCATTCGTGTTCTCATTGCTATTGCAACATTGCATAACCTTGAGATACATTAAATGGACGTTTAGACTGCCTTCTTGAATGGTGAACTTGAAGAGGAGATCTATATGGAACAACCCGAGGGGTACGTTGCACCCGGTCAAGAGCAAAAGGTGTGTAAACTTGTTAAGTCACTTTATGGATTAAAGCAAGCACCTAAGCAATGGCACGAAAAGTTTGACTCGACCATGAAGTCAAACGGTTTCAAGATCAACGAATGTGACAAGTGTGTCTACATTAAAGGTACTACAAATGATTACATCATAGTATGTCTTTATGTGGATGATATGTTGATTATGGGTAGTAGTCATGATTTAATCATGAATACTAAGAACATGTTGAAGAAGAACTTTGACATGAAGGATATGGGATTATCTGATGTTATATTAGGGATTAAAATCTCTAGGACTTCAGATGGAATTGTCTTGTCACAGTCCCATTATGTCGAAAGCATACTTAGAAGGTTTAATGCTTTTGATAGTCCTCCGACTAAGACATCTGTAGATCTAAGTCTACACTTGGCCAAGAATAGAGGCGAATCAGTTTCTCAGCTGGAATATGCAAGGGTAATTGGAAGTCTGATGTACTTAACGAATTGTACACATCCACATTGCATATTCAGTGAGTAAACTAAGTAGGTTCACAAGTAACCCGAGTACGGATCACTGGAAAACCGTGACAATTGTACTTAGATATTTAAAGTATACCATAAACTATGGAATACTTTATACGAGATATCCAGCAATATTAGAAGGATACTGTGATGCCAATTAGATATCAGACACAAAAGACTCCAAGTCCAATAGGTAGAGGAGCGGTGTCGTGGAAGTCTTCTAAGCAGACATGCATAGATCGATCCACTATTGAATCCGAGTTCATTGCTTTGGATAAAGCTGGAGAAGAAGCTGAATGGCTTAGAAACTTCTTAGAGGATATTCCTGAGCCTGATGTGATGATACACTGTGATAGTCAATCAACAATTGGAAGGGCACAAAACAGTATGTATAATGGTAAGTCTAGACATATACGTCGGAGACACAATACCATTAGACAGTTGATTTCGAATAGGGTTATTTCGGTTGACTACGTGAAGTCAAAGGAAAACCTTGCGGATCCGCTTACGAAAGGCATAAATCGAGATCAACTGTATAAACTGTTAAGGGGAATGAGTTTAAAATCCACAACCTAAAGAATGTTCATAGCGGTAACCCAACCTTGTGAATTGGCGATCCCAAGACCTTGGTTCAATGGGACAACTAAGTTATGAATGTTCAGCTGAACACTTGGAAAATGTGTTAGCTCATTCTCGATACATCCAAGTGAATATAAACCTGCTGAATGTGGTGAGGTTAAGTTTAAGACTTTTAATGATTCCTATACCAAAAGGTGGAGTATGGCAGGATACTCTTCAAAAGGAGATCACCCATATAAGTGAGAAGTAATGACCACTTCAAAAGAAACACTTATGAATCTAAGATATGGTCCAGGGCCGAAATGGACACAATGTGAGAACAACATGTGTTAGAGTTGTTATTGTGTAAGTACTGTTGTCTGGGTTTACACGAACGGCTGAGTAGTTCAAGACATCGCGTCACTAAGCAGCTACTAAATCCGATAGTATTTTACTGAGGAAGGTTCAAAGCCATAAGCTACCTATCCTGATGCAATAACGATTCACCGAGACTTGCAAGCGAATCTGCATACACGCATACATTAATTTAATTCATGTGGGGGATTGTTGGAATTTGGTCTTTAAGAAATGGGTGTTGACCCGATTTTGACCAAATAATTAAGTGGTTCTATTAGTGAAAAATAGAATTAAATTATTTGTAAAATTTCTATTAAGAGAGTAGATGAGAATAGCATTTGGAATTTCTCAAAACTGATTCCGGGTGAATGAGAAATTAATGCTAGAAGTTAGCCACTTAATACAAATAAATGGTATGGAAAATAGAAAATGTGGGGAATGAGAAATGCTCCATCCCACTAGGAAAAGGATGAAAAATTTGCACACCTTATATATTCCAAGTTGGATTTATGGGTTTGGGCCCTTGGGGGCACCCAAGTTTTTAAAGGGGTGAGGACCTACAGGCTTGTGGGTTTGGTTCAAAGCACACACGCGCGTGCGCGCGTGCCGATGTCGCTCGCCCGTCGACTTGCTCAACTCGGCCCGGCTCGTCCGGGTCGTGGGGCTTGGGCTTGGGCTTCAAGACCCTTATTCATTTTGGACCAAAAACCTTTAAAAATAAATGTTTAATTAATTTTTGAATTAATTAAACAGATTTAATTAATTTTTGTAATTAATTGAATGGATTTCAACTGGGAAGATGTTCACACAAGAGCACGAGTGGACGCACGGGCGGGTCGTGCGCCCTGCCAGAATATGCGAACAACGCACGGCGGGCGGGCGCATGGCCCGCAGGCATCGGGTGGCGTCTGCCGAACATTGGCGCACAGTAAGACGCCCCGCAAGGTCAGGTCGTGCGCTCCTGAACAGGTACGTCTGTCAGCGCAAAATGTGTTTTTTCGAACCAAAAGACGCGATCGTTCCATACGAGGCACCTGAGGCCTATAATAATCGACCCCTGATGACTGAATAAACATACGAAATAATCAGCAACATAAAATCGAGCATTGCATATTGCATATTGTCTGATTTTCTCCTTCCAAAGCTTGAAAGTTAAAAACACCTTTGTTGTTCGCTGTGTTTTGAATTTGCAAGTACTGTAAACTCGAGACGTAAATGGTCGTTGTATCTTAGGGACGTACGCCGGAACCGTTAGCACTAGTATACGGGGCGTTTTCGTCTTGCAGAGACTAAATTGAATTCAGGCCTCGACTAAAAGCCATACACTCAGCCATTTTCTTCCTATACAGAAACCACACCATATATTTTACCCAACAAAAGGAGCTTTTGAAATGTTTTTTTATATATAAAGAGGAAAAATGTAAAACAAATCAAACCTTTTCTGTAATTTTCAAAAATCTCTATTTTTTTAATAATTAGCTCAAACCTCAAGGTTTTTTAGTAGTTCTCCCTTACATTTATAAAGAAGATGAAGCTGGTTATTGACTCTCTAGATAACCCTTTTAGGAGAAATTGGTGATTATTGTGTTTACTATCATTTCTTTCCAACCAGATTTACCTCAAAGTAAGATTTTTTTTTTGCAAAGATATGAAAGTGGAGATGTGTTTTTCTGGAATTGAAAAAACCTAATCAAACTATTTTTTTTTTTGTCGAATGATAGCATCAAAAACCTAATCAAACTATCAGTCGAAGGAATATTCATATATCCCAAACAACCTAGAGAAATGCATACAAATTTTCCTTGCATGGTTGTGAAGAAACAAATGGGGTAAAGATTCCATTGAAGAAGAAGTAGTACATCAGTATCATTTTGATGCTAGCGATTGACAGACACATCATGACATATTCATGCATCATGCCTCGGAGTTGGTACGTCTGATGATGAAGATGCGCCGCTCGGGACATATGCCTCTTCCTTGACAGCTATTCACAAATTAGATGAATTTTATAAATTTATGTATTTTATGTTTTGTATTATATATGGATGTATTGCATTTTCTATGACTATAAATGTTTAACGCAGATTTTTTGTAATACATATATTATATTGGCTATTATTGATATTTGCTATAGTTTATATAAATATATTTTTCTAATTTAAACTGAAATGGTTTTACAGGTTTTTAATTATAAAAAAATTAAAAAAAATTACAAAATTAGCGACGGATATAATCCGTCGCTATTTTGCTAACTAAAAAAGACAAATTTGCGACGGATTAGTCCGTCGCTAAATTTAAATGACAAATCCATCGCTATTATTAACAAAGAGACAACATTAGCGACGGAAAAATCCGTCGCTAAATTTAGCAACTTTTTAACGACGGATTTTGTAATGCGTCGCTAAGGAATTAACGACGAGTTAAATAGAGACAAAAATAATATGTCGCTAGTCCGTCGCTAAAACATTTAGCGACGGATTTTATGGGTTTAGCGACGGAAAATTCCGTCGCTATTTTGCGATTTTCTTGTAGTGTTTGTTGCAGTTTCTAATCAATAGGAAGCCTATCCTTGATAAGTGATGTTGCTTAAATTCTACATATCACACTAAGTCAAGAATTCTAAATAATGGTCCAATTTCTTCGCCAGAGCTGATAATTCTTTGAGATGGAAATTTGCCTGCGAAAATTCAGCAAACATTCGGTCTGGGATTGGCCCAGAGAGGTCCCTCCGATGCTCAAGTCAGTCCCAATAGGAGAAAAATTCAGAGCCAGGACATGAATTAAGATTAATTAACTGAGAATCGTTACAAATTGGATGAAGGGACCTTTTTATATCTGGCTTGATGGGCCGCATTGGTATCATAAGATAAACTGGGGCGCGTGGGCCGGATAACTACATCTGTGATACAATAGTAATTAATAATATTTTATAATTGATAAAGTAATTGCGGAATTAAAAAATTTGTAAAATAATTGAAATCGGAAATATTGGGAAACATCAATTTTGTCCCTAAAATAAGTTTCCATCAAAAAAACCACGAGCTTGTAGTTCAAGTGGTATCGCTCACCCTTTGTAAGGGAATTGACCAGGGTTCAAACCCTGTATTTTTCAGTTTCCTTGAAATTTATCCATCCTTTCAACCACTACTCCAAACTTATTAAAAATACAGAAGTTTCCATTAAAAAAAATAGACTTTGATGGTGTGAAGAAATTATTCTAAAGATTAGCATAGAGTGGGAGAAAGGGATGAGAAGTTTTGAAGGCATTCCATGAGAAAGAAAAAAAATAATCCGTTAGAGCTGAATCTCTATCTCAAGCAATCTCCTGATGATCGGATATTGGAATTTGAATGATATATAGAATCTTGCTAAACCACTCCTGTCCACACCCACCAATTATTTTTTAAAATCAAAAGTATGAAAAAAGAATAAAAGTGGAGGGAGTGGAGATAATGGAAGAGAAATTAGAGGAAAAGAAAGGGATAGAAAAGTTGATGATAATGGGAAAGAAAGTGAAAGAAAAGAAAGAAATAAAAGAATGAGGGAGGACATGAGTTTGAAAGGAAAGATAGGAGAAGAAGTAGGAGAAAAGAAGAGGGAAGAATGAAGAGAAAAGAGAGAGAAAAAGGAGAAGAAAGAAAGAAAGAATCAAGGGAATTACAAGAAATATAATCCAATTTGCGGTACAAATTATCCGAAAAGTTTGGGGATTTCGTAATTATTTTCTTTATTTTAGTTTCATATTGTATTTGGTTAAGTTTTACTAATCATATTACAAAATAATTTGCGTATAGATAATTCTGGGTTGAAGCCAAAGTGAATCTTATCATAGTTGATCCGCTTAACCAAGCTAGTAATCTCTCTAGTTTTCATATAAAATTAGGATTTAAGTTATGGCTATTGATTTTTATGGAAGTAGTAAGAACTAGTTTAATTTACTACGATTAATGAAACAATAATTGCACAAGTTCTTATCAACTAATATGACTATTAGTAAGTTAGACGTCATTAATTATTATATGGTGGGTTTGATTTCGATTTTTTTTCTTTCTTAATTCATTTACGTAATCTGGTAAATATTTAAGAAATTAAAGGTTAATTGTTTAGTTTAAATTATATAGAGTATTAAGATTCTATTATCTTAGCTAAATCTTTTTTATATATATTTATAAAAATATTCATTCTCATAATAAACCTACTTGTCAAATTGAAAAATTGAGACTTAGGTTTCTTCAATTAACCGATCATATTAACTAGTAATTTAATGGTGAAAATAGTTTAGTTTATGTGGATAGAAATTCATTTTCTTTCGAATGATTGAGCATGTTAATTGTACTTTAAAAAAAAGTAATCTGATAATCTGAAGTTGTTCCTTTTAGTTTTTATAAATAAAATATTAGGATTTGGATCTGGTGAGTCCATATAATTTAAATAAGTACGTAGACCAAATCTGGAGCGTTGACCTCTTCTTTTTAACGATGCAGATTTAATTGATTTTTATTTTAGTTTATATTTAATTAATGGTTGTTAAGGATAAGTAGGTAATTTTGTTTGAATATCAGTAACACACGGAAGTTATTTTTGGTAGTGTCCCTTCACATTCCGGATTTTTTGGGATTTGTTTGAAACCGTATCTCTGACCTTATCCACTGTGAGAAATATGTTGCTTATTGAAGACAAATATGTTGCTTTTTTTGGATATATTTGAAACCGTATCTCTGAAATTCTCTCTTTCCTTTTACAGTCAAACTTGCAATTAATATTGACGCTTTCTGTTGTTCGAAATATGTTGCTTATTGAGGACAAATATGTTGCCTATTTAGGCAGACAATGTTGCAACCAAAACTATTCCCTTCGATTTGTCTTTTCATATATATATGTAATTCTGTTGCTTATTTATGTCAACTATGTTGCTTATCAAGGACAAATATGTTGCTTATTTAGGGAGACAATGTTGCTAAGTAAGTATGCTCCTTTTTTATGTAGACTGTGTTGCTTATTGAAGACAATTATTTTCTTATTTAAGTAGACAATGTTGCTAGATGGTTGCAAATCGGTTGATTTAAATAGGCCATATGTCTTGTATATATGTAATTTTGTTGCTTTTGTATGTCAACTGTGTTGCTTATTGATGACAAATATGTTGCTTAGACATTGTATATTTGTTGCTTATTGAGATTACGTAATTTTGCTATGGTTTTAGATGGTAAGATAACATCTATGTTGTTGTGTGTAACTTCCTTAATTTCATGGTATATGATTGATTGGTTTGGACTAATATATCCCATTTATCAATTTAATTAGGTATTTTTATATATTTTAAGCATATTTATTATTAATCATTGAAATTTGTTGATCTGTGGTCCAGATTTGGTCTTACGTACTTACCTAATACAATGGTCTCATATAACCCTTCCTCTAAAATATTATAAGTCTCATAATCACATATGAAAGTGTTGCTTTATACTTTACATTCTAAATCCCCGTTAATACTATAAATAATTAATTGATTAGTAATGAAACTTAGGCTAATAACTAATTAGGTTTAATCGCTGTACAAATTTAAGCAACTTTCTTAAGCAAACTTACATGTGGTATGTTAGATTTTAATCAAGACTTTTACATACAAATTCATAAATTAAAACTTGTATATATATAATTAAATTTAGGATTTTTTCCCCTAGTTAGTTCTACGTATGATTTTCTCTGATTAGTTGAATGTAAGGTCTTCTCTCAATTTGTTTGGGCTAATGGGTTTTAACTATTATGTTTATCTTCTTAAGTTTACTTTTATACTCAATTAAAGTTGCATCACTTAGGTTCATGTATAATGCTAATTTATGTTCATAGCATTTCACGAACATAAAAAGGGTAGTAAAGTTAATTTATTCAGGTTTAATTTTAATTATATTTTTCAAAAGAAATTGGTGCACATTGAGTCTATGATGGGAGTGAGTGGGAAATGGCATGGGGATTGACGTTCCGACCATAAACAGATCTATGTATCCACTTATTGGGGCACATGACCCCATAACTTTTTTTTAATTTTTTTTAATTTTTTTCTATTTATTATTTCTCTTTTTCATTTTTACTATTTTTTATTTTTTTTCAATTACTATTTTTTTTTCTTATTTTACTATTTTTTTTTATTTTTTAACCACTATATATTTATTAGGTTAAAAAATAACAGATTGTACCTCCATTGCAAAAACATTCTGCATCCGTCCTTGGTTCCGACCATGTGCCATTTGCAGCTAAGTTAATGTTTATAAAAATGCGCCTTCGGCCAAATAAAAATAGATGCTACCATAGACTTTGTTGATCGGGTTCCAAATAACAAGGCCCACTGCGACCCTGAATAGAACAATGTGCTACCAAGTGAATTCACGTCCTAAGAAAGTTTTAAGAACTTATAATGAAATGTTTTAGTTAATGAAAGACATCATAGAATTAAGTAATGAAGTTGAAATATTTTTAGTTATAGAAAACGAAAAGTCTTGGAATAAACATTGCTATAATATTGCATTATGCATGTATTCATACATGGAGATTACTTGTTGAGCTTCTTCAAACTCATCCCACGAATGTTTAATATTTTCATATGAGAACCTTGATGAGTAAGGAGATGGCGCAGCGCAGTGACTCACGAACCCACGTCTTTCATGATTTTCATGTCTTACAAGTTTTCTAAGAAAAATATAAAAAAATTTTAAAAAAGAGTTTGAATTTTAATTTCTATTGGGATGTTGACCGTCATTTTCATTTCATTATGGATGTTTCTGGATTAATAATTATTTCAATTATCAGTCTTTATTTCTGCTGCAAACTTTGAAACGAAGTAAAGTTTTATTATGCCGTATTTTTAAGAAATCTTTAAAGTATTTCTATTATATTATAATTACTTATTTTTGCATTAAAATTCAATAAGCTAGAAGGTGCTACATCTCCATATCCAAATTACCATTAGACCAAAAGAAATTGACAGGAATATACTCCACACCTTCTTTATAGATCATAACATTTTATTCTATTTGTAAGAGGTTTTACAATCAAACCAAAACCTTATATTAACAACACCTAATACCCAAAAAATCCCACTCATTAGCTATATAGGGTTATGATCTTATACTCATTCTTTTCCAAGTGGGACTCTAACTCTCTGGAGCGAAAAATCATTATTTCTATCTTATAATTCAAATTACACTTGTGGGATTCACCAATACCGACTATATTTTCTTTTAATATTTTACTAAATTCAAACTATATTAATCTACTGGAGTGTCATCTAAATTTTTTAGCAATATAGTACCATATATTCAAATAAGTTATTAATTAAAGTAGACCCACTACTGTCAACCTCTCAGATTATTATTGTTGCCACTATTTTTCTGATATGTGAATTGTGATTTATGATTCTTCCTAAAAATGAGTTGTATTTGGCACTGTTGGATTCTAAATCTGGTACTTTTTAGTATTTTATATTGTTAATATATATCAAATACAAGTATACATGTATAAAAATGACGTAAAAAATTTAGTGACAGTCAATGTCCTTGAAACAGAAATGACAAGAAGTCAAGTGTCACCATTAGTTATATATATTCTACCATTAGTTATATATATTCTACATATATATGTATTTAATGATATAATTCTTTTTCTTTGATTTTATTGGAGATTACATCCATATATTTTATTCTAGGAATGATATTGAGGATCCTAATTGATTAGTATGTATATTAGGATTGCATCTAATATGAAAAGATCCAATTATAATAGGGATTGAGATATATCGTTTTATATTCTCTCCCTATATTATTAGTAGTAGAGACATTCTCCTACGGAATATAGGAAATCTCTCTCCTAAAATTTTGCTCTACGGAAAATTTCTCTCTACGGTTTTCTTCTTGGAGCATCACCAAATTCTCCAAAGGTTTAATGTGTGCACAACCAAGTAAATAACTCTAGTAGTTATTTATACCAACGAGAAAGACGGTTCGTGATCTTGTTCGTGGTTTGCTCGTGGTTCAACCAATCTACGGGGTTCGTTAGTTGTTCGCGGTTCAATCAAGAGGAAGCTTGTAGATGACTTAATCGTTGATCAAAAGGAGGCTTGCAGATGGGCTCAATCCTGGCTATGTGGATAGGCAGTTCCGCTGCAAACAGATATACTCGATCCACATTTTATGTGCAAATATGTGACTTATTGTTCGACCCATATTTGCTAACAGTGGTAGCAGAGTCATTAGGGCTTGATCTCGCCTATGTGATGTGTTTGAGTTTGATGATATATGTGATTTGATTTTTTTTTTAAATTCGAATCTGTATATAAAAAATTCGAATCTGTTTTTTTTTCTATTTTTATGCATGCAATTATTGATAACAAATTGTAGATCTCGGAAAGATAATTAATTTGATATATTATGCATATAATATAGATTTGAAACGAAAGAGTTATGTCGATTCAAAGTTTTCAGAGGAAAAACAAAATCTGCATTGAAATCCATGCTAAAGGTTTAATGTTTGATTCTTACTGCTTGTTTCGCAAGGTGCCGAGTTCTGCGAACTGTTTTCCTAATTTCCTGGCTTATTTTGCGCATCGACGTTGTCGCCTTAGATGGCTGATGTGAAGCCATTCAGACACCACACGAGAGATAACTTGGACGTGACTTGCACCACATGGGTGCTAAGTTGTGCCGCCAAGTGGCGCGTTGGTTGTCACGTGGCGATGACATGACACCGGCTCACGCCACATGGGCGTTGATGTGGTACTAAGTAGCTGTCTAAGTGGTGTATCCATTTGATAATATATATATATATATATATATATATATATATATAGGGGCAGGATCAAGTGAGACCATGTCTCTAGGTGAGACACAATGAACTAATCTCAACCATCCCCCACTATTAATCAATGGGTATGATTTAATGGATAAAAAATATATTAAAATATTAATTTAATCAATATAAGGGTAGTAGGGTAAAATAACATAACAAGTTAGTTACAAAAATGGAATCAAATCTCTTTCTCTCATACATCTCCTTTTCCCCAATCTCATCTCTCTCTCTCTCATTCCTCCATTAACGCAAATAAAGAAAATGAAGAACTCGAAAATTACGGTTCATGAAAATTAAGAGAAAAACACAAAAAATCGGTGCAATATTACGGAGAAATAACGAACAGTGAGTTCGAAAACTAAATATGCAACAAAACACAACTAAATATGCATTATCGAAAAACTATCTATGCGGCGTAAAAAAACTAATATGTAGTACAAAGATAACCAACTATGCAAGATGTCATAAACTATGCAACAAAATCAACTAACTATGTATTATCTAGAAACTATCGTGCATTGTGGAATAACTAAATATGCATTACATTATGTAACATCTCATTTTTATAATTTCCAAAAGCAACATCCCATTTTCATAACTAAATATACATTATATTGAACCTATTTATGCGAGTGTAGTATAACTACATAAAAAAGACGTTATATTCAATTATGTCTCATTTTTCGTAAAACAATGCAACAAAATAACTAAATATGCATTATTTGATGTATAATTATGAGAGAAGAACCCTAACTATCTTTGTAAAATAAAAATATTTGGAAAGAAAATAGGTTTCTTAAATTCCGCCACAAAATCCTGAGCGAGTGTCTATTTCAACCCTTAAAATCATGGGACCACTAATTTGAACCATAAAATCCGCTGGGACCACTAATTTGAATTACAAAATTACAATCTTACCCTTAAAATCAGCAAAAATTAGGAAATAATTAAAAAAAACTGAATTAATCACATCCCTTCATTTTTTAAGATCAATGGGTAAGATGAGTCCACATTGTCTCACCTAGGGAGGGTGTTCTCATTTGAACCAAATCCTATATATATATAAGGGGAGGATTCAATGAGACCACATTTATAGTGAGACAATGTGGACTCATCTCAACCCTTTCTTTATCTATATCGATGGCTAAGATAAATAGGGGTTAAAAATACATTAAACATTTAATTAAGGCAAAATAAGGGTATAATTGTCAAAACAAACATGTGGGGGACCATCCAAATATGGAATCAGTTATTAGGAGAGAGAAAATCACGTGGGGATAGAGAAAAATCGCAAGAAAATCGTCTTTGGAGAGAAAATCTTGCATGTGCTTCTCGCTATGCAAAGATTATGATGTACATTGATCATATATTTGATGTATACTTAACACTATTTTATTGTATGTTTAATATAATTTTACTGCATATTAAAATGGTCAAAACAAAAACACGTGGGGACCGTGAATTAAGGAATCAGTTATATAGAGAGAGAGAATCACGTTCATTACCATGTGGGGACCGTGGATTAAGTAAATCAGTTATTGAGAGAGAGAAAATCACGCTCATTATTGTACTGTATATTTAACATATATTTACTGTATATTTAACACTATTATGCTGTATATTTAACATTTTTTTACTGCATATTACAATTGTCAAACAAAAACATGTGGGGACCGTGAATTAAGGAATCAATTAATAAGATTATTACGGGTAGACCAATAATTACGGTTTATTACGGTATACCAAATAACAATAATTAAAAATATCAACAACTAATCGAAACAAATCAATTAACTAAATTATTGTACAATTAACTATGTCTACATTTACAATAAAATCAGGCTATGTATACGGTAAACTATGTCTAACTATACAAATAAAATCAGACTATCTATATAGTAAACTATGTCTAACTATACAATAAAATCAGACTATCTACACAGTAAACTATGCCTAACTATACAATAAAATCATACTATGTATACAGTCGCCATCGACGCGCTGTCAACTTTTTCTATCTCTTTTAACCATGATTAACAAAACTCCAGCCCTGACACAAAAAACCAAAAATAAGTGTTAGTGCAGAATATATAAAAAAACATACGGTAAAAGTTAAATAAATAAGCATCAAACCATATATAAGTATACAATAAAACTCTCATACTTTTTTCAACAAAAATAGGTATACAACAAAACACATATAAGTATACAGCAAAACACATAAGTATACAACAACATAAATACACACACAAAAAATTAACTACTTATACAACAAAACACATATAAATATACATCGAAAAACATATAAGTATACAGTAACCTATACTAAAAAATAAGTATACATCAAACATATAAATTAATCTTCTTCAACTAGAAAAAAAAAAAACTAAAACCTCCATTAACAAAAACTTAACCACCATCACCCAAAAATATATGTGATTATTCCAGCGTTAATGCACCGGATTTTACAGCCTTACATTTCGTCTTAAGATTGTAGACATACGAGTTTGACAGCAGATGGGCATATATGTTGGTTTGATAACCAGGTTATGATGTCCTTGCTTCTCTTCCCTAGCTTGCTTGAAGTTTCTCGCACAGAAATATTTTGTAAATAAGAATTGCTCACTACTTGGGACAACATTTACTCTGTAGTGATGGTGCTTTGCTGCAGTGCTTGATTTGTGATTTTTGATTATTAATGTGTATGATCTTGTTCTTTCAGGTCCAGTCTTCAAGGCCTGAGCCTTGGGGTCTGACTTCTTAGTTGAATCAGCTTTAGTTCAAGGCCACGCTTGGAGGTTTCGGATGATGTAAGCTATGGGGACTGGGGAGAGGAGGAGAAGGAGGGGAACAGAGAGAGAAAGCCATTATGGGGGAGATGAACGGATTTGGGGGAGATACCAGTTGGGGATGAAAACTACTAATAAGAAAATGACCAACCTGCACTTTATTGATTTAAAAAAAAATAAAAAAGGCCATTAAATTGGGTTTAATCTCAACCATCTAAAATTATAGATTTGTGATGATGATGATTAGTCCACACTGTCTCATTCTAATTATGTGGTCTCATTTGATCCAAATATATATATATATATATATATATATATAGGGGAGGATCCAATGAGACCACATATTATAGTGAGACAATGTGGACTCATCTCAACCCTCCATTATCTATATCAATGGCTAAGATAAATAGGGGTTAAAATTATATTAAATATTTAATTAAAGCAAAATAAGGGTATAATTGTAAATTAACCAAGTGGGGGACCATCTAAATATGGAATCAGTTATTAGGAGAGAGAAAATCACGTGGGGAGAGAGAAAATCGCGAGAAAATAGCGCTGGAGAGAGAATATCACGCATGTGCTCTGCCATGCAGTATGCTGCACACTTATCATATATTTGCTGTATATTTAACACTATTTTACTGTATGTTTAGCATAATTTTACTGCATATTAAAATGGCCAAACAAAAATATGTGGGGACCGTGAATCAATGAATCAGTTATATATAGAGAGAGAATCACACTCATTAACATGTAGGGACTGTGGATCAAGTAAATCACTTGTAGAGAGAGAGAAAATCACGCTCATTATTGTACTGTATATTTAATATATATTTAATGTATATTTAACACTATTATGTTGTATATTTAACATATTTGTATTCAATATTACAATTGTCAAACAAAAATATAAATATACAACAAAACACATATAAGTATACATCAAGAAAAATAAGTATACAACAACATAAATACATACATAAAAAATTAACTACTTATACAGCAACACACATCTAAGTATACATCGAAAAATATATAAGTGTACAAGTAATCCCCACGCCTCTTCGTAGCCCTCGTTTTCTCTCCATGTCAAGATCGTCTTCTTCACCAATCCTCCATTCCAAACATATAAGTGTATAGTAAAAACATATATAATATTGATAAATATATGCCACGATTATTTTAAAATAGGAAGTTTTATATATTAACACCAATCAAATTAAAATAAAACTGGGAATTCCAATTCTATTTATTATATTGGGACGGAGCACCGCCGCCCTCAACCCCGTCGGTAAGATCTTCCTCTGCTTCGAAACCAAGTCATTCCTCGCCATGTTGCTAGCTCTCACCCTCGTTATGGTCGTCTGGAACCTCCAGCCCTACTACGAAAACATCCTCTCCGCCATCTCCACCGGCTGCGCCACCGTATCTCTCCCCATTAGATCCACCAACATTGGTGACATCACCTCTCTAACGGAGAAGAAGCTTGTTAGTACCCCCCCGACCCCAACAAGCGCACATTCCAAGCCTACGGTTTTGGTGGGGGAGATGAAACGAATTATCCAGTTTCCAAATTAAACTGATATTATGTAATTGTGTAATGACAATCCTGCCTTTTTCAGCTTTAAAATAAAACAAAAATAATTATTAAATTGAAAAAATCCCAACCACCTAAAATTTGAGATTTGTGGCCAGGATTAGTCCACACTGTCTCACTCTAATTATCTGATCTCATTTGATCATATTTCTATATATATATATATATATATATATATATGGAATTGGTCCTATATAGATTTAAAACATAGACCTTTTGATATATATTTATGTATGCTCACCACTAGGCCAAGAGGATTTCTTATTATGCCACCAAAGATGTTTTATTTGTATAGAAGTTGGACAACATATTTTTCTATAGTATTTGGATAGCAAATTATATTTTTGCGGATTGAGATGCAAACAAAAATTTTCTATATGATTTTTAATTTATGAGTTGCATGTTTTATTAATTGCTTATGTGTATGCAATTATTTTTTTCCGCAATTAATTTTGTTGATGTGATATTAATTATCATGTATTGGTAATTAATGGACATTGACATACGAATGCTCATGTATGTAAATGCTTATGGTTTTATATTATTTTATTTGTGGGAGTTAATTTTTAACAGTGGTGATAATTCGATTTCCTCATTTAGTTTTTATTTTTTTATATTGATGTAATATGCTTTGAAAATATGTAATGTTCTTATTTTTTCAAGGCATGTATTTATTGAGCCAATTTTTGGAGGCTATGTAACATCAATTTTACGAGGATATTTTTTGTTTTACCACCATTGGTCTAAATTATCTCCACATAATGCACCTTATGTCAATGTCGCCCATGGGGGCTATTTTTTTTAATTACTTATATCACATGGTTGCATGCATGATTTATTTATGAACATCAATAATTTTACTCATGGATCAGTAATTTTTATTGTGATCTTCAATTTGGTGGTGGCAAAATTTCGATCTCATTGAATTGAAGGAAATAATAAATATTACTTGAATCCAGAATAAATTTTTTTAGATCAGTTCCTAATTGTTTGCGCAATTTATTAAAATGTGTTTAGACCAAACTCACCAACTTTAGTTTAGCCAATTAGCATGAAAATAGACAAGGTATCCAATATTGCCGCGACTTAGACACAGACAATATTTTTGTGGATTAATGAAAGTATTTGCACTTTATTTGTTTAAGCTGCAAGAACTTAATTGCCCGAAATAATCGCAGTTGAGATGCCGATGATATACTTATGGATCAAGAACTAATTTTGCACTTTAATTTGCTTAAGCTTTAAATTTAATAAAAGAGTTTAAGCTCTATTATTGGAATATGAGCTTACTCACAAGTAAAAACTCTAGTTATCCAAATTCGGTATTTGAGTTGAATTAAGGATATTAGTAACTTGTGTTATTATTAATAAAATCGCCTATCTAGAGGCAAATTATAAAAAGTTGAGAAATACACAAGTGCACTTTTCGCTTATGCCCACCGACATAAGCCAACTCAGTGAATATTGGAACAATTATAATGTAGGTTGACGAAAGCAAAAGCTTAAAAACTAGAACAATAAATTGATCCATAAAGTGATAAGGTGTGTCACCTTATTGAATGAGGCAATTAAGTATCAACAAATATTAAGTGCACTTATGAGATTCTTAACTTCGCTCGTAATTGTATTGAGATGAAGGTTGGCAATTTAATTGCTCCCTTATGTTTTCGCTAATATCTTCAAATCTTTCCATGGGTGGATTGTAGATATTGGTTGACTTAGCATGTGGTTGAGATTGAGCAAATGGGTATGACTATTATCGAGTTGTGCAGCTATACAACACACAAGAGGAGGCTAAAGAGAGTCACCTCAAGCTCAATAGTTGGTGTGAGCAACTTGATGTGTCGATGTAGTATTATTTGGATAAATGCACTTGTAGAATATTTATTGAGTGAGAAGACTTGTGTATCTTTTCTTTGTGATGCTTGGCTTTATATAGTATTTCTTTTAAATCTTCTAATGATATTGTGGCACGTGAGCTTAGGAGGACGACTGTATTAGCTCGATGAGGCTTTATTGTCTGACTCGCTAAGGTCAATCTCCTCGCATAATTCTTTTTCCGAGTGGGATAAGCTTTTGGAAGAATGAAAGATGACTATTGCCTTTAAAGCTAAGTCCACTAAATTGAGTGCAGACTTATGAGTGTGAGACACAAAATTAACGCATTATATTTTCTTTCATTGCTATCTATGCTATCAGCTAGTACATCCTAACTCTCATCAGTTAGAAACGCCAAATTGGTTTGAGCAATTCTTAACATATGGACATGTGCTAATAGAGAGCAGAAATAACGTGTCTAATTAGTTTGGACACACAAGTTGAAGGAAATAAAGTTGCAAGTTGAATGATGGTTCCAAATACTTTGCAGCTTTATGAGCTTGCAAAGAATGGACAATCACTTCAAAATGGTTAGATTTATGATGGCGCAAATTGATGTTTGTATCTTGTTGCTGCCTATATCATAAAATATGTGTCTTCAAATGATTCTTCAACCTTGTATAAACTTTAGTTAGGTAACAAGCCCAAATTAGTGGGTTTGTGCCTATGTAAGTTCGAGAATATGTGTTCTCACATGGAGAATCAAGTCGCACAATTTAGGTTTCCCCTCAAAGGGATTTCTTGAGCATATGTGAAGTCTAAAGATCTTAAAACTATGTGAGTTGCAAGATCCTTAGGAAGCGCTTGTTTCTCTAGCGAGGATGTTGTATTTTATACTCATCTAGTAATCGCTGGGATAGTGGTACTAAGTCATTGGGAGCTAGTGTCTCACACGCAAAGGATTCTCAAATTCAACGAGTAAAAGGAGTGAATATGAAATAATCCCCATCATCTATATGAGATTGAGTGGGTATCATTCACAATTACTTTCGTGCATGTTGATGAGTCGATAGAATATGTGACTTCACTTGATGCCCTAAGTGTATAGTTGTTGAGAGGAAAAGATGAGTCGAATGACTAAGAATAAAACCTAAGAGCTTGTTAATCTTATGTCTATATGCAATACCATTTGAAACATGTGGTTTCAGAAGGTCAAATGCAATATAGATGGGTTGATTAACATGTGTGTAGCTCGACTAAGGACAAAATATTTAGTGTTAGGAAATTTACTTATTAGATTTTGATGATACCATGTAAAACTTAGCTAGGAAGTTGGCACCTCATTTTCCTTGTAATTCTGTATTGTAATAGATAGGACTGGAAGAGCTGAGTGACGTCAGCCAAGTCAAGAATGCAAGAAGTCAACTGCAGACTAGAGTGAAGACTTTGCTTTATGTCAGCTGAGTATAACCATGAAGGAAGACAAGGACTCGACTGAAGGAGAGTCAACTGAGGAACAACTGTGTGAAGTGTCAATCAAGTCAAATGAAAGGAGCCAAGTCTATCAGTTGAAGTGACAGTTGAGTCAATCTTATGATTGGAGAAGACTCAAGTCACAAGGGGTAAAGGCAGCAGTCAAGTTGAGACAACTGACATTGATCCGTTGGAAAGAAGTCAAGAATATTACTCGATATAGTAATACGTCCAAGCTGCCAGGTCTTAAAGTGTTTGGCGTAGAAATATACAAAAGGAATAAGCTAATGGGAAACACTACAACTTGACCTGTAAAGCTACGAAGCCATTTAATACGAGGAAGGGTCAACATCACAAGTGCTGCAGACCAAGAAAAGACAAGCCAACGAATAAGAAGTATCATTTGAAATTGGCCTATCTCTTCAACGGGCAAATTTCAAATGAGCACTATAAAAAGCTGAAGAAACAATTGAGAAAAGGTTACCTTGCATAATTGAGAAATCTATCTTCAAGCAATATTCAATTATTAACCTACAATATTATCAAAGCTTATCAAGATATTCCTCAAGCCTAAAACTCAAAGAAACTCGATCCAACACACGCTATGAAGGAGAGACAACTTCAACCAGTTGAAGAGGAAACATTTGAAGAACAAAAAAGTGTCTACTCTCCAAGTTGAAGGAGCTGTAGAAAGGTTCAAGGTCGAGCCAAAAGATTCAAGTTTGTTGGAGGGCTGTGTGAACAAATCCAAGGACTTGAAAGTGAGATGAAATAGCAAGGCAGCTGCCTCGTGAAGAAGCTGAGTCGCAGGAGAAGCCAGCTGTGTGATCAAGGTTGTCTCAAGGCTGTTCACTGCTTTGTAACTTGATCTGTTACTTAGTGGATTCCTCCAGGAGTTGGAGAAGAGTGGATTAGAGGAATTGCCCTATCCCCAAACCATTATAAAAATTACTTGTGTCAATTTACTTTCAGCATTTACATTCCTGCATATATTTTCATATCTGCTATTAGTTAAATCTGCTACCCAACTGATAAATAACAAGTGCTAAAACAAGTGTTAAAAACAATCTTAAATCTATCAAAAGGGTGTTAAGTCTTCCGCTGTTAAAAACCTAATCAACTAAAGTTAAGTATTAGCTTAAGCAGCCGAGTTATACTATCAACAACTCTATCAAGTCTATTGAGTGGGTAATTTAGCTGAATATAACCAACTTAGCTGTCCCCCAAAGACACAACTGATTTGAGTCAACTCTGTTGAAAAATCTTAAAAAGACTAAAATCAAAAATTTGGTAAGGTTTATTCAAACCCCCTCTAAACCTTACACCGCACCTCTTGGGACCTACAAGTGGTATCAGAGCGATTGGTTCATTGAGCCTTCTGCACTGGTTACTGAACTAGATCTCAATCTTTTTCAAAGGTTTAAACACTTGTGTTTTGCAAAGTCTTTCATCTCTTCAGCAAAGTTATTATCATGGAAGCAAATCTAACTCGTATTCCAATGTTTACTGTAGAAGAGTTTGATGAATGGAAAATTCACATGCAGGCTCATCTATCCGTCTTACACGATGAAATGTGTCTTGTGATAGAGGATGGGCCATTGCAAATATTCAAAGTCAATACGACTGTAAGGAGAGTAGCTGCAGCTGCAGAAGAGGAAGCTGCTGCTGAAGGTAGACCAACCATGGTTGAAAAATGACGCATTGAATAGACAAATGAAGATCAAAAGAGATATAACCTGGACAATGTGGCCATGGATATACTCTACAAGATGTTGTATAGGGCGATGTTCAACAAAGTCAAATCGTGCAAATCCGCCAAAGAAATCTTGGAAAAGTTAACTCCGATTTGTGAAGGATCAGAACAGATTAAAAAGAATAAGTTAACTATTGCTGTTCGAAAATTTGAAAATTTTAAAATGCTTATAGGTGAGAGTCTAGATCAGCTGGATGCAAGATTCACAGAGATAACAAATGAGCTTTCAACTCTTGGGAAAGAATACACTTAGAAGGAGATGTGTATGAAGATATTAAGAGCCCTCCCAGCTGAATGGGAAATGAAGGTCATGGACCTGACACATTCAATGGGCCTCTCAAAAAGAAACTACAAAAGAAACAAGGGTGAAACCTCCAGAAGACATTCAACACCTTCCAAAGCAAGAGGAGGACAGGCCGCCCAAGAGAGCTGAGCATCAGAGAGCTGATTATCAGAGAGCTGATAATCAAAGGATCGATAAAGCTGATCAAAGAGCTGAAAACCTGTGTTGGAATTGCAGACAACCAGGACATTTTGCTGTTGACTATTCCATCCAGCAGTCAACAAGTATAGAAATGAAGAAGAAAGAAAAGTCTTCAGGGAAAGAAGACAAGAAAAGAAGAAAGCCATGTTGGCTGCTGAGACTGCTGAGCCAACCAAGTGCAAAGAAGCAGCAGACTCAGATAGCAGTGAAGCTGACTACTCAAGTGATACAGAGGAAGAGGCTTTGATTTGCCTTATGGCCAAAGAACAAAATCAACAAGACCAAGAAGATGAGGTACATTCTAACTCATATCATTCTGATTTAGGTGATAGTGACTATGATACACACACTTCATCACCCACAGATCTTTATGATTCATTAGGTAAAACGATGAATCAGTCATTAGGCAAAACTTCTCACACACTTTTAAATGAGGAAAACAACCAGCTTAATCGCTAAAAGTCACAGTTGACAAAAGAGCTGAGTACTCTGAGTCGCATAGCCGATGAGAACACTAAGTCAAGACCTGAAAATGCCAAGATTATAGCGAGTTAGTTGCTTTCTGAAAAAGAGGGAAAAAGATCTCAAAAATGTGATTGCCTCATTTACAAAATCATCCAAATCATTGGATGAACTTATTATGAGTCAAAAAGAATGTGGAGACAAGACAAACATAAGATTTAATTCCTTTGTGCAAGAGTGATTTTGGAAAAGGGATCTTCAAGCAATGAAGGATTCCAAAAGCCCAAAACACCAAATGTTGCACCCACATTCACACCAAAGCACAATCACAATCACAATCATACGGCCTTGGTTACAAAGGAAAATGAAAGAAGCCAAAGAGAGTATCTTTGAAAGGACACCGAGAGGAAATTGAGACAAGTCCATTAGACTCCTAAAAGAAAATACTATGTAAGAGCAAAACAGAGCTACCAAAAGCCCCAGTAAATTTCATCAAAGAAATACATATGATGGGAATGGTAGAAACTATCCAAACCAAGCTGATTGGAACAATGTGAAATATCAGCAAAGACCTATGGGATACAAGCCGAAATGGCAAAGAACTCAACCTCAGCAAAAGTCATTCCCAAGGCAAAAGAGCTGATGCACACTTATGCACCCAAACACTATACCTTAAATTTCACAACTATCCAAGAAAGCAATTGCTAATACAAAACACAGGCATACAGACAAAAGAGACAGCTGTATGATCCTAAAACCCCCAAGCAATTTGCTAATGTGCATTATGATTATGGTACTAATAGATGATAACCTCTTAGAATCAGATCATCTGGCTATAGGTTGGTTGGAACATCTTATAACACTAACCCCCAGGACCGAGGCAAGTATGGGTACCTAAAAACTGATTTCCTTGATTGCAGGTTCAAGGAACAGCTGAGTGCCAAGGAACCTGGTACATGGATAATGGATGTTCCAGACATATGACAGGAAACAAGAAAACTCTGTCAAGATTTAAGGAGATTAAAGGTGCTAAAGTTATATTTTGAGGTAATGAAGCTCCAGGGGAGATCAAAGGCACATGATCCATAAAGAAGAATGGACTGGAGATCACAGATGTTGCTTATGTTGAAGGCCTCAACTTCAACCTGTTAAACATCAGCCAACTCCGTGACAAAGGCTACAATGTAGGATTCAAAATGGGGATATGCCAGATCAAAGATGCTGAATCTAATGAAATTGTACTATAAGGAACAAGGAAAAAGAATATGTATGTGGTATATTGGTCTACTGCTACACCAAGCACATGTCTGCTAGCAAGAAGCACAACCGAATCAAGTTGGCTATGGCATAAGAAGCTGAGTCATCTGAATTTCAAGACAATCAACAAGCTTGCAAGGAGTCATCTTGTGGAAGGATTGCCAGACTCAATGTACAAGAAAGAAAGCATATGTAATGCATGCTAGATGGGAAAGCAAATCAAATAATCATTCAAGAATAAGCCAAGTCCTTCTTCAACCAGGATATTGCATCTGTTGCATATGGATTTATTTGGTCCAGTTGAGCCATCTAGCATTAGTGGAAAGAAATACACCTTAGTGGTGGTGGTTGAATATTCAAGATATACATGGAAAATTTTCATGTGTAAAAAGAAGGAAACACTGCAGAAGTTATTTCAACTGATGAGAAGAGTTCAAAATGAGAAGAGTCAAACCATTATAAAGATAAGACCTGACACGGGATCTAAGTTTGTTAATGGAATAATAATTCAAGATTGTGTTGAAAATGAAAATGGTAGTTTTTGCAAGGACTCCACAATAGAATGGAGTAGCTGAAAGAAGGAACATAACTCTCAAGGAAGCTGCAAGGACAATGTTAGCTGAAGCTGAATTGCCTAAGAGATTTTAGGCTGAAGCCATAAATACAACATGCTACACTCAGAATATATGCATGATTAACAGGAAATTGACCAAGACTTCCCATGAAATTTGGATAGGGAGAAAGCCAAATGTTGGATATTTTAAGATATTTGGATAATTTGAAGGCTTTTGATGCTAAAGCTGATGAAGGTATCATTTTGGGATACTCAGCTGAGAGTAAAGCCTATAGAGTGTTGCACAAGAGGACTATGGTCACAGAAGAGTCTATCCATGTGGTTATCGATGAACCTAATGTGAATGGAGAAGACATTGATGAGTTAGCTGATAAGCTGAATCAGCCAACTATGCAGAAGAGTCCTTATATTGAAGAAGATGTGAGAGCACTGAACCCTGATGATGATGGGATAGCTAAATCTCAAAGACAATTGGAAGGTCTATAGCTGATGAAGATGAAGAAGCTGTTCAAGAAAACTTAGCTGCGAGACGGCTGAATCTAGCAGACTCACTCCAACCTGATGTGAGATGGCTGAGAGACCATCCACCTGAGTTAATCATTGGAGATGTTTGAAATGTCATAAGAACGAGATCCAGAGCACAACATGAAGCAATGCTCACTTGTTTTATTTCCCAAATAGAGCCTAAAGATGTATCCCAAGTATTGGAAGACACACATTAGATTCAGGCCATGCAAGAAGAGCTGAATCAGTTTGAAAGAAACAAAGTATTGGAATTAGTTCAAAGGCCAACCCACCAAAATGTTATTGGTACTAAGTGGGTTTTCAGAAATAAGATGAATGAGGAAGGATCTATTGTAAGAAACAAAACAAGATTGATAGCCAAAGGGTATTGCCAAGAAAAAGGTATAGATTTTGATGAAACCTTTGCTCCTGTTGCGATTGGAAGCAATAAGGATGTTCTTGCTTATCTGCACATAAGAACTTCATTGTATATCAAATGGATGTGAAGAGTGCATTTCTAAATGGATGCTAGAGGAAGAAGTCTATGTTGAACAACCTCCAGGTTTTGAGCACAAAACTATTGGAGATAAAGTCTACAAGCTCAAGAAAACACTGTATGGATTGAAACAAGCACCAAGATCATGGTATGATACATTGTCCCAGTTTCTAATTGACAATGGATTCACCAAATGCAAGGTTGATAGAACACTCTTCAGGATTCAAGATGGAGAGAGTATACCGCTTATTCAAATATATGTGGATGATATTTTTGGATCTACAAACAAAGAGTTGTGTGACAAGTTCTCAAACCTCATGCAAGGCAAATTTGAGATGAGCATGATGGGAGAGCTGACTTTATTCTTAGGAATTCAAGTCGAGCAATTGAAGTATAGAACCTTCATATGCCAAACCAAGTATACCAGAGATTTAATGAAGATATTTGGCATGGAAGAGAAGTCATCAGTGAAGATTCCAATGAATACATCAGTCAAGATGGACATGGATGCAGATGGCAAAGTTGTTGATCAAACCAAATATAGAGCCCTCATTGGATCATTGTTCTATCTAACAAAGATGCGATCCCGACATCACCTTTGCGGTAGGTGTATGTGCTAGATTTCAATCTGCACAAAAGAGAGTCACATGACCTGCAGGCTAAGAGAATCCTAAGTTATTTGAAGGGATGCCGGGAAGTCGGCTTATGGTATCCAAAAGAAGGAGGATTCAAGCTGGTAGGATACTCAGACTCAGACTATCTTTGGATGTGGAGTTGATGGAAGAGTACTTGGTACATGTCAAATGCTTGAAATATATTAGTTTCTTGGTTTAACAAGAAACAAAATTCAATAGCTACATCCACAAGCAGAGTAGTATATACATGCGGGCAAATGTTGTGCCCAAGTCTTTATGGATAAGATAGCGGTGAGAGATTATGGTATTGAAGAAAGAGAAATTCCAATTATGTGTGATAACACTAGTGCAATTGCGATCACTCTAAATCCAGTGTTTCATTCAAGAAAAAGCACATTGATGTCGATATCATTTTATAAGAGATCATGTTGAAAAGAAAGACATCACTTTGGAATACATCTCAACTGATAAGAAGTTAGCTGACATATTCACAAAGCCATTTTGTGAATCAAGGTTTGAAGAGCTCAAAAATGAGTTAGGGTTAATTGAGTGAGTTAGGATACTCGAGAAGACTCAATCAGCAGAGATAAAAGAAGATAGCATGGAAAATAGGCAAGTTTCACATTTCAGCCAAGTGATATAGCCTAGTCGGAAAGTCAGCTATATCGAGTTAGCTGACAGCTAAATGATGTTATGTGAAGAGAGAATCAGAGTTAAGTCACTTTGGATATAAGCTAAATCATTTATGAGCTAAGTGACAAAAACGCAGTCGTTTTATTCGGGTGGGAATGTTTTTAAGGATGACGTAGGCGTACTTATGACTATCAGTACAAAAGCTGCACAGTAAACCATATGATTGGATATAAATGCTACTGCATTTAATGTGGGGGAATTAATGCAGTTTTGAAGAGTCAATCCTGACCGTTGATCTTGATAAAATTTTTCAAATTCCGAAAACCTTCCGTTCAAGTCCCTTATATACCAAAATTCATTTTCTCTCTCCTCACACAAACATACTCGTCTTCAGCAAGAAAGCAAGATTTCTCTCTGGAAACAGTTCAAAACCCTACTCTCAAAGTTCAAGTTTTTCGTGTTTTTCACCGGTTAAATGTTCTAAAAATGGCTGCTACTCATGATTTTGCCAAGCTTTATGAGAAGATCCACTCTGGTACATCAGTAGATTTTAAAGGCATGATCAAGTAGGGCGCTGATGAGGCCATGGTGAAAAAGATCACAGAAAAGCTCGAGAAGTCCAGTTTGAAGGACTTTCTTTCGATGGAGTTCATGCATACGTATCTGGAGGAGGTCGCCATATTTTACGTGAACGCCGAGGTGCATGACGATGAGATTCGCTCATCCGTCCACGACAAGGCCATCATAATCACTGCAAAGGACCTTGTTGAGAACTGTTTTCTACCCTCTTGAGGTTTGAAGGATACCGCTGAGAAGAATGTCAACTTGGCTGCAGCTTGGAAGGAAGTTGCAAAGCTCGAGTATGCTGCTAAAGCTGTGTATACAGCTAAGAAAGATTTTCTAAAGGATGATTACAATAAGTTGATGGACATCGTGTCCAAATGTGTGTATATGAAGTTGGGGAGCTTCAACCAGCTATCACGGACAATGCTGATGGTGATAGCTGCGATTATGCAGGATAAGAAGGTGAACTGGGCTGAGTTTGTCTTCAACCGAGTGTGCCAGAACGTGATCAATAAGTCCTACAAGGAGGATGGGACTTTTGGTTGTTCACTGAGATATGGCCTTGTCATTGGCCATTTAATGGAGGTTAAGGGTATTGCTCTGTGCCTTGGAAAGCCCTTCCATGCGAACAAGAGGATGTTCAAGGTGAACCTCTCTGGCGCACAGAAGAAAGCCCATGCGAGGAAGGCTGATACAAGTGAGGGGGAATCAGCTGACCAAGCAGAAGACACAACTGAGACCTCCCCAGCTCTCTTGCCCAAGCCCATTTCTAAGAAGAGAGCTGCGATAGCCAAACCTGCCCCTGCCCCAACAGCCAAGACCAAGAAGGCACCTGCCCCAGCAGCCAAACCTAAAGCACCTGCCTGAGCAGACAATGCCCTTGCCCCCGCAGCCGAGACTGAGGAGGAACCTCTACCTTCCTCACCAATCGTGAAGAAGAAGCGCACTGCCAAGTCTTGGAAGGCAGCTGCATCAAAGAAGGACAATATTGAAAAACAGGCCTTCACCCTTGAAGAGCTTAAAGATGTTGAACTGGAAATTCCCTTGGTTTCCACAAAGAGAAGACGGTTGTTCAAGAGGTCAGAGTTAGAGAAGACAACCGAGTCCGATACTCAGCTGGAGGAGCCCGTCGAGACTGCTGATGCTGAAGAGGAGAAGTCTCAAGAGAAGGTTGATGAGTCCGAGAAGACTGATGATGCTGATCAGCAGGGTAAAGAAGACCCAGCTATCCGGGACACAACTGTGGAGACAGAAGGAGCTGAGACGGCCAAGACCCAGGAAGAAAAGGTTGTCTCACCACCTTTGACTGATGCTTTAGAACATGAGGAGGAACAATCTCCATTAGCCACCATTCCAGAGGCCGGAGAGGATGATGATGATGATCTAATTATGTACTCTCCGGTCTATCCAGACATCCAGACAAGGTTAAGGGATGGAAGCTAGATTACTCCGACAACAGTTCACTCGTCCGGAGTTTATTGATGAAGAAGAGGAGCTTCTAAGCTTCCTTGGGAATGTATCCATCCAACATGTCCTGAATGAGAAGTTTTGCATGGATGCTGTTCGGGCTATTAATGAGGATGAGAAGGAGAGAGCCCTGGAGAATACTAAGGCTCTCGAGAAGTCAAAGATATGTTTGCACACGAAAACCCATAAACACCTCATGGAGTCCACCGACAAAGAACGATCTTGATGAGATGGATCCAATCGCTATCTGATCGAAAAGGCCGAGTTACAACAAAGTCGTTAGAGAATCCGAGCCATGCACGAGAACCTTCAAGAAGGTCCAGGAGAGTCTTCCAAACACTCTCCTCGATCCGATCCATTGGGATTGGTGCAGGATATTACAACCGTTATTGCAGTGACCACGCCCCCGTGCACTCTCAAGAAGACTCTTGGGGATCGGTGATGAAGCCGGGAATATGGGCACCCAAGCCAAAGCCTAACCACGAAGAAGGTGTTGAGACACCGCCCCAACGGCCTGGTCACTCAATTGGAAACACTTGCGTCTCTCAATGAGCCGAGTAACCCCATTATCGTTCGTTCACTCGGTGGTGCGTCGGTGAGGGGAAGCTCTCTCCCCATAGTAGGGTCGAAGGATGCTGTGGGAGACAAATCAAAAAGTTTGGAGGTGAAGTCGAGCAAACTACTGAGAAGCAGAGTGAAATTAACGATGCTCGGATAGTTGAGACTATCTCAGCTGAGATTTCCTCTGATACGCAAGCTGATGAAGCTGCTGATGCAGCCAAGGCAAATGATGGAGAGGCCATGGGAGTTGAGACTCTTGGCCATGAAAGTGCAATCCAAGGAGTTGAGACTCCAAAGGATGCCAATGTAGAAGACCCCAAGACAGTTGAGTCTGTCGAAGGGATTAACAAAGGCCCCATAGCGGTTGAGACTTCTGAGGGTAACGAAGGCCTAAAAGAGGTTGAAACTTCCTTAGGTCAGTAGCCAGAACAAAAGAACATTCCTCAGGTCGAAGGAGTTGCTGTAGAAGAGGAGATTAGCGGCCTTCGTGATTCCCAAGAACACATTGATACATCTTTTCTGGGATCCGAGGATGAAGCTGAGTCCATACACCATGAAGATTCAAAAATGGACGAGGCTTAGGATGTTCTCAAATCTCGGAGCAATGTAAGTGATAAAACAACTCCTATGATATTCAACATTGATGATGAGCCATCACTCCAGGCCACATCAAACTCCAATGATGCTGATGAGACAGCTGAGGACACGATACCTCAAAAGGAAAATCTCACTAAGATCGAAGAAGCTGTTAAGACAGCTGAGGCTCAGTCAGCTGAGCAGATACCTACAATCACTTGCCCGGTGAAATAGAGTCGCCTACGCAGCTACCACATCCGCAGCAGAACGACTCCAACAACTCCTCCTCAGGTTCCCACAACCGCATTATCTACCAACGATCTTTCAATCGGCCAAGGCACGAGAGAGGCGATGAAATGCAAAGAGCACAAGGCAAGGCCCCAGCGTGGACCCTGGGGATTCTTTTTTTTTGTCAAAGACGATGTCTCGATGACATCTTTCCATTCAATCTCGAATCGCTCGGCATGGAAGCCGAGTTTGCCGAGATCAAGCAAATACACCGTGCAAGAAGAGCCCATCATTCCAATCGATACGATTGTGCCAACGGGTTTCGATTTCGATGCAAAGATGGCTCGAAGCGAGTAATCGGCTTCAACATCCGAGTTCCGTGATGCTTTCAAGAAAATTTGTTATGAGATTGAGAAGATGGAACACCATCACGCATCCTGGATCTTTGATTGGACAATCGCGATGCAACCTCGGTCGCGATTTGAGAGGAGTTGTCCTATGAATAAGGGAATGGGCGCACAATGTGATCACCATGCGCTCGGAAGCAGTCCACTACTTCAAGGCTTTATTTGCAAAAATGTTGGTATGGAGTGCGGATACGTCCAAGTTTCAAAGCAAAGAATGAAGGAATACATGGTTCCAATGGAAACCTCACATAAGTCGGACATGGAGTTGCTTAAGCCGCACCACCGAGCGAAAATGCGGGCCTAGAGGACAACATGAACCAAAAGTTTAGTCTTCTAACGGCAGAGATGAAATTGTTGGTGAGTCAAAGGCTACTCGATTAGAGTTCCAAAAAACCTACTATAGCAGATATCAAGCGAAATTCTACTATTAGCCGATCGGATTTCCTTCTAAGTGGATTGTTCCCTATCCTAACCCTTCTATTTGGTGATGATGCCAAAAAGGGGGAAGATGAAGCTTTAAAGGGATTAAAGGAGTAGAAGAGGAGTGATAAGGATGCGAAGAAAGGTGACATAGCCGAGGGGAAGAAAGTTCGAAAAATCTTCCTTTAAAACTCATGTATGCTAAAACCCCATAGCAAGGTGATGTCACTGCTTCCATTCTCAAAGAAATTACCAAGAGAGTCTGACCGTTGAGCAGAAAGTCGAGATGGTCGTGAAAGAATCAAGAAGGCCATTAGAGCGGCATTCGAGAACGTAGGCGAGAGGCAATCTCGCGCGCATCCAAGATATCATAAAATAGTACGATGGTCCTCCACTGAAATGATCACCCTTCCATAAAGCCCCCGAGAGAATTTGCTATGCCTCGATCTGGCCGGATCTAAGCGAGATCTCTAGAGGAATTCCAAACTCTAGAAGTAGAAGGTTATTTTAAAGATATGACTCGCCACAAGCCTGGGGATTTGTATTGGGAGAAGGGACTAGAATTATGTAATTCGGTGATAAGCAACCAAGTTCAGAGTCACTCATTTGGAAAGTCAAAAGCTCCAATACAAGATACCCAAGCGGAATGGAGCCGATTTAGGAAGGGGAAGACATGGTGGCGGTGGGAGAGGTTCTCAACCACGGCCAAGACCAAAGGACATTGCGTATGTTGACCCATAGAAAAAATGGATCACATCTTGGTGGATATGATCACCTTGCTAACCTCGAGGTTGCACGCAAGAATACCAAAACAATTAGAAGATAGGAAGTTGAGAATTAAAGAACTACTCACGAATGGGAGGAAAGGTAGTGAAGGGATGACCTGCCGTGAGGCGATCTTATGATAAGAAGAAGAGAGATGAAGAGGAAAGGAAGAGTAGGAGAGCGACGATGACGGAGAGGAAGAGAGCGATGAAGAAGAGAGAAGAAGGAAACAACAAAGGCGTTGAAGATAGTTGCGAACCCCTTCATGTATTTTACTTTGTTGTAAATACATAGTTGTAAGTTTTCCCTATAATAGCTACGAAAATTTCCTTGTAATGTTCATTCTCTTTGTAACTTAGCTTAGATACACGATGAAAAGTTGTACTTGTATATAACTCATTACTTGTTGTAAACAACTTTGTAAAGGACAAGAATGATATGCTCAATAAAATTGATTATTCAAAAGCATACTCTTTGTTACTGCACTGCTTGTATTTGCTGTTTACTTATTTTGTTTGTTTTAAGTTTTGGCATCATCAAAAGGGGGAAATTGTTAGCCAATTTACTTGTTAGATTTTGATGATACCATGTAAAACTTAGACTCAAAGTTGGCACCCCATTTTTCTTGTAATTCTCGTATTGTAATAGATAGGATGGAAGAACCGAGTGAAGTCGGCCAAGTCAAGAATGCAAGAATTCAACTATGACTAGAGTGAAGACTCGTTGTGTGTCGAGTTGAGTATGGCCATGGTTGGACCTCTGGCGCTACTCGGATTGTTGATCGTCCCCACAAACCAACTCGGGTCTTTTCTAGTGCGCTTTGTCCTCACTCACGCGCACTCGAAAACTTCCCGGGGGTCACCCATCCCATGTCTACTCCAGGCTAAGCACGCTTAACCTCGAGTTTCTATGCAATGGGTACAAGAAAAGAAGATGCATCCGTTGGTATAGGTAGTCCAAATCAAATCCTTTAAGCTCTCCTTTAATTGTGCAATCCAAAGACTCACGAGTTCGAATCGCAGCCGCGCCGCGCCTCTTTTAAAGCCCATTGCGGGAAGGAAGGATCTTTGGACCAAATCGCAATAGCCATGAAGGAAGAGAAGGACTCGATTGAAGGAGAGTCGTTGATGAACAACGTGTGAAGTGTCGAGTAAGTCAAATGAAAGGAGCAAGTCTATCGGTTGAAGTGACAGTTGAGTCAATCTTATGATTGGAGAAGACTCAAGTCACAAGGGTTAAAGCGATGAGTCAAGTTGAGACAACCGACATTGATCCATGGAAGAAAGTCAATAATATTACTCGATATAGTAATACATCCAAGCCGCCAGGTCTTAAAGTGTTTGGCCCAAAAATATGCAAAAGGAATAAGCCAATGGGAAACACTGCAACTTCTCTCAGAACCTGTAAAGCTGCGAAGCCATTTAATACGAGAAAGGGTCAACATCACAACTGCTGCAGACCAAGAAAAGACAAGCCAACGAACAAGAATTGTCATTTGAAATTGGCCTATCTATTCAACAGACAAATTTTAAATGAGCACTATAAAAGGCTGAGGAAGCAATTGAGAAAAGGTTACCTTGCATACCTGAGAAATCGATCATCAAGCAATATTCAATTATTAACCTATAATATTCTCAAGGCTTATCAAGATATTCCTCAAGCTTAAAACTCAAAGAAACTCGATCCAACACACGATGTGAAGGAGAGACAACTTCAACCAGCTAAAGAGGAAACATTTGACGAACAAAAAGGGGTCTACTCTCCAAGTTGAAGGAGTTGTAGAAAGGTTCAAGGTCGAACCAAAAGATTCAAGTTTGTTGGAGGGCTGTGAGAACAAATCCAAGGACTTGAAGGTGAGTTGAAGTAGCAAGGCAGCTGCCTCGTGAAGAAGCTGAGTCGCAGGAGAAGCCAACTGTGTGATCAAGGCTGTCTCTAGACTGTTCCCTGCTTTGTAACTTGATCTATTACTTAGTGCATTCCTCCAGGAGTTGGAGAAGAGTGGATTAGAGGAATTACACCATCCTCGAACCACTATAATAATTACTTGTGTTAATTTACTTTCAAGACTTACATTCCTGCATATATTTTCATATCTACTGTTAGTTAAATCTTCTATCCAACTGATAAATAACAAGTGCTAAAACAAGTATTAAAAACAAGCTTAAATCTATCAAAAGGGTGTTAAGTCTTCCGCTGTTAAAAACCAAATCAACTAAAGTTAAATATTAGCTTAAGCAACCGAGTTATACTATCAACAACTCTATCGAGTCTATTAAGTGGGTAACTTAGCTGAATATTGCCAACGTAGCTGTCCCCCAAGGACACATCTGATTTGAGTCAACTCTGTTGAAAAATCTTAAAAAGACAAAAATCTAAAATTTGGTAAGGTTTATTCAATCCCCCCTCTCCTTCCTAAACCTTACACCGCACCCCTTGGGACCTACATTTATGCCTGCTAGAAGAGCATAAATTTTTCGAGATGTTCTCCCTAAGAGGTGAGATTGCCTCAATTCGCCTGATATGTTATCTATTATTGCCACTTTCATCTGGTTTGTCCTGGATGATTGATGTTAATATAGTTCGGTGAAAATTGAATAAGGAGATCTATGTGGATCATCCGATGAATTCAAGTAGTGGAGTAAAATCGCATTGATTTTTGATCAACAAGATCCAGTGTGACTTGAGTCATCATTGATTTCATCGAGCTATCATTTTGGTAAGCCTACAATGGTCAATTAATTCATGAACATATGTAAGAGTTGTATCTCATTGTATATGGCAAAAATGTGATGATCGGAAAGAACATGGAGTTAATGCCACTTAGTCTTGGCTGTCTTTACACTCCATGGTCAAAGATCATATTCTTAGTTAAGAAACGATATCTTGAGGAAGAAGAAAAAAAATGCTAGCTAGTTTATGATAGCATTGTCGAATTTTTGATGTGCGCTATGTGCGTACTCAACAAGTCATGCACTTAGTAGTGTGATTGGTGAGTGGATATCGAAGTTATCCATGCGCTATTGGGATGCCGACATATGGGTACTTAAATATCTTAACAAATTGGTTTATGATTTGCTAGTGGCAAATTTAGCATCTTGAAATGATGCGCATTGCGCGCACATCCATGATGTATTTTATTGTCTTTGTGATAGTAAAACCACTTTGGTGTATGGTTTGACGGCGAACATTTGGTAGACTAAGCGTACTTACTCGAGGCTTTCACTTAAGAGTTTTGCGCATAGTTAAATTATTCTCGTGCAAACTTCTACGAGCGGAATTGAGGCATGTGAGTCATTAGGGATTAAGTGGAATTGATCATGTAGCCTATGAGAACATATTGTAGGTCCCAAGGGGTGTGGTGTAAGGTTTATTAGGGGTTTGAATAAACCTTACCAAATTTTTGATTTTAGTCCTTTTAAGATTTTTCAACGAGTTGACTCAAATCATTGTGTCCTTGAGGGAGGGATGACTAAGTTGGCTATATTCAGCTAAGTTACCCACTCAACAGACTCGATAGAGCTGTTGATAGTATAACTCATCTGCTTAAGCCAAATACTTAACTTAGTTGATTTGGTTTATAACAGCGGAAAACTTAACACCCTATGATTGATTTGAAACTTATTTTTAACACTTGTTTTAGCACCTAGTTATTTATCAGTTGGATATCAGATTTAACTAACAACAGATATAAAAGTAAATGCAGGAATATAACTGCTGAAAGTAAATTGACACAAATAATTTTTTTAGTGGTTCGAAGATGGGGTAATTCTTCTAATCCACTCTTCTCCAACTCCTGGAGGAATCCACTAAGTAACAGATCAAGTTACAAAGCGATGAACGATCCCAGAGACAAAGATTGATCACACGGTGGCTTCTCCTATGACTCAGCTTCTTCACGAGGCAGCTGTCTTGCTATTTCAGCTGACTTTCAAGTCCTTGGATTTGATCACGTATCCCTCCAACAAACTTGAAACTTGGTTCGACCTTGAACCTTTCTACAATCCTTCAACTTGGAAAGTAGACCCCTTTTTGTTCTTTAAATGTTTTCTCTTCAATCAAGTTGAAGTTGTCTCTCCTTCACGGACTTGTGTTGGATCGAGTTTCTTCGAGTTTTAGGCTCGAGGAATAGCTTGAAATGATTTGAGAATATTGCGGGTTAATTGCTTGAAAAATGCTTGCTCTTGCAAGGTTCAGGTAACCCTTTCTCAAATGCTTCCTCAACCTTTTATAGTGCACATTTGAAATTTTCCGTTGAAGAGATAAGGCTAGTTTCAAATGTCACTTTGTGTTTGTTGGCTTGTCTTTTCTTGGTCCGCAACACTTGTGATGTTGGCCCTTCCTCGTATTAAATTGCATTGCAGCCTTTGTAGGTTCTAACATAAGTTGCGGTGTTTCCCATTAGCTTATTCCTTTTGCATATTTCGGGTCAAACACTTTAAGACTGGCACTTGGACGTATTACTATATCGAGTAATATTCTTGACTTCATTCGAACGGATCAAAGTCAGTCGTATTGACTTAACTGTTGCCTTTACCCCAGGTGACTTGCGTCTACTCCAATCATAAGATTGACTCAACTATCACTTCAACTGTTAGACTTGGCTCCTTGAGTTGACTTGACTGACACTTCATACAGTTGTTCCACAACTGATTCTCCTTCAGTCGAGTCCTTGATTTCCTTCATGGCCATACTCAGCTGACACACAACAGAGTCTTTTTTTCCAGTCTGCAGTTGACTTCTTGTATTCTTGACTTAGGTGACTTCACTCACCTTTTTCACCCAATCTATTACAATACAAAATTACAAGAAAAATGGGGTGCCAACTTCCTAGTCTAAGTTTTACGTGGTATCATCAAAATCTAACAAATAAATTTCCTACAATTTCCCCCTTTTTGATGATACCAAAACTTAAAACATACAAAATTAGTAAACAACAAATATAAGCGGTCGCAAAAAAAGAATGAATGCTTTTGAATAATCATTTTATTGATCATAACATTCTTGTCCTTTACAAAGATGTTTACAACAAGTAATGAGCTATACACAATTTCATCTATTCAACATGTATCTAAGCTAAGTTACTGAGAGAAGAATGAAAAATTACAAGGAAATCTTGAGCAATTACAATAAAACTTACATCTATGTATTTACAAACGAGTAAAATACATAAAGGGGTCGCAAACACACTTCAACGCCTTTTCGCTTCATTCTTCTCTCTTCTTCATCGCCTCTCTTCCTATCATCCTCCGGTCTTTGCTCTTTCTTTCTTTTTCTTCCTCTCTCTTCTTCTTCTTCTCATAGGCTCGCTTAGCGGCAGGTCATCCCATCGCCGCCTCTCTAGCCATTCGTGATTCGCCCTTTCATTCTCGTTCTTCTTGCCTCTTTTTAGGTTTAGAAACCTTGCGCTCAACTTCCATATTAGCAAGGTGATCGAATCCAACCCAGTATATGATCCCTTTCTTCTGTGGATCAACATACGCAATGTCCTTTGGTTTTGGCCGCGGTTGACTGCTTCTCCCACTGCCACCATGACTACCCCTTGTTGACTCGGCTTCCTTCTTCACGGAGTATATTTATCGAGCTTTTGACTTTCGGTAGAGTGATCGCTGGAACTTGGTCTTCTCATTTGTCTTGCACAACTCAATTCCTTTCTCCCAGTACAAATCCCATGCTTGAGGTAGAGTCATATCTTTAAATTAGCCTTCTGATTCAAGAGTATGGAATTCCTCCAGAGATCTGGGCTTAGATCCAGCATTGGGCATGGCGAATTCTCTTGGGAGTTTTATTACAGCGTGATCCTTTCCGGCTGGAGGACCACCATACTGTTTTCTGATTTCTTGAACACGCGTTGATTGCTTCACAGCTACCTTCTCGAATTCAGCTTCAATAGCTGATCATGCATCTTTCACAGCCATCTCAGCTTTCTGCTCAACGGTCAGCCCTTTCGGTAGTTTGCTGAGAATAGAGGCAGATGACATCACATTATCAAGGGGTTTCAAAGATACATGAGTTTCAAAGGAAGTTTTTTTGAACTTTTTCCCCTCAACTTTGTCACCTTTCTTCGCCTCCTTATCACTCCTCTTCTCCTCCTTCAATCCTTTTAGGGCCTCATCTCCCCCTTTTTGGCATCATCACCAAATGGAAGGGTTAGCCTGAGGAACAAAGCGCTCGAAGGAAATCCGATCGGCGAGATAGTAGAAATTTGCTTGATATCCAGACCGGAGTGGGGTGTGGAATTCAAACCAAGTAGCCTTAGACTCACTGCCACAAACTTCATCTCCGCCATTAGAAGACTAAACTTCTAGTTCATGTTGTCCTCAGGCATGCAATCTCGCTCTGGTGGTGATGTTTGAGCAACTCCATGTCCGACTTTTGCGTGGTTTCCATTCTGACCATATACTCTTTCATACTCTGCTGAAACTTTGAAGTATCCGCACTCCATACCAACATTTTAGCAAATAAAGCCTTTAAGTAGTGGACCTGCTCTGAACGCATGGCAGCCTGCTGTGCAGCCTATTCCCTTATTCGAACAATAATCCCTCTCAAATCAGCAGTGAGGGTTGCATCGTGATTGTCCAATCTAAGATCGAGGGATGCGTGGTGGCGTTCCATCTTCTCAATCTCTTCACTGATTTTCTTGAAGGCTTTACGGAACTCGACTGTTGGATTCAATTCAGCTTCCGGCCACACTACATTAAAATTAAAATCCCTTGGCACAATCGAATCTGTTGGAATGATAGGCTCTTATTGCACGGTATATTTCTCTCAATCTCTGGCAGACTATTCCTCCATGTCAGGCAACTCAGCAGTGAATGGAAAGATATCTTCAAAAACGTCATTTCTTACAAAAGGTATCCCCGAGGCTCCACATTTGGGGTGCATTTCATTTTGCTTCTTGTAGTGAACCAGCTCTCGTGCCTCGGCTGCGGCAACATCATTGGCGAGATATTGCAGCTGTGGGAGCCTACGAGAGGGCTGTTAGAGTCGTTATAGCTGCGCAGTGTGGTAGCTGCCACGGTGACTCTATTTCACCGAGCGATTATAGGGATCTCGCTTTCACCGATCGAGCCTCATTTGTCTTAACATCATATTCGATCTTAGTGAGATTTTCCTTTAGAGTTACCATGTCCTCATTTGTCTCATCAAAGATCATCGAGTCTGACGTGTCCTTAGGAGATGGTTTATCATCAAAATCGAATCTCATGGGAGCCGTCTTATCACCGACATTGCTCCGAGATTTGAGAACATCCTCAACCTTCTACATCGATGAATCTTTATGGTGTGTGGACTCGGCTTCATCCTCGAATCCCGAAATTATGTGTTGATGTGTTCTTGGGAATCACGAAGGGCGTTGCTCTCTTCTTCTGCAGCAGCTCCTTTGATTTGAGGAATGTTTTGTTGCTCCAGTACCTTACCTAGGGAAGTCTCAACCTCCCTTAGGCCTTCGTTACCCCCAACAGTCTCAACTGTGGGGCCTTCTACAATCCCTTTGGAGACTCAACTGTCTTGGGGTCTTTGATATTGGCATCCTTGAGTCTCAACTCCTAGGATTGCACTTTCATGGACCAAAGTCTCAACTCCCGGGGACTCTCCATCCTTTGCCTTAATCGCAACAACAACTTCATCACCGCATATCGGAAGAAATATCACCGTTGAGATAGACTCAATTGTTTGAGCGTTGTTAATTTCACTCTACTTCTCGGTGACTTGCTCTCCTTCGTATCCATACTTTAATGTCTTGTCTCCCATAGCATCCTCGACCCTCGATGTGGTGGAGAGATCTTCCCACCTCGGTGGCGCACCACCGAGTGAAGTGAACGATGGGGTTACTCACTTCCGAGACACGGCCTGTAGTTTCCTTTGAGAGTCGATCGTTGGAGCGGATGTCTCAACACCTTCTTCGGGGTAGGCTTGGCTTGGGTGCCCTCATTCCCCAACTTCATTGCCAATTCCCGAGAGCCATCAAGAGAGTGTACGGGGGATGTGGGTCGCAATGACCGTTGCAATCTTTGTGCCACTCCCAATGGATCACCCGAGGAGAGACTTTGGAGGACTCTTTTGGACCTTCTTGAAGGTTTTGCTCGTTCTTGGCTCTTGATTCTCTAGTGGCCTCGCTTTAACTTGCCCTTTTTTGATTGCGGTGGGTCCATCTCCTAATTGCTGCTCTAAGTGGACTCCACAAGATGTTCATGAGTCTCGTGTACAAGCATATCTTGGATTTCTCCATGGCTTTAACTCTCTCTTGGGCCTGCTCCTTCTCATCCTCCTTAATGGCCCTAAGAGCATTCATGCAAAATTCTTCATCCATGGCTTGATACATGGTTACATCTCCAAGGAAACGTAGAAGCTACTTTTCTTCATCGATAAACTCGGGCGAGTGAACTATCGCTTAGAGTAATCGAGCTTCAGATTTTCTAGTTCCTTAGCCTCGTCTAGATGTCCGGATAGACCGGAGAGTACATAATAAGGTCATCATCATCTTCCTCTCTGGCCTCTTGAATGGTGGTTAATGGAGCTAGCTCTTGCTCGACTCGACCGCATTGGTCTAAAGGGTGAGACAACATTTTCTTCAATGGCCCTGTTTGTCTCGGCTCTTCTCGTCTCGCTTGTTGCCTCGCAAGAATCGGGTCTTTGATACTCTGGCACGATCAAGCATTAGCGATCTTCTCGATCTCATCAATGTTTTTCCGAGACTACTCCTCCCGAGCATCAAGCAATCTCAATGGTCTCCTCCGGTGAGTACTGAGGACTCGGCTATCTTCTCTAGTTCAGACTTCATCGAACAACCGTCTTCTTTTGGTCGCAACCAACGGAATCTCTGGTTACACTCATGTAGCTCTTCAAGAGTGAAGGCCTGGGTTTCAATAGAATTCTTCTTTGACGCAATTGTCTTCCTTGACTTGGCGGTGCTCTTCTTCTTCACGATGGTGAGGAAGGTAGAGGTTCCTCTTTAGTCTCGATGCGGGCGGGGGCATCGGTCTAAGTACTTTGAGTTTGGCTACATGTGCGGGTGCTTTCTTTGTTTTGTTCTTGGGCGGGCGGGTTTGGATATCGCAGCTCTCTTCTTGGAAATCGGCGGGAGAGAGAGCTGGGGAGGTCTGTTGTGTCTTCTACTGGGTCGGTGATTCGCCCTCACTTGTATCCGTCTTCCTCGCATGGGCTTTCTTTCGCGCACTAGAGAGTTTAGCTTTAAACATCCTGTTGTTTGCATGGAAAGGCTTTCCACGACCTTGATGCAATCCCCTTAACCTCCATCAAGTGGCCAATGACAAGGCCATATCCCGACAAGCATCCAAAGGACCCATCTTCCTTATAGAAGCGTTGATCACGTTCGCACACTCTACCAAGACAAACTTAGCCCAGTTCACCTTCTTATCTTGCATAATCACAGCCATCACAATCAGCTTAGTCCGAGACAGCTGATTGAAGCTCCAAAACTTCATATCCACGCATTTGGACATGATGTCCATCAGCTTGTGGTAATCTTCCTTCAGAAAATATTTCTTAGCTGTATACTGACTTTAGCAAAGATACTTTGCAACTTCCTTCCAAGTCAGAGCCAAGTTGACATCCTTCTCCGATGTCCTTCAAACCTTCGAGACGATAAGAAACATTGCTCAACAAGGTCCTTTGCAGTGATTTTAATGGCCTTGCCATGGACGGATGAGCAAATCTTATCGTCATGCACCTCGGCGTTTACATGGAACATGGCTACGTTTTCCAAATAGGTATGAGTGAACTAAATCGAGAGAAAGCCCTTCAGACCAGACTTTTCCAACTTTTTAGCTTTCTTCTTCACAGGGCCTCATCAATGCCCCGCTTGATAATCCCTTTAAAATCCCACGACGCTCCTAAGTGGATTTTCTCTCCGAAAGTTTGATGAAATCGTGAGAACCAGCCATGTTTAGAACTTTTGACCTAAGAAAAAACGAAAAACTTGATTTGAAAGGTAGGGTTTTGAACGGTTTGAGAGAGTGAACTTGCTTTCTTCTTTCAAGACGAGTATGTTTGTGTGAGGAGAGAGAAAGTGAATTTTTGTATATATGGGACATGAAAGGATGGTTTTTTTAATTTGAAAAATTTGATCGAAATCAACGGTTAAGATTGAGCCTTCAAAACCGCAATAAATTCCCCACATTAAAGCGTGACATTTATATCCAATCATATGTTTTTCTTGCATCTTTTGTTATGATAGTCATAATTACGCCACGTCATCCTTAAAAACATTCGCTCTAATAAAACGACTACGTTTTTGTCACGTAGCTAAAACATAATTCAACTTACATCTAAAGTGACTTAACTCTGCTCTCTCTCCACATAACATCACTCAATTCACCTAACTCGATATAATGACTTTCCCGAGGCTATTTCATTTCACTTGCCCGAAATGAAACTTGCCCATTTTCTCATTTTCTCATGTTCTATCTCTGCTAATTGAGTCTTTTGAGTATTCTAACTCACTCAATTAACCCTAACTCATTCTTGAGTTCTTCAAACCTTGATTCGCATAACGACTTTGTGAATATGTCGATAATTGCTTATCGGTTGAGATGTATTCCAAAGTGATGTCTTTCTTTTCAACATGATCTTTTATAAAATGATATCGACATATATGTGCTTTGTTCTTGAATGCAAACTGGATTCGAGTGATTTAAATAGCACTAGTGTTATCACACATAATTGTAATCTCTCTTTCTTCAATATCATAATCTCTCGAGTTGTTGTCTCATCCATAAGACTTGGGCAGCTGTGCCTGCCAGACTATGTACTCTGCTTGTTTGTGGATGTAGCTATTGAATTTTGTTTCTTGCTGAACCAAGAAACCAACCTATTTCAAAGCATTTGACATGTACCAGAAGTACTCTTTCTGTCAACTCTACATCCAACATAGTCTGAGTCTGTGTATCCTACCGGCTTGAATCCTTATTCTTTTGGATACCATAAGCCGACTTTTCGACATCCCTTCAAATACCTTAGGATTCTCTTAGCTACGATCATGTGACTCTCTTTTGGTGCAGATTAAATCTAGCACATACACCTACTGCAAAGGTGATGTCTGGCCTGCTTGCTGTTAGATAAAACAATGATCCAATGAGGGCTCTACATCTGGTTTGATCAACAGCTTTGCCATCTGCACCCATGTCCATCTTAACTGATGTATTCATAGGAATCTTCACAGAAGACTTCTCTTCCATACCAAATTTCTTCATTAAATCTTTGGTATACTTGGTTTGGCTTATGAAGGTTCCATCCTTCAATTGATTGACTTGAAGTCCTAGGAAGAAAGTCAGCTCTCCCATTATGCTCATCTCAAATTTGCCTTGCATGAGGTTTGAGAACTTGTCACACATCTCTTTGTTTGTGGATCAAAAAATGATATCATCCACATAAATTTGAACAAGCAGTATACTCTCTCCATCTTGTATCCTAAAGAGTGTTCTGTCAACCTTGCCTTTGGTGAATCCATTGTCAATTAGGAACTCAGACAATGTATCATACCATGCTCTTGGTGCTTGTGTCAATCCATATAATGCTTTCTTGAGCTTGTAAACTTTTTCTCCAATAGTTTTTCGCTTAAAATCTGGAGGTTGTTCAACATAGACTTCTTCTTCTAACAGTCCATTTAGAAATGCACACTTCACATCCATTTGATATACAGTGAAGTTCTTGTGTGCAGCATAAGCATGAAACATCCTTATTGCTTCCAATCTGGCAACAGGAGCAAAGGTTTCATCAAAATCTATACCTTCTTCTTGGCAATACCCTTTGTCTACCAATCTTGCTTTGTTTCTTACAACAGATCCTTCCTCATTCATCTTGTTTCTGAAAACCCACTTAGTACCAATAACATTTTGGTGAGTAGGCCTTTGAACTAATTCCCATACTTTGTTTCTTTCAAACTGATTCAGCTCTTCTTGCATGGCCTGAATCCAATGTGTATCTTTCAATGCTTGAGACACATCTTTGGGCTCTATTTGGGAAATAAAACAAGTGAACATTGCTTAATCATGTGCTTTGGATCTGGTTCTTATGCCATCTCTAACATATCCAATAATTAACTCAGGTGGATTGTCACTTTGCCATCTAACATCAGGTTGGAGTAAGTCTGCTGAATTCAGCCGTCTCGCAGCTAAGTTGTCTTGAACAACTTCTTCATCTTCATTCAGTTGTAGACCTTCCAGCTGCCTTTGAGATTCAGCTATCTTATCATCATCAGGGTTGAGTGCTCTCACATCATGTAACGCCCTACTTTTTTTTAAAATGTATTTTTAGCGTTACTAAAATTATAAGAAAATGCGTATAGTTTTGTTTAAATAAATAGATGAATAAAATATTTAGCGGAGGCGATAATGAGGAACCTTAAGTCTTAAAAATAATTATAGAGTATTTGCAAAATATTAAAAATACATTCAAAAATACTTTAAAACAAATTAAAAGATAGTACATCACGAATGTTTGAAATTTGAAACAAATTCAATTTTCTCGAATTTGAAATAATTAAGAAGTGAAATCTTCGGCTATTCTCCCACATTGCAGCTCACCCGTCCATATAATCTGAAAAAGTGTTTGAATTTAGGGGGTGGGTAATCACATACTCAGTAGGGATAAAGACTTATCCAAGCTAAATACGAAAAGTGCATAATTACATAAATTAACACATAACCATTCCTATCGGCATAAGCCGAATAGCACATAACCTTTCCCGTTGACATAAGCAAGATAGCATGTTTTTTGAGTCTCCATTTGGAGTGTCTTTTTTCTCTAGAGAATGTGTGTAGTTCCCCTCGGGGGTGGATGTATCATCCCTATACCATTAAACCCAAAATCCCTAACTTGACCATTGGCCCATTCCATGAATCTTTGTAGTCGCCTCTTAGTATCTTTCCAGTTTGTTCTTATCTACTCTTAAGTCTTAATTCATACCGCTAACGTTTTCTTTACTTTAGGTTGAGTTTTTCCTCTATAGTTATTATTATATACCCACTCATCTTTACTTTAACACCTCCCACACCCACCATTAATACTTTATTCTTCATTGTTTGTCTTGTGCGGTGAGAATCAGTGGAAAGTTGTGCAATGAATGAGGTTGTGGTCCCCGACAAAAGATGCATAGTGATATTCTCAAAAATTTCAAAAAACGAGTTGTCAACAGAGGATAAAGTAGGGGTTCTATTGGAAGAAAAAGATATATTGCTCTATGTACGGAAGAATGTCATCAAGTCGATTGGAAAAATTTTTGGAGAAAAAAAGGTCAACTTCTTTTGTTTGAAAACTACCATGTCCATGATCCGCAAACACGTGAATCTTTTGTTATGAGGGAGATTGGTAAGAACAACTTTCAGTTTGTCTTAAAAAACCAGGAGGACAAACTTAAGGTTTTAAAAGGAAAACCATGGGTTTTTGATAACCAATATATCATTCTGAATGAGTGGGCTGTAGATCTCGGAATCGCGATTTGGATAAAATGCTGTTTGGGTTGTACTATGAACACAGATCCGAACCTCCTGTTCATTGGGTCTCCACAGTCCGGAATCAAGATTGGTAAAATATTTCCAAGGTGCTTGATGTGCTCATTCAAGAAACAGGAAGCTACATGGGTAGATGCATTAAGATTTTGGTGGAGATTAACCTTGAAAAACCACTACTTCGAGGTGCGAACATCGCCTGCGAAGAAGTCTCAAGATGGGTTGATTTTAAATATGAAAATCTACCTAGTTTTTGTTTCTCTTTGTGGATGCCTAGGTCATATCGAGAGAACTTGCCCAGGGAGAAAGACGGATATCCAAAATGGAATAGTTAATGAGGGCAATATGGAGATTGGATGAAAGCGTCGAGCCCAAAGTCTTTGTTGGGCGTAAATGGCAAAAAGATTACGAGAATCTTCAAAAAGAGAAAGATAATACGGAGGAGAACGATGTGAATAAAGATGATTTGCAAAAAAATAAAACCCGGTATGCATGCCATTAACATCAACAGTGTTACAACGATACAAGGAAACTCCTAGATATGAATCTGAGGTTACGAATATCGTCTCTCAAAATGCTAACCCTAGTAAGCAAATTTAAGGGGATACCCCTGTGCACGACAAGGCACTTACCTCGTAAGTGCCAATTGGATGTTAAAAATGATGAGGTATCGAAAATTCCAGAGAGGAAGGTTCAGACTGGAGAATTGCAGAACCAAGATCCTAACAGATTACCTGAATTAATTTTGTCACATGGAAGTTCTTCCAACCAAATATCAGCGGAGACAGGAAACTGGATACTTGAATTGGAAAAAATGGAGACACTCCGGATATGGTTAATGTTCCCATCAAGAACACCAACATGCGACAACCATTGCAAGATATCACAAGAAATGTGAAAAACCAGTGTAAAAACAAAAGAAAAGTTACCCTCCAGAAAAACCTCAAAGTCCGAGGAAAACAAGATATGGAATGTGATATGCCAAGTATCATTGAAAATCCTATGGGGGTCAAAAAAGAAGTCTGGAGAGTTTTGTTGTGGGGAATAAGGAAGAGGGATCAAGTACCAAAAAATGCAAAGTGATATGCGAAAAAGAAAGTATGGAACCGGAACATTGTGAGGTGGAGGGTGCCAGCCATGAATGGCCCCCAAAGTGTCAATGAAGTGTTGTGTGTGGAATTGTAGAGGTCTCGGAGGGCCCTTTACAATTTCCCTGTGTCAAAGAAACCATTCGGTTCTACCTCCCGATTTATTTTTCCTTTCGTAAACAAAAAAAAACAAAAATTTTGTATTTGATTTGCAAAAAATTAAAATTGGAAAAAAGATGGATTTTTGTTAAGCCCGATAGTAGAAGTGGGGGCCTTTTTGTTTTTCGGGATAAGTCTATAATCATTCATGAGTTCCCTCTGCAATAGCTTACGTATTGAACTCCATGTGGAAAAAATTGGATGCCTTTGAAAAAATCTTGGGAGTCTTTATCTATGCCAGCATTACCAACCATTTATTTAGAAACCAACGGAGGGAATACCTTGTGCAAGCTAAGAACAGGATGGGGTGAGTTGTGGTTTCTTGCGGGGAATTTCAATGATATTACCTCTAATTGTGAGAAAAATGGAGGTATCTTGAGATCCGAAGCTAGTCTCCGGGGATTCAAAAGGTTTATCAATTTTATGAAGATGAGAGATTTAGGCTTCAAGGGTCACCCCTTTACTTGGGCAAATAATAGGGAAGGAGAGGGATATGTGGAAGAAAGGTTGGATAGAGTTTTTCGGTCTCCTAAATGGTTCTTACAATTTCCAAATTCGTTGGTGCTTCATGTTCCAAAACAAGCTTCATATCACTACCGCTTCGTCTTTGATTCGGGATGGTGAGCAAATTAAGAAAAAGTGAAGATTCTATTTTGACAAAAGATGGACCAAAATGGACGGCTATGATCAAGTTATTGAACAGGCTTGGTCTAAAAAGGTTAAGGTACACCCCGATTATGATCCAAAGGAAAGTAGAGAATTGTAGGATTGAAACCCTTAGGTGGAGCATGAAAACAGGAGCAATGCCTGCGGAATAATGGAGGGATTAAAAGGGATATGGACGGATTGATGTAGAAGGGGGAAATAGAAATTGGTATGAATGGAACTATCCTAAAACCAACCTCAAAAAAGCTTATGAAGATGAGGAACGCTTTTGGCATCGAAATCCAGAATTCAATGGCTCAGGGATGGAGATAAATTTACTCAATTCTTTCATGCTATTACCACTCGAGAGAAGACGAGCAAATGGCCTTGAAAAATTTGTGAGGAAATTGAAGGATTCTACCAACAATTGTTTCAATCATCTCATCCACGGGTTGATCTTGATATTCTGGAAGGGATACCAACCTCATCAACAGACAATGAACCGGATTATCACCAGCCCTATCTTGGAACCTAAGATCAAAAAAGCCCTATTTGATTTTCACCCAAACAAAGCCCTAGGTATGGATGGCATGACTCCTCTTTTCTTTCAATTTGCTTGGCATTTTGTTGAGAATGATATTGTGCTTCTTTGTCAAGATTTTTCTCATTGTGGTAAAATGCCTAAGAATATCAATCACACACTTTGGTAACTTTAATCCCTAAGGTTAAAAATCATTCCCTTATATCCCATTACAGGCCTATTAGTCTTTGCAATGTGTTGTATAAAGTCATTTCCAAGATTATTGCTAATAGACTAAAACCTACCCTCCACTCATGCATTAGTCATAACCAATACGCATTTGTACAGGATAGAGATGATTCTCGATAATGTTGTGATTGCCCATGAATGTTTTCATTTTCTCAAAATGCTTAGGAGGAAGAAAGAATGTTTTTGGCACTTAAACTTGATATGGCAAAAGCCTTTGATAAGGTTGAGTGGGATTTTCTTTCTTTCGTTCTTTTCAAAATGGGATTTGCCCATCAATTTGCTAAATGGATTTTGGCTTGTATTTCCACTTCTTCCTTTTCATTTAACATTGGTGGGCAACCTTTGGGCTATGTTATTCCCAAAAGATGTATTAGGCAAGGGGACCCTCTATCCCCATACCTTTTTATCCTCTTATCTGAAGCCCTTTCGAATCTCATTAAACAAGCTACAATCAAAGCAGGTTTCCAAGGTGTTAAAATCTGTAAGGATGCTCCTGTGGTCACACACTTGTTCTTTGCCGATGATTCCATTTTTTTCTGCAAAGCAGATCCGACCCAAATCCTTGCTCTCAAGCAGATGCTTGATAGATATTGCATGGCTTCTGGCCAATCTATCAACTTGTCAAAATCCTCCTCTTTTTTCAGTAAAAACACACCTGTTGCAACAAAGGCTACTGCCTGTCAAATTCTGTGTGGTATTTCTGAACATCCTAGCTCTAAATATATTGGGTTGCCCATGCTTGTTGGAAAATCTAAGAAAGATACTTTCCAATTTATCATTGATGTTGTCCAAAAAAGAGTCTCTAATTGGAGAAATATTTTTCTTAGTCCTACTGGGAAAGAAACTTTATTGAAATCTATTGTTCGTGCATTACCAAACTATGTTATGTCAGTCTTTAAACTCCCCGTTGGAATCTGTAAATCTCTCTGTAAGGTTGCTTCTACATTTTGGTGGGGAATGAACAATGAGGGCAATAACAAGATTCATTGGGCTTCTTGGAAGAAAATGACTAGAGATGAGGAGGATGGGGGCTTGGGTTTTCAGGATATTCAGAATTTCAACTCTGCTTTACTTGCTAAACAATTATGGAGGATTATCACTAATCCTAACCTTTTGGTTAGCAAGCTCCTCAAAGCTAGATATTTTCCTAGGCAAAAACTTCTTTCAGTAACACCTAAAGGTAGGGATTCGTGGCTTTGGAAGGGATGGTTATCTGTTGTTGTTACTCCCAAATTAAGGATTAGGTTCCGGTGGGAGATGGAAAGACAATTAGGATTTGGGAATCTCCATGGTTACCAAAAGCTCCTTCATTTAAACCATCTTTGTTATCCGATTCTCGCCCATGATCTTATATTTGTTAGAGAGCTTATGAATAAAGAAGGAAATAAGTGGAACTCGAACTCATTCTGGCCACTTTTTTCGCTATGGATCTTGAGCTTATTCTTAATATTCCTATATGTCCTAATGGTAGTAGAGATAAAATCGGTGGCATTTTGATAACAAAAGTTCTTTCTCTGTCACAGTCCGCTTATAGAACCTTGCAAAAATCCCATTTTTTAATGAATGATTCCCTGAATCCAAAAGAAGCACAAAATGGAGTGGAATAAAATGTGGAAAAAAGTTTGGAAACTTCACATTAAAGGTAATCTTAAACACTTCCTTTGGAAATGCATCCACAATTTTCTTCCTCTTGCTCGGACACTCAAACTTAAAGGTGTTGTGATTGACCCAATTTGTTGCTTTTGTGGTCTTCTTTGTGGAGGTTATTTCCCACTTATTTTTCTCATGTGATAGGGCTGCTTTGGTTTGGAAATTGGCTCTATTGAATGGAACTCTTCATTTTTGAGACTGATTCTTTCCCTTATTGGTGGCTTAATGTGTGTTCTGTAATGGGCAATAAGGAAATTGATTATGAGAATTCAACTTTGTTTATATTTTATGGTGGTTATGGAAGTGCGGGAACCTTTGGGTATTCCAAGGACTAAAATCTCGAAAAGGAGCTGGTTGACTTGGCAATTGTAGAGTGGTCGAATTTAAAGAGACATCAAAATCGAAAAGAAAAAGCATTGACTTCTTCTTGGTTCTTTGATCTTACTTTTTCTTTGATGATGTGGTTTTTTCAATTGGTATGGAGAACCTCTAGGGAGTATATTGCCACTTCAGTGGAGCCTCTTATCTTGATTGGATTTCTTTTTGACTGGAATGGATTGCACCCAATTAGATGCGAAGGATATTTCTTATGAAGTCGAGTTAAAACTATCTTTTGAGCAAAATGACATTGTTATAGCCGACGTCATCTTTCGGTTATGCTCTCTTGCTTAGAATTCTTCTCCTTTTGTTTCCTTTATTTCTTGTTGGTCATTGCATGTTTGACCTTTTCTCTTTTACCTTTTTGGTTGTTCTTGGAGATTCCTATTATGAAATGGGTCTCCAATTCACCTTTGGAGCGAGAATGTTCCTCCAAGCTAGGTCTATTTGCCCGTTGGCATTTTTGTATGAACTCATATTTTAGTGATATAATATTCTATCATTTCAGAAAAAAAAAAGACATAAGCAAGATAGCAAATAACCTTTCCGTAGGCACGAATACCATATTTTCCTTTTCCATAGCACGAGGCCAAAAATTTTCCTTTCCCTTAGCATGAATGCCATATTTTCCTTTTCCGTGGCACGTGGCCAAAACTTTTCCTTTCGTGGCACGAATGCCATATTTTTCTTTCGTGCACGTGCCAAATATTTTCCTTTTCGTGGCATGAATGCCATATTTTCCTTTCCCATGGCACGAGGCCAAAACCTTTCCTTTCCCGTGGCACAAATGCCATATTTTCCTTTCGTGGCACGTGGCCAAAACTTTTCCTTTCTCATGGCACGAAGCCAAAAATTTTCCTTTCCGTGGCCCGAATGCCATATTTTCTTTTCTGTTACATAACATACATTGTAATGAAAAACATGAAATTAAAAAAATAATAATCATATCATATAGCACATTAACATCATATAATTCACATAATTATGCATATCATTTAACCATTTAAAATGCGAAATTCACATAATTGAAAAGTTTAAGCATTTAACAAGGACAATGAAATATACACATAAAATGTGATAAGAATCCCTACCTCAATCAGCAAAATAAAGTAGATGCACAAATTATTCGAATGTAGAAGTCCTAATCGTACGGTTCTTCGTCACCTACAATATAAATTTAACATGATTTATGGCTAAAAAGTAAGTAGTAACTTCTAATTAAAACGATTATATTTATAAAATAGTCTAGGGCTTTTTAATAGATGCAAATTGACTGAAAATATAAATTTTGGGCTAAATTGAAAGAAATCAGAAGTCAATTTAAGTTTTTGGACTGAATTAAAAACTTGTAGGGTCAAAGTTGAAAATTCCGTAAAGCCTAATTAAGTTATAGGGGTTACTTTTTACGAAAAATTAAATAAACATTATGACTAAATTAAAAGCGCTGGGGACTAAATTGAAAATAATCAAGAAACTTTGATTTGGGATGAGACCTAATTGAAATTTAAGTGTGTTACTTTGAAAAATTCAAAATTTACAAATAAACTCAATTCTCTATCAAATTTTCAAACATACGTCCCTAACACAAAACTCATTTTCATCCTCTCTCTCTAAAATCACACACACAAACACACCTTCACACATACACACAATTAACACACACACACACATACACACACACTATGTATTACACCACACGCACACACACCCCATTACACACACAGACTCACACAAATTTTTACACATAAACACATACATGCACACACAACATTACACAGAGACACACATACACACAAATAATACACAAACAAAAATTTTACACACACACACACACTCAAGAACACAAACCACACATTACACACTAAGGACAATAAAAATAAAACTAAAAATTTGCACATCCCATCCCGTATCTGCGATTTAACTCCGGCGAAAACTCCTTTGGAGAAAAAAATTTGCATTGAGTATAATAAAAATTGGAGGATCAACATGAAATTACCTTGTGTATATCTTTGGTTGAACTATGTACTTTGAAAATGAGTTTGGAGAAGATAGAATAAATGGTTGGTTTGAGGAAGAAATAATAGAACATTTTCTTAACTTTTCTTGCGACAACATGGGGAGTGGGCTAAAGTTTGGGATAATGGCAAAAATGACGTGAATGGCAAAAAGGTACAAAGATGAGGTTATCCAAATACACAATTGTCTGCTCCCCACTAATTGTTAATAATGAATAATATAAAAAAATAAAAGGTAAACATGATTATTAAAATAATATATATTAGGATAAGAAAACATTGATTACGGTTGGGTTTTACACATCAGCTTCAATATAAGGACACGTCTGCATAGTTGGCTGATTCAGCTTATCAGCTAACTCATCAATGTCTTCACCATTCACATTAGGTTCATCAAAAACCACATGGATAGACTCTTCGTGACCATAGTCCTCTTGTTCAGCACTCTATAGGCTCTACTCTCAGCTGAGTATCCCAAAAAGATACCTTCATCAGCTTTAGCATCAAAAGCCTTCAAATTGTCCTTGCCATTATTATGGATGAAACATTTGCATCCAAATATCTTGAAATACCCAACATTTGGCTTTCTCCCTGTCCATATCTCATAGGGAGTCTTGGTCAATTACCTATTAATCATGCATCTATTTTGAGTATAGCATTTTGTATTTATAGCTTCGGCCCAAAATCTCTTAGGCAATCGACTTGACTAACATTGTCCTTGGAGCTTCCTTGAGAGTTTTGTTCCTTCTTTCATTCTACTCCGTTTCATTTGTGGAGTCCTTGCTCGATAACTCATGACTAATACCATTTTCAACACAATACTAAGTTATTATCCCATTGACAAACTCAGTTTCCCTGTCAGATCTTATCTTTATAATGGTTTGGCTCTTCTTATTTTGAACTCTTCTCATCAGCTGAGGTAACTTCTACAGCGTTTCCTTCTTTTTACACATGAACATTGTCCATGTATATCTTGAATAATCATCCACCACCACTAAGGTGTATTTCTTCCCACTGATGCTTAGTTGGCTCAACTGGACCAAATAAATCCATATGCAACAGATGCAATATCCTGGTTGAAAAAGGACGTGGCTTGTCCTTGAATGATGATTTGATTTGCTTTCCCATCTGGCATGCATAACATATACTTTCTTTATTGTACACTGAGTCTGGCAATCCTTCTACAAGATGACTCCTTGTAAGCTTGTTGATTATCTTGAAGTTCAGATGACTCAGCTTCTTATGCCACAACCAACTGGATTCGGTTGTACTCCTTGCTAGCAGACATGTGCTTGGTGTAGCAAAGAGACCAATCTACCACATACATATTCTTTTGCCTTGTTCCTTGCAAAGACTATTTCATTTGATTCAGCATCTTTGGTCGGCATATCCCCATGTTGAATCCTACATTGTAGCATTTGTCACGAGTTGGTCGATCTTAACAGTTGAAGTTGAGGCCTTCAACATAAGAAACATTTGTTATCTCTAATCTATTTTTCTTGATGGATCCGGTGCTTTTGATCTCCTCGGAGCTTCATTTCCTCCAAATATAACTTTAACACCTCAGATCTCTTTGAATCTTGTGATTGTTCTTGTTCCCTGTCATATGTCCGGGAGCAGCCACTATCCATGTACCAGGTTCCTTGGCACTCGTTGTTCCTTGAACCGCAATCAAGGAAATCGCGGTTTTTAGGTACCCATATTTGTTTGGGTCTGGGGGTTAAGTTATAAGATGTTCCAACCAACATATAGCCAGGTCATCGACTCAAGAGGTTGTCATCTATCTTTACCATAATCATAATGCACATTAGCAAATTGTTTGGGGTTTTAGGATCATACAACCTGTCTCTTTTGTATGTATGCCTATGTATGTGTTTTAGCAATTGCTTTCTTGGGATAGTTATGAAATCTCTGAGTGTAGTGCTTGGGTGTATGTGTGCTGATAATAGCTCTTTTGCCATGGGAATGACCTTTGCTGAGGTTGAGGTCTTTGTTGATGTTTCACATTATTGCAATCAGCTTGGTTTGGATAGTTTTTACCATTCCCATCATATGTATTTATTTGATGAAATTTCATTGATGAAACTTCTCACAGAGTATTTTCTGTTTGGAGTCTGCTGAGGGACCTGTCTGAATTTCTTCTCAGTTGTCCTTTCAGCATACTCTACTGGATTCTTTCCTTTTCCTTTATAACCAAGGCCAGTATGGTTGTGATTGTGCTTTGGAGTAAATGTTGGTGCAACATTTGGTGTTTTGGGTTTTTGGAATCCTCCATTGCTTGAAGATCCCTTTTCAAATATCATTCTTGGAGTTTGACTATGCACAAAGGAATTAAATCTTATGCCTGTCTTGTCTCCACATTCTTTTTTACTCATAATAAGTTCATCAAATGATTTGGATGCTTTTGTAAATGAGGCAATCACATTTTTGAGATCTTTTTCCTCTTTTTCTGAGCTAACTCTAACTGCTTTATAATCTTGGCATTTTCAGCCTTCAGCTTAGTGTTCTCATCAGCTATGTGACTCAGAGTACTCAGCTCTTTTGTGAGCTGTAAGTTTTGGCTTTTAAGCTGGTTGTTTTCCTCATTTAAAAGTGTGTGAGAGGTTTTGCCTAATGACTGAATCATCATTTTGCCTAATGAGTCATAAAGATCTGTGGGTGATGAAGTGTGTGTATCACAGTCACTATCACTTGAATCAGAATGAGATGAGTTAGAGTTACCTCATCTTCTTGATCTTGTTCTTTGGCCATGAGGCAGATCAAAGCCTCTTCCTCTGTATCACTTGAGTAGTTAGCTTCACTACTATCGAAGTCTGTTTCTTCATTGCATTTGGATGGTTCAACAATCTCAACAATCAACATGGCTTTCTTTTCTTGTCTTCTTTCCTGAAGATTTTTCTTTCTTCTTCATTTCTATACTTGTTGGTGGTGGATAGGAACAATCAATGTGACAAAATGTCCTGGTTGTCTGCAATTTCAACACAGTTTCTCAGCTCTTTGATCAGCTCTTTGATTATCAGCTCTCTGATAATCAGCTCTCTGATTTTCAGCTCTCTTGGGCGGCCTGTCCTCCCTTGCTTTGGAGGGTGCTGAATGTCTTCGAGGTTTCACCCTTGTTCCTTTTATAGTTGTAACGCCCATTTTATAAAATTAAAGTATTACTGATTTTAATAAAAACCTGAATATAATAATACAACTTTAACAAAATTATTTAACAAAACTAAGCATTAGAATTTAAATTAGTAAAATCCATCCAAGTTATTAAAGTAAAAGCATTATCCAATTATTCCAACATATTCAAATTCAAAATTTAATTAAGTCTTCATCCATCCCCTGTCGTATCTCACTGACTCCTCAATTTGAAAAATTATGAAAAATGAAGAGTTGAGCTTCCACTTGCTCGAAGAGGGATCAATTTGTCAATATATATAATACAACATACAAGCGTAATCATATATCATACAACATGTAATTTCCTCGTAAATTTCCTCTCGTAAATTTTCCTCGACTAGCCGATTAATAAATAGACGGCAGCTTAACCCGAAGATCCATTTTGATCCCGGACTATTTTCGGTCCCTGACTAGTTCTTATGCATATCATATATAAATGAAAATACTCACATGACGCATTATATAAAGACAAATATTGGAATTTAAAAATCCCTACCTCAATTGATTTTCGTAATCCTCGCAACGTATAAAGTTATAATCCTAATCCTCTTGATTTTCGACTCCTACATAAATTATGAATTTATAATTAATAAAATTATTTAAGAAATTTGGTTGGATTATAATAAAAATAAGGTATGAAAAATATTTAAAAGATTTTTGGATTTTGGGCTTGAAAGTTGTTAAATGGAGTCAAATCCCTCAATTTAAAAATATCAATCCTAAATTCACTTTTCCCATCTCTTTCTCTTTCTTGCTTTTCTCTCTCCCTCTCTCTCCTCCTTTCTCCCTACCCATACGCCTACTCCCTCTCTCTCCCTCAATCCATTTTTTTCCATATTTTTTCTTCTCTCTCTTCCTTTTTCTTCTCTCTTTTTCTTCTCTCTCTCTCACCTCACGTACGCTTACTCTCTCTCTCTCTCTCTCTCTCTCTCTCTCTCTTATTTAGTTAATTCCCTCTCTCTCTCTCTCCGACCCATCAACCCACCTTAAAAGCTAACACATATTTCCCCCCATTCCACTTCAATAATACACACATCCCCAACTCCCCTCACCTCACGTCCCCACCTTCCTTCCCCTTTTTTTTTTTTTTGTATATATAATATATATTTACGGAACTTGGGATGAAAATTTTGGTAGCTTTCCCAAGAACGCGATGGGTGGCGTTTGTAAATTAAGAAAAGTAATCGATGGCTTGTATAAAAAAATAGGCATCATATCTTACCACTTTTTTTTTTTTTTTTTTTTGGATTTTTCAAACTATGAAATTTAAACTTGAGAAATGTTTTCTTATAACAAAGGGTGAAGGTGTAAAACTTGAAACAACCATATTAAATTTCTTTACGTTAATCGCTTTCTTCATTTCTAATTAAATCCTCAATGAGATGATGTTAAGGTATTAAGAAATAGTAATTAATAATCTGCCTCATTTATCTTCTTCACATTAAATGAAATTTTTTATTATTCATAACTGAGAATGTTATTTAAATGTTTAACTGAAACTTTCATTTAAATGCCTAATTTTATCATTGTAATAAAATAAATTTCTAAATCAATTAAAAAATCGATTTAAGAGTTAGAAATCCTAAATTGAATTTGCCCCAATTATAAAATAATTTCGTCCTCGAAATTCGTTAACTTACCTTGGATATTAAAATTCGGGTATTTGCACGTTTTCTTCTTCTCGCTCCCATGTGGCTTCATTTTTTCCATGACGTCTCCATTGGACCTTGATTAACACGACATCTTTATTTCTTAGTTTGTGGATCTTGCGCTCTAAAATTGACTTTGGTCTCTCCTTGTATGTCGGTCCTTGTTAATTTCTAAATCTTTATAGTTCACGATGTGACTTGGATCGTGAACATATTTTCAAAGATCGAAACATGAAAACATTATGCACACTTGACAAACTTGGTGGTAATGCTAATTGATAAGCCAAATCTCCAATACGAGTAAGGATTTCGAACGGTCCAATATATCTTGGCTTCAATTTTCCTTTTTCACCAAACGAATCACCCCTTTATAGGAGCCACTTTTTAGAATACTTTTTCGTTTTCTTGAATTATATATGCTTTCTCCTTCACAAGATACGACTTTTGTCTATCTTGAGCCATTTTGATTCGATCTTGTATCTTGGCTATCTTTTCTACGCTTTTTCTGAATCAATTCTAACCCAAAACTTTCTTTTCAAGAACCTCATTCCAATACAACGATGATCTACTTCATACGGAGCCATCGCCGCTTGATAACTATTGTTATAAGATAACTCCACTAAAAGGCGGTAAAGTCTCCCAATTACTTCCCAAATCGAGCACACAAGCTCTCAACATATCTTCTAATATTTGTATCGTCCTTTCAGACTGTCCATCTGTCTGTGGATGATAAGCTATACTGAATTTCAATCTTGTGCCCATTGCACTTTGCAGACTTCTCCGAATTTGAAGTACATCTTGTGTCTCTGTCTGATACAATCGACACCGGTACTCAATGTAATTTCACTATCTCCCTCATGTAGATCTGAGCATATTGTTCCATCTTGTCACGTCATTTTGACAGCGAGGAAAATGAGCCGACTTAGTCAACCGATCTACTACGTCATATTGTTGGCAAGTCAAACATTTCTCTACAAAATTTCCAATATCCTTCTTCATACTTCTCCACCAAAATATTTATTTAAATCGCGGTACATCTTTGTACTCCCAGGATGAGCTGTGTATGGAGTACAATAAGCTTCTTCGAGAATTTCTTTTCTAAGTCCCTCTTCTTTAAGAACACTCCCTTCATAAGTTAAAACACCTTCATCTGTTAAAATAAACCCCTTAATTCTCCCTTCTCGGGTTCGTTCCTTCATTTTGTTCAAAAATTTATCTCGAGGTTGAGCTTCCTTAATTCTCTCCTTTAAAGTAGGTTACACCACTAAAGATGTTAATATTGCTTCGTAATCTTTGGTGGTGCAACTACCTCAATTCTCATTTTGGCAAACTCTTTCACTAGTTCTTCTTGTTCGAGCTTATTAAACTTGATAATTCTCCTTTAGTTTTATGACTTAGAGCATCAACAACCACATTAGCTTTCCCAGGGTGGTAGTTGATGGTACAATCATAATCTTTAACCAATTCTAGCCACCTCATCTGCCTCATGTTTAACTCTTTCTGAGTAAAAAGATACTTTAAGCTTATGTGGTCAGTGAAAATCTCACGCCTTCCTCAAATAATGCCTCCAAATCTTTAAGGCGTGATCCACGCGTGACTAACTCCAAATCATGTGTAGGGTAGTTCAATTCATGTGGCTTTAGTTGCCTTAAGACGTAGGCAACCACTTTACCATGTTGCATCAACACACTTCCCAATCCTTGTTTAGACGCGTCACAATAAATGACAAATTCCTTAGAAGGATCGGGAATAGTCAACACTAGTGCAAATGTTAGTCTCTGTTTCAATTCTTGGAAAGTTTATTCGCATTTCTCGTACAAATAAACTTTTCCCTTTTCTAGTCAACCGAGTCATGGGTCCACTAATTTTGAAAATCCTTCAATGAATCTTCGATAATACCTGCTAAACCTAGAAAAGCTGCGAACTTCATTCGCATTCTTAGGAGCCCTCCATTCATTGATTGCTTCCACTTTAGTTGGATCTACTTCAATTCCTTGAGCGGTGATCACATGCCCAAGAAATATAACTCGATTAATCCAAAATTTGCACTTTTTAAACTTTGCATACAACTTTTCTCTGCGAAGTGTCTCCAACAATGTTCTCAAATGTTCTTTATGTTGTTCCTCATTCTTGGAATACACCAATATGTCATCTATAAAGACTATGACAAATTGGTCCAAAAGGGATGGAACACTCGATTCATCAAGCCCATGAACACCGTTGGTTCGTTGCTCAATCCATAGGCATTACAACAAATTCATAATGCCCGTAACGTGTTCTGAAGGTTGTCTTCGAAATGTCACTTTCCTTGATTTTTCAACTGGTGATATCCGGATCTCAAGTCAATCTTAGAAAAAGTGCTCGCACCTCTCAATTGATCAAATAAGTCCTCAATTCTTGGTAATGGGTACTTATTCTTCACAGTGAGTCGATTAAGCTCTCTATAATCGATACACATTCTAAGTGACCCATCTTTATTTTTGACAAAAAGAACTGGTGCTCCCCACGGAGAAACACTAGGCCGGATAAATCCTATATCCAAAAGTTCTTGTATTTGCACCTTTAGTTCTTGTAATTCTTTTGGTGCCATCCTGTAAGGTGCCTTAGATACTGGTGCGGCTCCAGGTAATAAGTCAATCAAAAATTCAACTTGTCTATCTGGTGGAATTCCTGGCAATTCCTCCAAAAGACATAAGCATATTCACAAACAATTGGCACATCGCCAGGTGTCATGTCCGTCATGGAGGTACCAACTAAGTTTACCGAGATAATCTTGGAAATTTTCTTTTCTCGAACATTTTCAATGCTTTCATTGCGATTATAACTTTAGGCACGTCTTCGACTTAACGCCATAAAATTTTATTTCATCATTTTCAAGCAAGGCTAAGTGTTATCTCCTTCTCCTAAAATTAAATCAAAATCTTTCATCCCAATTACATAAATCGACTTCCAAATGTTTTCCTCCTATATCCAAATCCACATTTTTATCCATTGAATTAGTAATTATTGAATTCCCGAAGGAAGGCAAACTAACTTCAAGGAATTCATCTACCTTAGCATTCTTATATCCAATTATGGCATGAAATTTAGCGAGATATGAATGAGTGTGACGATCGTGGCAAAAAGTGCTAAAGCGGTATTCGATCATTGTTAACATACTTGTCATCACACGTGGGTTACGACCGCTTCCTCTTGGGTCAACGATACATCCGAGCTCTTCCACCACTAGTCGACCATTTACGTGCCCTGGCCATCTTTCAAAAGAGGACAATTAAAGGTCATATGTCACGGCTTCTTACATTTATAACATTTTCCCCGCCACAAGACATTTGCCATAATGATTTTTCTTACACCTAGGACAAATCGGTCTATTACTTTGAGTATTAGCGTGGGCATTCACATCCGTATTTGCCTGTTTATTCTGTTTTCCATTTTTGTTTTGTCTTACCTCGTCCCACTTTCTCTTTTCGATACTATGGACGGTTTCCGAACTTCATCATCATCAACCAAACTTGCCTCTATTTCTTGTGCCCTTCTCACCATCTCGAATATTCCAAATCTCCTGTGCAAATAGTATCTTTGGATAATTGTGATCGTGATCCCCTCCTAAACCTCAATGCCTTCTTTATATCGTATCAACCAAATGCGGCGCAAACCGGCTCGATTGGTTGAATTCCTTTCATATTCTCACAGTCTTCTTGTTCTCTCTGTTTGAAGTTCATAAATTATGTCTCCTTCTTATCACGATACGATCGTGGGAAAAACTTGTCCACACAATATCCTTGAACTCTTTCCAAGTCAAAGCAACTCGTTCCTCTTCCGTCCGGTTCTCCAGTACCACTTCCCACCAATGATCGGCGTCTTCAATGAGTTGAAAGGTGGCACATGTGACTCTTTTGCTTGTCAAGTACATCCAAAATTCATTCTAAAGATCGAAAAAAATTCTTCTACGGCAGATGGGCCATCACGTCCGTTAAACGTAGGCGGACGATAATGTCGAAACTGTTCCTGATCCTTGTGTTGTTGTTTATTATTGTTGTTGATTTGCACCACCCTCGAGGAATTCGGTGAGCACATCACCGGCTAATAACATTGGCTTGATTCCCAATATTGGCTTGATTTTCGGTGTTAGCTTGATTGCATTTGTTAGATGAGTTACTCTCATTCGCACGATTTCAGTATGGTTACGGGGAGCCATAATCCTACAAGTATACATAACACCTAACTAATATAATAACGTTGACCCTATGTTATCGTCATCTTGAAGTATATTTAATGTAATTCTAACTGGACCGTTATATTATTATTGTTCTAATTGCGAACCTTCTTCCTAGCTGTGAATCATGTTCATGTCATCTATATTATCTACACGTAAATTTATTTTTATTTTCTTTTTTTGTACAAGGCACATAAATTATTATCTAATATATGACATAAAGTTATACAAATTTAAATATGACAACATATATTGCATCTAGCACATAAAAATCACATGGCATATTTGAAATAAAATGACATAATAAATTTGTCACATACCTTGAGGAAGCCGGCAAAGATATGACAGTGATGGATGGCTCCAAAATATTTTGTCTTAGAAAAATAATTTTTTTAAAACAAGTCTACAGAACCATAGACCTGCTCTGATGCCACTGTTGTAACGCCACATTTTATAAAATAAAAGTATTACTGATTTTAATAAAAACCTGAATATAAAAATACAACTTTAACAAAATTATTTAATAAAACTAAGCATTGGAATTTAAATAAGTAAAATCCATCCAAGTTATTAAAATAAAAGCATTATCCAATTATTCCAACATATTCAAATTCAAAATTTAATTAAGTCTTCATCCATCCCTGTCGTATCTCCAGCCTGACTCCTAAATCTAAAAAATTATGAAAAATGAAGAGGTGAGCTTCAACTTGCTCAGTAGGATCAATTTGTCAATATATATAATACAACATACAACTATAATCAAATATCATACAACATGTAATTTCTTGTAAATTTTCCTCGATCGGCGATTAATAATTAGCACGGCGGATATTTTCCTCTGTAAATTTTTCGAGTGTAAAATTGTGCAAGGCACAAGTTACAACTATATCGGTCCCGTTTCTTAACTCGCATGACTTTGGAAAAAATTGAAATGTGATTACGAGGATGTCATATCATTTTGGATGACGTCTGACGTTCGATCACATTTGAAAGCTGCTTTAATTTTCCCGCATTAAATGCAACAACATTTATATCCAATCATGGGTAAACTGGCATAGGCATTTTACTGACATCATTAATTATTGCTGACAGCAAGCCTAAAAACATTCCCGCTCGTAGAAAACGATTGTGTTTTGTCACTTAGCTCATAAATGACTCAGCTATCTTCATTTATGACTCGACTTTGCTTCTCTATTGACTGAATAACCACTCGGATGTGGAGCTAACTCGATACAGATGACTAGCCATATAAGCTGTTTCACTTGGCTGACAAGTGAAACTCTACTGAATTTCATTTCTCTCTTTTGCAACCCTGTTCAATGAGTCAATGGCTCCGGGAATGCAACATTAATTTTGCCTAATGGTACAATCCTACAGATTGAAAATGCATTATTATCTAGTAGATTAAAAAGAAATCTACTAAGTTTTAAAGATGTGCGTGATAATGGTTATCATTTAGAGACACTAAATGACCATGATAATGGGTGTCTATGTATCACATCATATAAAATGGGCAAGAAGAATATCCATGAGAAATTCGAAGCGAGAATTTTTGGATTGTGTTATATTCCAATTAAAGCCTTTGAATCCTACGCCACCATACCTTGGAAGCTGGTGAATCCTGATATATTTGAGTTATGGCATGATCACCTAAGACACCCAGGAACTACAATGATGCGTAGGATTGTTGAACATACTAATGGACATCAATTAGAAGGCACAAAAATGTTGATATCAAAAGATTATTTCTGTGAATCTTGTTCACAAGGAAAATTCATTACTGGACCTTCAATGGAAAAGGTTGGTTATGAATCACTATCATTTTTACAACGTAATCATGGTGATATTTGTGGACCAATACATCCAGCATGCGGACCATTTAGATATTTTATGGTCTTAATAGATGCATCATACAGATGGTCACACATATGCTTATTATCTACTAGAAATGTTGCATTTGCTCGATTATTAGCGCAAATTATTAAACTCCAAGCACAATTTTTTATTATCCTATTAAGAATATAAGAATGGATGATGCCGGAGAATTTACATCAAAATGTTTTGATGAATATTGCGTATCACTGGGAATTAATGTTTGAACACCCAGTAGCACATGTTCATACTTAGATTGGGATGGCAGAATCCCTGATTAAACGAGTTCAGGTCATTGCTCGTACATTATTAATGAGATCAAAGCTCACTAGTATAACATGGGGTCATGCAGTATTGCATGCATCAACACTTATCAGTTTACGCCCTACCGCTTATCATATGCATTCCCTCATGCAATTAACTCTTGGTTTTGAGCCAAATATTTCACATCTACGCACTTCTGGGTATGCTCTTCAGGTGCCTATTCCACCTCTTCAGAGGACAAAAATGAGTCCACAATGTAGACTTGGTATATACTTTGGATTTGATTCTCCATCAATTATTCGATATTTGGACCCAATGACAGGAGATTTATTTTGTCGCTCGTTTTGCGGATTGTCATTTTGATGAAACAATATTTCCGTCAATGGGAAAGGACAAAGTTGTGATGCAAAATGATAAACAAAAGTCAGTTGAGAATCTCTCATGGAATGAACAAAGTTTATCCCATTTGGACACGAGTACTCCTAAATGTGAAAGTGAGGTGAGTAAAATCATTTATTTGAGAATATTGCCAATAAACTTCCGACGCATTTAATGATTTTAGCAAAGTCACGAAGTCTCATATTCGGATTTGCGAATGTTCGGCCCAGGATTATTGTTCTGAAGAACATAAAAAAATGAATGATGATGTCCGATAAAACGTGGCGTGCCTATTGGCTCAAAGGATATTGTTCCTCGAAAAGAAAAGGAAAAATTGATATTAATGAGCAAGCTCCAGATAAATCTGTAGAGCATAAAATCTCATAAAATATACAAATAAAAAATTCAGATAGCAACGAGAATCCCATGAGTTATTGTAATGAGGTATGGGATCGAAATGAAATAATCATTGATATATGATAAATTTTCATTCTCGGTTGCTCAAGAAATCATTGATGATAATTATGATAGTGAATCACATTCTATAATAGAATGCCGTCAAAGGCCTAATTGGCCTATATGGGAGGAAGCAATAAAATCGAGTTAGCTTCCCTAGAGAAACGAAATATATTTGGGAAAATTACTCGAACTCTAGACAATGTAAAACCCATATGATACAAATGGGTATTTGTTCGAAAAAGAAATGAGAAAAATGAGGTTGTGAGGTATAAATCCCAACTCGTAGCTCAAGGATTCTCTCAGAGACCTGGGATAGATTATGATGAGACATATTCACCTGTGATGGATACAATCACCATTCCGTTTTCTCATCAGTATGGTTGTCCATGAGAGTTTGGACATGCGTCTAATAGACGTAGTAAAGGCATATCTATATGGTTATTTGGATTCGATATTTATATGAAAATCCTGATGGATATAAAATACTAAAGTCAGACACTCCCGTGAAATATACTCGATCAAACTACATAGATCGTTGTATGGATTAAAGCAATCTGGTCGCACGTGGTATCATAGGCTGAATGAATACCTTTCTAGGGAAGGTTACAAAAACAATTCTACTTGTCCATGTGTTTTTATTAAAAGATCAGATACTGGATTTGCTATCATTGTTGTATATGTCTATGGCATGAATTTGATTGGCACCCCTGAAGAGTTATCTAATGCTGCTTAAGATCTAAAGAAGGAATTTGATGTTAAAGATCTTGGGAAAACCAAACTCTGCCTTGGTCTCGAGCTAGATCATAAAGATAACGGAATACTGGTCCACCAATCTACTTATAACAAAAGATTATTCAAATGGTTTAATATGGACAATACTCATTCCTTGAGTACCCCTATGGTTGTACGAAGTTTAGATCTAAATAAAGATTCATTTCGACCAAAGGAGTCCGATGAAGAGATTTTAGGTCTGAAGTACCTTAACTCAATGCTATTGGAGCATTAATGTATTTAGCACAATACACCAGACCATATATCGCCTTTGTTGTCAATCTACTTGTGCGATTTAGTTCGAAAGTCAACTACAAGACCCTGGAATGGTATTAAATATATTTTTGTTACCTCAATGGTACTATAGATTTGGGGTTATTCTACTCAAAGGAATCTACTAACTCTGGATTAGTTGGTTATGTTGATGCGGGATATAGATCTGATCCGCACAAATCTCGATCACAATCTGGTTATCTATTTTACTATAATGGTACAACTATATCATGGAGATCCACCAAACAAACATTAATGGCTACTTCTTCTAATCCCTCTGAGATAATTGCTCTGCATGAAGGCGGCAAAAGAATGTGTTTGGTTAAGATCTATTATAACTCATATTCGAAATAGTTGTCAATTGAAGCGATTCTGAGATACCTCAACTATTATTTATGAGGATAATGCAGCATGTATAGCACAAGTAAGAGGGCGTTACATAAAAGGTGATAAGACCAACCATATTTCACCAAAGTTTTTCCATACATATGAACTCCATAAAAATGGAGAGGTAGATATTCAACGCATTCGCTCATGCCTCAATCTTGTTGATTTATTTACAAAATCATTATGCGTCTACATTCGAGAAACTAGTTTACAACATAGGAATGAGAAGAGTCCATACAAAGCTAGATTAGTGAATCGATTCGCAACTAATATTTTTTATTTCGGGAGGAGCGAATATCATGTGTGTTATACTCTTTTTTCCCTTTTTTATCATGTCCCATTGGTTTTTCGACTTAAAGTTTTTAATGAGCGACTTATGCACAAGGTCAGGATTTGAGAATGTACTCTTTTTCTCTTATGTTCGATTTTTCCACATGATTTTTCGGCTTGAGGTTTTTAATGAGGCATACTCATCCAATCTCAAGAGGAGTGTGACGATAAACATATCATACACAAACGGTGAAAGGTGGCTGAGAAAAACCAAACTTGCGGTTACTGCATAGTATCCGACATCGATATTTTGGTTGAAATTTATAAATATGCACAGATACTTGCATAGTAGTTTGATAATAACATGTAACCTATTATAAATAGCGTCGGTGATTCATAATAAACTACGTTTCTTCCTTTTCTCACGATTATTCCTCTTAAGGATTATTTTGTAGTATTAATTTCTTATTATTTACAACAATAATAAAATCGTTTTATAAAAATTATTTTTAATATAGATATCTATTGAAAATTCAATAATACAATAAAAATGACTACCACCGCTTTTGTGCGGTAAATGATTGTGGCAACTGGTCGGAACTTTAAATGAAGAATCAATTGAGAGTAGGACACAAAAGCCCACTCATCCATTGACACTGGAACCCGAAGCCTTAACGGGCTGCTCTTTTATGTTAGTACTTTTATTTATACTTTCAATTTCGGTATTTACTTTTGATTTATGAAAACTAGAAATTAAAAGTTTAGGTCAAATCTGGTTAGTTGAACCGACGAATCATGTGATAACTACACGTTGGTACGCTTTGGTGATTATATATATATATATATATATATACTAGACTTTTGCCCATGCGATGCACGGGGTATATGTACATAGACCTCTATTTTGTATTGTTACACGTATATTTTCTAATAGTTCAATGAATTGTATCTCTTGCATCATCCACATTGGTAACCGAATAGAATGGGTCGGGCAATCCCTGGTTAATTCGGGATTTGAGCTTGGATGAAGAATATCTCGCTTCTTTTGAATCGGGAATGGAACAGGGACATTATTTATATGTCCGTCCCCCTTCTTATTCCAAATAGATAAAACGAAAATTTTTCTGTTCTCATCCCTATTCCCGAATATGTGTATTATATATATATATTAATAATATTAAATATATTTATAATTTATTATTTTCTTAATTCTAAAAATTAAACCTTAGAATATTTTCAATTTTACTTGTTCTTATTCTTTATTTCACAAATTATGGATTTATATATGTTATTTATGTTTTAAATGAATAATGATTGTAAAAAGTATAAAATTTCAAAAAATAATTAAAATATAAAGATAACTAATTTGATTATAAATCATACGATTAAATAATAAAAATAAATTATTATAGACTATAAGAAAATCTCATTGAATACGAAATATTTTGTTTTGTGAACATGAATTGTATCTATTTATGGAACATGTTTATCTATGATAAAGTAAAAGTTAGAAAAATATTTTAAGCTGTCAATGTGGAATCTTTTTACTACTCTAATCTGAATATTTAATAAATTATATTTTCAATAAAATACAATAAAATCATTTCAAATTATAATATTATTAGGGTTTAGAGAACTGATCAATTATCAAAATTGTTAAAGGAATTAAACAAAAAACCATGATTTATATTTAGCAACGCAATTTTAAGGGAAAACGAAATATTTCAAAAAAACAAAAAATATTTTATTTTTGTATATACACATATATCAAAAAATTATCAAACATACAAACTCATATCTAATTCCGGATATACAACTTTAAAACCCGAGTATCAAAATACGTTGATAAATATAAAAAAATAATTTCAATCAACATGAAAAGTATGTTACACTACAAGAAATTTGATTTATAATGACGGAAAATTCATCATTATATGTCCGAAAATCGTCATTAAAGACTTTTAATGATTGGAAATTCCCGTCATGGAACCCTCATTATTGCCCTCCTAGGTAAAAGTAAATAATGATGGGAAATGGATCCCGTCATTATTTTATTAATATATTTAGTGACGGGAATATACCGTCATTAGAAATAAGTTTATATGATGACAAATATCATCATTATAAGTAATTTGCCCTCATTATATGTTGTTTTATTGATAAATATAACCGTCATTATTTGTTATTAGTCCATCACAAAAAATTGATTTAACAAAATAATTACCCCTAATAAAATATGAAATTACCCACATTAAAATATATTTTTTATAATGAAATATACTTTCCTTATTCCATATCAATTGTTTAATAAATAAAGGCACATCAATGCTAACAAAATAAGAATATTGCTAAATATACGGAATAAATAATTTTTCGAAACAAAATTTTAAATAAACAACCTCATCCGATTTATTCATTTATTCAAAATACACACAATTGTAATTTTCTCAAAAATACAATTTACATCTCGTGGATAGCTAAAATATTCTCTAATATCTACTTCACGAGTACACAAATCAATGAGCGCCATAAAGGTGAATCGCTTGATAGCTTCAAAATACCATTTGCCAATTTCTTAATCCATGCTTGAATCCTTCTTATAAATCAACCTACAAGACAATTTCAAAGTACAATCAGTTCTATAAGAACAAACACATAATATCGCTACACATGTAGAAATTTCTATTTCAAGAGCTAGCTTCATTCTCGTCGTGCTTGTTTTCTTGAGATAAGAGACACATGAAGTTGAGCAACGGCGGTAAAGCTACTAATCACATTTACAATATTTTGAACTCTAAGAGACAGGCGGACAACATACCTCAGGTATTCCATTAGTTGCCAGCCAACCATCATTGTCCCCATTATCTAGCAAAAAATTCTTCATGCAGCCTCATATTTTTTATCAATTGAGGCAGCTCTACTAAAAAGCAGTGCGAGACCAAATTTATTGTTTCTTCATTGAGTTGAATCAATGTTCTTTTCATTTTTATAATAATCAAGCGGCTTTTATGGTAATAGATGTTAAGACCCTTTGTAGAGAAATTATACAAACAAAGACGAACACAAAGAAAGAGGGGTAAATGAAGACAAGTACAAACAAAGATCAAATTTGCGGTGAAGTGATCGGTTGTCTCCATAGGTTACTAACAAAACACAAATTTGTAGATAATCGGATTCAAGTCAAGGATAAACCACAACATCAAATCCATTATTTCCCAATGAAGTTATCATATCCAAATGCGAGTTATACTCTCAAGAAAAGATTCCATTTTATAGGCAAAGAAGCAGTACTACAACATAACATTAATGTTAGATAAATATTTTTATCATGATTTTGATGATTTTGTTCAAATGAGTTTTTATAGCAAAACAATGTCCCTAAATGTTGTCCAAATACTTCCGATCAATTTAAAATATTTTTACTATTTTTTGGAGTATTTCTTGAAGTTTATTTTTGATAAAAAATTGGACAACACTTATATTTCAAGCTCGACCGGTCGCCCCATAGGGCAACCTTTGTACTGAGTTGAGTTTTGAAACAGAAAACGGGATGGAATGGAAAACAAAGAGGTCGGCCGGTAGGGGCGACCGGTCGACCTATGGGCGTCGGTGCACGAACATTGGTTTCAAGTTGAACTCTCTTTCAATTTTTAGCACCCCGACCGTTCAAAGTATAGGGGTCGACCGGTCGGACCCCCTTCAACCGGTCCCCTGTGTAAATTTCGCAAAGAACTCATTTCAAACATATCTCTGCGCGACCGGTCGCACCTCCTGTGTATCGCAAACTATCAATTTGCATTTTAGAATGACTTTTCCCTAATTTGTGGGATTGATTTCTAACAGCTATAATTTTGATTTTAAATGGTTTCTTTTGCATAAAATCACTCCCCAAGGAGGAGCCTATGTCCTGGAAATCAAGCCAAGACCTCTCTTATAAATAGAGGCTTCATTCAAGCAACAAGATACAACACAACATACAAGCAAAGAGCATACAAGCAAACACTTTCATATCTTGTTGTATTTTTAGCCTAAGTACTTTCACTTGCACACTCTTGAGGTCTAGGCTTTTGGTTCTTGATTACACTTGCACTCAATCTTTGTATTGGTATTATAGAGTTGTAATCTTGAATTTTGTCAATCATTCAAAACAAGATATCCTTGTTGTTGCTCTTATGGTAAGAGTACACTTGGGTGATCTTAGGTGTTGAAGAGTGTGGTACTCTTCATAAGTGTTGAAGGAAGATTGTGGTAATCTCATTGAAGGTGTTGTAAGAGGATTGTGGTAATCCTCGAGGTGGTGTTGTATTAATTTTGGAAATTAATAAAATCTTTTTTTCTTTTTGAAATCCATCCAGGATATCTTTGGGGTGGTAGTAGATTGGCCCTAGGTGGGTTGAACTACTATAAATGATCGAATAAGAGGGCAAAATCTAAAAAACCGGGAAAATCTATTCACCCCGCTCTAGATTATCGTATCCACTTGGACTACCAAGTGGTATCAAAGCCAAACTCTTTGGCTAGCTCGTTCGAGTAAAGAGGAAAGATCCATGGCTACGAATGAAGCTTATCTCACCACCGGCGCCTCCACCAACAAGCCACCACTATTCGACGCCAACAATGTGCATTTTGGAAAGACCGTATGGAGTGCTTTCTACAAGGGTGCGGGTTTGACATTTGGAATGTGGTCATTGAAGGAGTTTCTCAACCAACCAAGAAATTGAAGGATGGCACCTCGGCTCCTAAACCCTTCAAGGAGTTCGATGAAGACGACTAAAAGGCTTTCTCTAAACGGTAAGGCCTTAAATATTTTGCATTGTTCTCTTACCGCCACCGAGTACAATCGCATAAGAGGCATAAGATCGACACATGAGGTTTGGAAAAAAATGGAGACTATATATGAAGGGACAAAGAAGGTCAAGCAAGCAAGAAAGACCATGCTTGTTAAAGACTTTGAAAACTTTAACATGCATGATGGTGAAAGCATCTTTAAGATGGTGGAAAGGCTTGACAACATTGCCAATCCTCTTGTGACCCTCGATAAAGTCATCTCCGAAGAAGACAAGGTGACTAAGGTATTGAATGCTATTCCGGCTCATGGTGCGAAAAGGTGACAGCAATCACGGAGTCACAAAATCTTGAGACACTTAAGTTTGACGAGCTCATCGGGAACCTCCTCATCTATGAAGTATATCTCAAAGAGAGGAAAAATTCCAAACCAACCATCAATCAATCGGGTATGCAAAATATTCCTAAAGGTCTTGCTTCTTCTTCTAATAGTGCATACTATGATAATGATGATGATGATGAGGAGACGGCCGCACTTGTTCGAAAATTTGCAAAATTTGTGAATAAAAATAGGCAAGAAAACCGAGAGATAATGCTTGCTTTAAATGCGGAAAACCCGGGCACTTCATTGTCGATTGCCCAAACCTCGATGAGGAGGAACAAAAGAAAAAGAAGCCTTTTTCGAAAAAGAAGGCTCTAAATGTGGAGGTCAAAACTTGGGATGAACTACTTGAAACAACCGACGAGGAAGGAGAAACCAAACATGGTCTCATGGCCATAGACGATGAAAATAATGAGGTACGCTCTAACTCTTCTACCTCTCCTTAGTTGATGAATTACAATGTGATTTTGATGAATTGCAAATTGAGTTTCAAAATTTGATTGTTAAATACAAGACTTTGAAAAAGAGCATAAAGAGCTTAAAATTGAAAAGAAAAAAATATTTACTTCTTATGAATCTCTTGATAACCGAAAAAGAATCGCTCACCAAAGATCTTGAATGTTTAAAAAAGGATGTGCATCGTTTTAACATAAGCACGGATAAAGTTACAAAAATTTATATGCACAAAGAGGTGAGCATTCCAAATTAGGACTTGGCTATAAACCTTTTCAACCTCTTTCAAAGAAAAATGACCAAGGTCCGACTTTTGTACGTGCTAATAGTGCCCATGATCTTATTTATTTTTATTGTGGTAAAGTTGGTCACTATGTTAGTAATTGTAAATTGAAGAACAATTTTAGCTTTGTTTGGAGACCCAAAGGTCTCAAGGCTAACCTCCATGGACCCCAAAACTATAGGGTACCTAAAAATAATTCTTTTGTAGGTCATAGGGGCTATAACAACAATGGAGGATTCAAAATGGCTCGTGGACGGTGGGTGTTCACGCCATGTGACCGGAAGGAGAGAACTTTTTACCAACATCAAGCTCCAAGAAGAGGGTATGGTCATGTTCGGCAATGGCAAAGGAAAAATCATTGGCAATGGAGACATTGGTAACTCTTCTTTCTCTCTTGGTAATATTTTATTAGTAGATGGGCTTAAGTTTAATTTGATAAGTGTTAGCCAACTTTGTGATTCAAATTATAATGTTGTTTTCAATAAAGAAAAATGCCTTATTCTTAAAAATGATGAAATTATTTGTGAAGCAAATAGAAAAGGCAATCTTTACAAAATTTGTACAAGTGTTTTGGTTAGTCAAAGTGTTTCTTGTCTTGTCGCCAATAATGATTTAACGAGTTTATGGCATAGGCGACTTGGACATGTTGGATACAAGAATTTGAAAAATATTTACAAAAACCAACATGTAAAAGGACTACCCAAATTGAATTTTGAAAATATTGGCTTATGTGACACTTGTCAAAAGAACAAATTAGTTAAAAGTAGTTTTAAGCCCAAAATGAAATTTCCACAACCAAGCCTCTACAACTTCTTCATCTAGATTTGTATGGGGATATTGGTACGGCGAGTCTAAGTGGAAAACATTACACCTTCGTTATTGTCGATGATTTTTCTAGATATACTTGGGCTCTTTTTCTTGCTAATAAAAGCGATGCCGTTAATGAGTTTGTTAAGTTATGTAGACTTATTGAGAATGAAAAAGAAGATACTATTAAGTCTATTCGAAGTGATCGAGGTGGAGAATTTGATGGTGAATTTAGAGTCTTTTGTGAAACCAAGGGATATGCACATAATTTTTCGGCTCCAAGGACACCTCAACAAAATGGAGTAGCCGAAAGGAAGAATCGGACACTACAAGAAATGAGTCGGTCCATGCTCAATGAATTTTCTCTTCCAAAATATTTTTGGACCAATGCCGTAACTACCGCTTGCTATGTCATAAATCGAGTTTATATTCGTCCTAAAATGAATAAAACTCCATATGAGCTTTGGAAAGGAAGAACTCCAAATATTAGTTACTTCAAAATATTTGGATGTAAGTGTTTTATTTTGAATACTAAGGATCAATTGGACAAACTTGATCCTAAGGCCGATGAAGGAATATTTATGGGGTATTCTACAAAAAGCAAAGCATATCGGGTTTACAATAAGACTAGTGGGGTTGTTGAAGAATCCATCCATGTCAAATTCAATGAAGCTTCGGGTGTTGAAAGGATACCCAATGATGAAAGTGATGAAGAGGATATTATTGAACCCATTGTTCAAAATGATGCTCAAAATGATCAACCTCTACCTCAAATGATCAACCATCCACTCCTAATGTTCCTCAAGAAGATAGAGGTGACACTTTGGATCTTCCCGTAGCGTTGAAATTTAAGGGAGATCATCCAGAAGATCTTATTATTGGTGATCCCCTTGATAAAGTGATGACCCGAAGAAGATTTGCCGAGAAAGCTCTTATATCTCAAAAAGAGCCTAAAAATGCCAAGGAGGCTATTGAGGATGAGGATTGGTTTTTGGAAATGCAAGAAGAGTTGAATCAATTTGAAAGAAATAATGTATGGGAATTGGTACCTTGTCCTCCATCTCAAACTATTATTGGTACAAAATGGGTATTCCGGAACAAACTTGATGATCAAGGCAACATCGTTCGAAACAAGGCAAGCTAGGTTAGTAGCTCAAGGGTATTGTCAAGAAGAAGGTATTGATTATGATGAAACTTTTGCACCGTAGCACGTTTAGAAGCTATTTGTATCTTACTTGCCTATTCTTGTTTTAAAAATTTCAAGCTTTACCAAATGGATGTTAAATCCGCTTTCTTAAATGATTTTATTCAAGAAGAAGTCTATGTAAAACAACCTCCGGGGTTTGAAAATATTTCTAGGCCTAATGATGTTTATAAACTTAAAAAGCTTTATATGGTTTAAAACAAGCACCGCGTGCATGGTATGATAGACTTAGCTCTTTTCTTTTGCAAAATGGTTTTACAAGAGGTAAAGTTGATACTACTCTCTTTGTTTTTGAAAAAGGGCAAGATTGTTTACTTGTGCAAATTTATGTTGATGATATTATCTTTGGTGCTACTAATGAATCTTTGTGCAAGAAATTTTCTAAGTTGATGCAAGGTGAATTTAAAATGAGCATGATGGGGGAGCTTAACTTCTTCCTTGGGCTTCAAATTAAACAATGCCAAAAAGGTATCTATATTTCGCAATCAAAATATACAAAAGAACTTTTGAAAAAAATTCGGCATTGAAGAAGGAAAACCGTCTCTTCCCCTATGGCTACAAATGTCAAAATTGACAGAATACAATAACTTGCAAGAACAATGCTCTTGTGCTCAAGAGAGTGCAACACATCCCAAGTTATTGCATCCAATAACTTGCTGCAATCAATTAACAGAATACAAGTAAAATTAGTGCTCTTTAGTTGTTTAGACAATATTAGCTTCAAACATTTAGATTGTAAGATTAAGCAGGTAATAGAAAAAAATATTTTAATATCTTCAAGAAGCACAACCACCAAGTACTATCCACCCTAGCAAAACTATTTATAATGTATGCATTGATACATCACAATAGTCATGAAACAGTTAATATAGATGACATCAGATTTAACAAAAATATGCATCAAGTCAATGAAAGATAACTAACCATAATATGCATCAAATTGTACTATCCCACAACGAGAAACTACTAATATCCAAACAATAGCAAAAGAACCTTATTTCCTAATCCTAATTTCGTGAATTCAAGAATTCGGAAACCCTAACCTCTGGGTTTAATTATTGATCCTTCGAGAGAATTGATATCTCTCGGACCTATAATAGTCAAATTTATTCGTCAATTTTAGTAAAAAAACAGAAAAAATTAAAAAAATCTAAAAGAGAAGAAACTCCATACATACAAAACGGAACCACATGCCTAGGTGCAAGAGGCAAATAAGAAATGCTAGTCACTTCCGGCAGCGGCGGCGGCGGACGAACGGGCTCGAGCAACGATGGAGAGAGCTGGAGTTGAGAAAGAATAGAGATAGGAGAGACGACAATTGATGGAGAAAAGAGGGGAATCGAGAACTGGGAAATAGAATAGGACTTTGGGATTAAAGGAGCAGATTATTATTTTTAGATGTTTTTAGTAATAAAACTTTATAATGTTTTTTAATTAATAAAAAGTTTTTTCTATTTTCTTAAGTAATGAACACTATTATTGTACATGGTGCGAAATATATGGAGCCAAAACTTTTCTGATCGATAATGAGGGGAGTTTGTTTTGATACAAATAATGAGGGTAATTAGACATGAATAACTAGGAAACTAAGATTTTCTCATAAAAACTTAAGTCTTTAATGACCAATTTTTTCTTTGTCATAGAAATTTGGCAAATCATGCTTTTAATGACCATTTTTTTATACCCTCATTACGTTTTTCGTCATTATAAATCTAAATTCTTGTAGTATTATTATATAAAAAGTAATTTTATATATATATAATACTATTATGAGTATAATTTTATTTTAAATAAATCTTAATTTTCTTCTTACATAAATATATATAATGTTATGCATAGATACATGTGATACATAAAATTTGGATACATATTTTGATATATTTTCTTTAGTTAAATTTAAATATAATTCTAAATAATTATTAATAAATGAGCTAAACCCAAATAGCAACTATATATAGAGATCACAAATAGCAACAACAAAATACATGAATATACAAATTGATGTCAAATAGCTCAAATGCATAACTTTTAAAGCCCATTATGAATTATAAAATGATGAGTAGATATATTTTTATATAATTTTCTTTATTATGTTTTTGTTATTTATATTTTATATATGTAATATATGTTAAATCAAGGTCATAAAAATTGATTAATTTGATATATTATATGTAAAAAACAGATCAAGAATAAAAAAGTTATTATTATTTTTTAAAAAAAACATAAATATAATAATTAATGCGATCTGAGACATAGATTTGGAAAACTAATTTTAAATATTCTATTTTTCATATTATTTTAAAAAGTGATTATTTAAAGAAAGTTGACTACCAAAAATAATGAAATACCAAATATTTATTCTTTTTTTATTTTTATACATCTCTTTTACTTTTTATAGTAATTACAAAAGGGCGGGAAAAATTTCCTATACTATTTCCAGAAGCGGCTGTTATTATATATATATATATAGATGATCAGATAGAATTTGAACTAAAATTTTCCTAGAAAATGACTATTTTACCGATTATTTATGGTAAACCTCTTTCTACTTTCTAGCTCCTTTTAGTTCTTAAATAGTCAAATATTTCACATCACACCATATGTTTATTTTTGCGTGTTACATTTTTATTGTTAAGGAAAATATTTAGCAACTATATAATGCTGAATATAGATTCGGATGCACAAAAATATAGTATCGAGACCAAGAAATTTAAATCGATCAAATGTCTATTAGAAAGTTTTCATAAGTCTAATTATGCACCTTCTCCTCCTTCGTAAAAGAAAGAATCCAGTGGTTACGTTTTCAATAAGACTTTAATTTTTGTATTTTTTTGTGTGAGAAGTGAAATTGTGTTCAGATGAAATGATGAAATAAAATTTTATATATGTTTCATAATGGGAATACCGAATATGTTTGTTTTGAATAATATTAAGAGAGTCTTAAATACGAACGTACATTTTAAAATGAAGTTTTATTTGTTTGTGACTTTTATTAATAGTACTATTTTAAATACTTTATACATATAATAATTTGTGAAGTTGATGATTCATTTTTAATATTTAATTTGAATATATGAGTATCATTTCTAAAATTTATAGATGGTGAGCCACGTTAGATTGACATAGTTTGAAACTAATGAAATAGTAATATATAGCTGATAATGGTGGATCCATTAAGGGAAAAATGGATAAATTGAATGAATAATAGAATAGTCATTGATTAGGATTAGGTACAGGCCTACAAGGTTGAAAATTGTTATTACATGTTTGAAATGATATATTTTTTGGATATGGGAAGATAATAATGGACATTTTTAATAAAATAGATCGAACAAACATGATTTTGATCTTTAAAATCGTAGGGAATCAGAAAATGTTTTTGAAAATGAAACCATACAAGGGCCAAAATTTCTGAATCATCATGCAAAAGTTTAAAATCTAAAACCACTACATCCTAGCATCCATAACAAACCCATGAAACCACAATTTCAGGTCCAAATTCAAATGCGGCACATTTAGTGGTAGGTCGGCCCAAGAGGTTCTTGAGGTCATAAACTTATAGTACTATTTCCTAGTACATTATATATTTTGAGATGTCTCAAATATATTTAATGTTATTTTTCTATTCTTTTACTATTATAGCCTTATTTATTATAGCCTAATTTAATATGCATATTTATAATTTACATTATTCATTAAATAAGAAGCAAATCAAGTAATATTATGCTTATTGTAATTCCCAATACTTTTTTTAGAGAAAAAGAGAGATATTATTCGGAGATCGACTCTGAAACGGCTAAGTCTACAAAAGACTCTGGTAGATCCCCGACCAATGGTTGAGTACAATGTAAAGAAAAAGCAAAACGAGAAATATGGTGGGCTAAAGAGTTTCCTGACCTTTTAACGAAACTAGACGCAACACAACTAAATGAACTAAAATTATCTAAGATATAATTGCACTATATAATTGGGATGAAGAGAGTATATAAATGTAAGAGTAAAATTGCAAAAAAAAAAAAAAAAAAAACAATAAAAATAAAGACAATAGCAAGGAATAATGCTTCAAGATATACTTCAAAAGTTCAAATCTTTCTTCTATACACACAACTTTTTCTTAAAAAAGAGTAACAAATCAAGATTGTCCCTATACATATTCATCATCTTCAAGTACATTCAAATCAACAATTAAAAGAAAATATACATAAAAACAAAAATAAATAAATAAAGCTAAGCTTACACATCAAAATTTGTAAACTTATTTTTGTGATGAAGGCCCTTCCATAAAAACTCAAGTGATCTCCACCACCAATCGTGAATCCAAAACTCCAAAATTCTCCTCCACATTAAATCTTGATAGAGAGAGGAAAAAAATACAAACCCATCTTTTATCTTTCAAAAACAAGAAAAAAATTCACAAGCCCAAAAATAATTGACACCAAGTGATTATATTCCAATCATGGAGATTTTGCTGAATCAAAGCTGTTCCCCTATAGTACCTTAGCTCCAATGAAATTTGCCTTTCAAATTGAAGTTGCTTATGAAAGTTGGCAATAAAAGCATCGGCTCTCTTATCTATATCATCTTCGGATGGATAGCTAATTGTCCTCTGGAAGCTCCTACCCGATCCCGGCTCGTAATTCGAATCCGAATCTTCGACACAAGCCGTTAATCCGGGCCTATCGTTGAAGCTCACTCGTCTCTTACTAGATGAGGCCCCGATTATCGATGCTAATTTCCATCGATTAGCGTTGAAATCGAGAAGAAACTTAATTTTTTTCACGGCCCTTTTCAGCCGGCCTAGCAATAACCACCGGTCCACGGCCATGTACAAAGTTGAACAAGATATCAATAAATTGATTTATAGATATTATATCTCTGTATAGAGAGAGAGATTAGAGAGGGAAGATAGATAGAATGGAGTAGAATGTGTATAATTGAATTCTATGATTGCAAGTAGATATTTAGGAAATTAATAGATCAAATGGGGCCTGGTTTGTGGAATATATATATACTCCAATTTTTATTGAGATAGTGGATTGGTTAAGAAATTGCTTGGTAAGTTGATGGAAGTAGGAAAACCGTGTTGGAATGACAGTAACAGGCTGGGGCCTAATGTTGGGGAAAACTTAATTTAGTTCAAATTTTTGGTTATTTTTATCTAATATAAGGTGGATATGTGATATGTCCACTTAACCAATTAATATATAGTAGATATATGTTAAGCATGCAGAATAATAGTATTAAATATGCAGTAAATATATGTTAAATATACAGTATAATCATCGCAGAGCACATACACGGTACACACATGTTAATGAGTGTGATTCTCTCTTTTCTCCATAACTGATTCCATATTGATTCCATATTGGATGGTCCCCACATATTTTGTTTGACAATTTTACCCTTATTGGGGATTTAATGAATTAATTAATGTATTATTATCTTATATTAATCCTAGCCTTTGATGTATATAGGGGATGGTTGAGATCAATCCACATTATCTCACCATAAAACGTACCGTTGGATCCTCCCCTATATGTGTATATATTATATTCGCAGTATTGGTTTTTTGTTTAATGAATTAATCATATGTGTTAATTCAAATGAAAGATAAAAAAGTAGCAATAATAAGATTAGAATAATGTTTGGAAAATACTTGACTAGATTGGGCAGGTTGCAAGCTTCCAGAAGAAACAATCCAACGACGGCTTCAGCCACAAGACTCCATTAGAATCCATATTCGACCTAGTCAACAACGGCTTATGATTTTTCTCTTCTTTTTTTCCTCTTCCTTTTGGATTGAATTCTATAACTTAAACCCTAAGGATTAATTAAATTTGTCCGCACCATCATATCAAATTCTCTCAAAGCCTCCTCTTCTTCTTCGTCTTCTTAGTTTATGTTTATGGGAGTTTCTCTATCTTTCACCATGAGTCCTATCGATTGACTTTTGATTAGTGAAATAAATTTGTTCCCATAGGTGGACTTTTGTCCAGAAGATTAAGATGAGCAATTACCCAAGGACTAGTAACAAAATTTAGACAAATTTTGTAATTTTCATTTGTATGTGTTTTGTCTTACACCTCGTTGCGATTTTATGATTATACGGATCAATTACATATGTCTAGTTTTTTTAGATCAGTATATTATAAGTTTGAGATCATGTAAGTCTTGCAATCTATTGTTTCTCACTCGATATTGTTATTAATTAATTGCAAGATTCTTCCGATATGAATAAAATTCATTTTGATATGATGCTAAAAAAATAAGAAACTTAAACCCTAAGGGAGTGTTTGAATGTAAAAAATTATATTTTTTCGCTACAATTTATTTGCCCGACACATGAATCTAGTTCCATGTGATAATTTTTAAAAAAATACATTATTTACTTATTTTTATTTTTTCAATTATCAATCATATCTAATAATTAGGGTCGGACTTGATCATAGCCTAATAGGGTTGGGGCCCAAATTTTTTTTTTTTTAATTTCTAGTATACAATGAGAGTGTTTGCAAAAATTCTCCTTCTAGAAAAAGTGTTTTATTGCAGCAAAAACTAAAGTTGTGGAGAAGTAGAAGTCACACTCTTTGCAAATTGCAATTCACTTATTTTGACCCAGTTTCATTTTTCTTCTTTAGCCCACTCAAATTTAAAGAAAAGTCACGCTCTTTACAAATTGCAATTCACGTGTAACATAACCATTCCAAACCCTATTCTCTTGCCCATCGTCTATCGTGACTTCATCTTTCTCATCCGGTCACTTCAAAATGCGGCCCTTGCAAAATCAGCGGCGGACGGTGGTCAATTGGCATATTTTTAGAATCTTGTAAGGCCTGTGGCATACGTCCGTCCGACCGCTAATAATGGTTTAATCAAATAAAAAAACATGAACTATAATTATTGCACAATCATATAGTAATACACAATTGAGATAATTACGATTAACACCCCAAACTATTCGAGGTTTTTACACTTTGCCACCTCAACTTTGAAACGATATACTTTGCCACCTCAACTTTACGAAATTTTGCCCTTTGCCTAAATTTCAGATTTACCCCGATTTCATGAAAGTTGGATTTCGATTTTACCCTCTAAACTTTGAAGTTGTTGCACTTTACCACGGTCTATAAATTTCATTGCAATTTTCAATTTTACTCCTCATGGTCTTGCGATCCTTGAAAATGGTATCGAGCTCCAGGTTTATTAAGAACTTTTAGTTAAATTTATTATATTTATGTAATTAACAATTGGTGAGGAGAATCTACTCTCGAGAATATGGATCGGACCGATGTCCGAGATGTACCCTTTACAGGACATATCGTCAAATATTGACGATGTATGCACAAGAACACCTTGACCAGGTTTCATATTGGGAATACCAACATGAAGAAAAAGAACAAGCGGGAGCCGATGGGGAAACCTTAAGGCAATGCAAAATGCGAAAGCGAGAATATTATAGGTAGTTCGGATGCTTAACCAGGATTATTATATGTTCATTTAATGAACCTTCAAGAAACGGTTCATGAAAATTCCCATCGAACAATGATTCCCGATGGAATACCGGAGTGGAACGAGATACTTCCAGATAAATCTAAGTTCTCCGAAGATCTTAGAGAAGTCCGAAGACGGTGCGTAATTATGGCAACCGCCATATTCATCTACAAAGACAAGTTCATCAGATCGAACGGATGGAGAGCGATGGTGAAATATCGAAGGAAACTCTTGAAATCCTTCATGATATTCGTAAACGAGTCAAGAACCTGGAGGACAGGCCGAGTTCATCCGGAGGAAGGAAACGTATTGATTTTGGGGCGGTACCTATTTACACCAAAAAGGGAAACCAACCGAAGTTATACGAAAGATGACAGATGAGGAAAAGCTCATTGCTCTAATCAAAGGAAAATCCATCAAAAATTAAAAAAGACGGATATTGCAAAGATGAATCTTAAAGATATACATGACTGGCGAGAATCCTTTGCGGGATTAGGTATTGTAGATTTAAAGATGAACGCGGTGAGGTGAGGAATCGCCTTTGGTTACCTATGACCCACAAGGTAGACCAATTCCACCACCACCGCCACCGATTAATCCTAACGTCGAAGAAAGCACGGGTTCACATCATGGAGCTCGGGACGAAAGGATGCCACATCTTTGGGGATTTCACGACCGGGAGTGATCCACTTTCGGGGAAGGAGGAGGTCGAAACCCTCTTGCAGAACTAGACAACCCTTTGGAAGGCCGAATGTTTATCGAACGCCTTATGGAAGATCGCACCTCGACCCAATATATCCATATGGGTTGATGTTAAATCTGGACATCCCTGATTTTAAAAAGAGAAGTTCTTATTGATGAATGGGCTTGACTATGAGAATTTCAAAGAGAACCCTCGATCTTACAAAGTATTCATTCATTTTACTACTTGAAATGAGTCTTGAAGGATCGGTGAAGATTGCGGGATATGACCGATGCGGTACAAAAAGTTCGGTCACATCGGGGAATCACTTAAAGGAATTGTCGATGGTATGGCAAAACTATTCAAAATCCAGTTCATTATCCAAGGTTATTTCGAGGAATTAGAGGATGAAAAAGAAAGAGATATAAACAAGCTCTCTATAGCTTGAGTTCTTGGATATTTGTCATATTGACGAATATATCAAGTTGTTCACCGAATACGGTGGAAATCCAAGATTGAGAAAAAGAAGCCGCATGACTATTCTTTGCCAAGATTCCGAGTCCCTAGAGAGAAATGCTTATCGGGAATACAAGGGTGGAGTCAAGTAGAAAGCGTGGCCGAGAAAAATGTCTTTCCTAAAGGCCAAGTTATCTGAATGGTGTTACCAAGCAGCTCTATACAAGAATTATAAAAGATTAAGAGGAATTAACAAAACAGTTCCTCTATGTTGCGTGGATAATGATATCCCAACAGTGGTGGGAGGTCAACCAAGGCGGCACAAGAAGAAGAAGGATAGAAGCCATCCATACCGCCGAGGAAGCAGCAGCAAAAGAAGCAGGTCTTCATGGAGACCTAGAAGGTTTTGGTCAAAACAAAAAGCCCGAAGTTATAAATCAGGGCAAAGACCAGCACCAAGCAGGAGTAGAGCCTCATCATCAGGTTCTAATCAAGCAAGTACCAACAGAACACCAGGAGAAGAACTTTCGGGCGTGCTCATACAGAGCTAATGAAAGTTTCAAAGACTATAATTCTTTGGACATGCGAGCCGAGGGCATATCTCGGCGGATTGCCCAGGACAATCAAAAACGAGGAGTTAGACATTCAAGGCCACACGAGTAAATCGAGGAAGCTATCTATTATCAAGATCTTATACGGTGTATCAATTTGAGGATATACCCTCGAGGCGAAAAGCATCTATGAAGAAGAGATCTATTCGGCGATGGAAGTGACTCCAACTCAGTTCGGAGTGAAGAAGAAATTCTTGACAGACAGATCGGGGAGGATATGTTAGGATTCCTCTCTCACACGACGGTTTCTCATAAAACTCTTATGAGAATCTTGAAGGAAGATCCAAAGCTTCAAGTCTATGATGGATTTACAATCGGAGCTATGGAAAAAGCATTGGATAAGATTGGGTTTCGTAATGAGAAAACACCAAATTATTCACAGGGTAACAAGCTGGAGAATTTGCCATTCCGATGGAGTTTACCGATAACTGATCGAGATGCGGTTGGTCCCTATTAAAGAAATACAGGAGATCAAAAGCGAGTTAAAAGAGAAGTTACAAATACACTCTCATGGATTCACATTGGAGCCATAAGAGTCATTATTAAAGCAACATTCAAGGAAGGATTCGCCACTCAATCTTGCTATTTTTGACAAGCGAATCTCACATCTCAAGGATTCATGCCTTGAGCGGTCACAGAAATTTGTATGCGGGAAAATTAGCATTCAATGTCTATCCAAGAATTGCATACAATTTGGGAGATCGAGATTTTAATAGAGCCCTAACCCTTCATCAAGATTTCAAAAGAATCGATTTGATGAAAGAAGGAAATAGGCCTTACTCGATCACATACAAGATTTCCTATGCTCTCTCGAATACCCATCATTTCAAGTATTCTTGAGAAAGGAATTTATTGAAGTCCCAAGAATCTTTGAGGACATTGCAGGGTGGTTCTACCAGAAATCATTGAATCTCCAATTATAAAGGAGATTGATATGATAATTCAAGATCAACCGATCTTCAACAAAAGTCGAAGTCTCGAGTTGAGCCGTAAGCGATGTCTTTCAGCAGACGAGAATGGTGAGTAGCAGCCGTTGGGAAGAAAGGAGACCAAGTACAGTTCAGCGCATCCCCGATGTTTTTAAAACAGAAGGAGAGCTGAAATGTCCAGAAGGATGGCGAGAGGTTGAAGTAATATTCGACATCACTCAAAAGGATAATATTTTTCCTTGTGATGTTCTGTATTATCTCCAACAACCTATAGTTGGAAGGTATCAAGGAAGCCTGAAGATAGGAGAAATTGAGTTGACTATCTCAGGAATAGCAGGGAAAATCCCAGAGCAATTAATACTGGGAATTGAATTTCTTGAGGATCATAAACCTTGGGAAAGATTACAAGAAGGAATGGAATTCACGTGGGTGATAAAAGATACGTAATCGATGACCACTAGTCCATTATCCATATACATTTCTATCGGAATGTTATATCTTTGAATATAAGGCCGAGTATTTCGCCGCCTATATTGATTCAGTGCGGAATATGTACTTGCAAAGCCGAATGTTTTTCCTAAAGAAATTGGAGAAGATTTACCAGCTATTGCAGGAAGAGATTTCTCTAAAAGAATTCTTATTCTTAATAGAGGAATTAAACAAGCAGAAATCATGATCGGAGGCGCAGGCGGTACCCCATGGTACAAGGTGAGAACGCCACCAATCTATTTCCATGATACAGGTGCAGATGTTTTGCTAGGAAACAACTTCCTACAAACATTCAAGCGATTTACACAGGAGAACGAGAAAAGAAGACTTATTTTCACAACATTATGTGATCATAAGATTATTGTCCAAAGACTGCGGGAAGCATTTTACAGAAAAATGCCCATTACTTTTCGCAGCAAGCGTGGTGATGAAGCCAAACTTCGCAATCCAAAAATGGCGGATCGAAGGAAATTTGGTGAAGCTTTATTATCCTATAGACAATTTGGTTCCATTCAGAAGGATCAAAAGATATGGGATAATAACTTGTATTCATTCAGAGTACAAGGAGAAGAAAGAGTCACTCCAGAAGCTATTGCAGAATTATGGATGAGTCTAATGGAGAGTCCACAGAATGACGTGACCCTAGAGGAACAAATATCACTCGAGGATGTCAAGAAAGAAGATCCAAAGGAATTATAATGAAGATCCTTTGGCATGGTGGGACAAGAACGAGCTTAAAGCCTCCTTAAAGGTTAAACTGGAAAGGAGTACGAGTTCGTAAGATTTAAACCAATCCTTATGAATCGGGAAGATCGTGAGGATATGCGTAAGATACTTAAGGAACATCTTGACCTTAAGTTAATTTCACCGGGAGTTTCTCCATACAACGATCCAAAGTATTTCTAGTCGAAATCATGGAGAAATCAAAAGAGGAAAGCCAAGACTTGTTATTAATTACAAAGGGATTAATAACATTTTGGAGTTCGACGGATACTATATCAAGCCGAGAACATCTAGTCAATTGCATCAAAGGTGCCAAGATATTCTCAAAGTTTAATTGCAAGTCCGGATTCTACCAGTTAAGATGGAGGAAGAAAGTAAGAAGTTTGACTTTCTCTACACCACGGGGACACTATATTTGGAACGTGATGCCTATGTGATTGGCTAACGCACCCCGAGATATATCAAAGAAAGATGGATAATCTTTTCAAAGATTATTTGATTTCATGTTCGTGTATATCGAGCGACATTCTAATCGCATCAAAGAACATGAAGGAGCATCTCAAACATTTGGAAATATTTTGGATGTTTGTCACAAATAAGGATTAGTGCTTTCGGAAAAGAAGGCGTAATTGCAACAAGACAGATTGAATTCCTCGGAATTGAAATCGATGAATGGAATTATTCTACTGAGAATCATATTGTGGAAAAGATCGAGGATTTCGGATACACTAAAAGACAAGAAGCGGCTTGAGTTTTCTCGGGAGTTGTTAATTTTTCTTTGGAATGTTTATTAACAATCTAGCATACTACAGGAAGGTGTTTAGCCCATTACTTAAAAAAAGATGCGATATTCAAATGGGAAGATGAACATCAAGAAGGAATTAAGCAACTTAAAGAAGTTTGTAAAAAGCTTCCAAAGCTTGCAATTCCCAAGATGAGGACGAATCGGTTCTTTATACGGATGCGGTGATGATTGGTGGGCGCAGTTCTTACAAAAGTCACACCAAACGAGGAAGTGTCATGTAGATATTGCGGTTTATTCACTCCTAGTGAAGCAACTCGGTGGCATATTAACGAGAAAGAATTTTTGCAAAATCGAGAAGAAAGGCTTTTAAAAAATGGCCTCTATTTTTTCTTGGCTAAAAGTTTACTTTAAAAATTGATAATTCAAGTGTCAAGGCTTTTCGAAAAACAAAATTGAATCAAAACCGAGAAAAGGCTCGATTACTTAGATGGCAAGCTGAATGTCAATATTATGATTATGATATTGTCATTATAAAATCTCATGAAAATATTCTTGCGATTTCTTGACACGAGATGGAAGGACGCGCGTTCGATTTGCGAGGTCCTTAAACGAGTAAGACATCTCGGGAAAACCGGAGAGTCTAGAACGAGATTTTGGGGCGTTATGTCTCAATGCGAAGATTCTTGGGCGACTTCAACAAAGCAACTGAAAACTGTTTCTAGTCAAATACGAGCATGCCGATTCGCTCAAGGACAATTGTTCTTAGCGCCGCAAGGGCCTATCTTCCAGCCGCATCTCCTACGGTGCAAAAAGGGGCCGAGAGAGTACGGGGCTCCAATCCAGGAGGTTATGGATTCAAGTACCATAGTCACAAGTGTTGCGGTGATGCATCCCCGAGGGTGTACAAACGTAAGGAATGTTGAAGCTCCGGTGTCACAACCCGAGTCTTCAAGTCAACCCAAAGACCTGCGGGGTAAAAGAGGGAGAGTTGAATCTTAGGCCCACAGACAGGCAAATCTAAGGTTCAAATTGACGAGATTAAGATTTCTCCTATGCGGGTATATCGGCAATGGGAGAAACTAGTTACAAGACAAGGTATTAACCTAGAGAAAACAATGGTTGATATCTCGAGGCAAGTATCCGAGAATTTGGATGAAACCAGGAAGTCATCCAAATGAAGTACGAGAATGGTATACTTTTGGAGCTTTAGCTTCAATCTATCTTGTGTCACAGGATTCCCAGAAATTTCAAAATTACCGAAATGGATTGGAGAAGCATTTACGAGACTGGGCCAATAATCCACACTTGGCTAGAGGAGATATTTTGGAAGCGTATTTTATCGGTGCGGCTCCCGAGGGTGAGGTTGAACAAGAAGGAGTTGTTTGTCAAAAGATCCGGGGGCGTAATTTTCCGATGGTGGTGTTGCGAACCATTTAACCGGTCTTTGTTTTGGTCAAAGAAGGTATGAATTTTAAGGGATTTATTAATTTTACGGAAGCATGTTGGGCCTGATATGGTCGTAATGGACTAGGTTCATTTTGAGTCTATAGACCTAATTTGTATACGGATTTATACTTGAAATGAGAATTTTTGATTAAAGTATGTCTGTTGAGTTTGTAGGTCATAAAACCCGACATGATCCATTTAAAACCTCGAATAGAGACTGAATCTAAGTAGGTGTAACAATGCCACGAACAAAACAAGTGATGAGAAAATAAGAATTCTCGTTTCTCGAAAAATCCGAAAAATAAATTGATTATGGAGAAACATTTTCATGTTTAATGATTAATGCAATAAATTTATTATTATGTAGTAGATTGCTACAAAATAGAGTTTAAAGGGATAACTTGAACTATTGTTTTAAAATGATAAAACCTAGGGGCAAAATTGTCCATAAGGGCGAAGTGTAATAATTTTCATAGTTCAGGGTGCAAAGTGTCGCGAATGAAAGTTTATGGGGTAAAGTATAAAAAGGGGTAAAGTTGGGGGGTTAAATGTAATTATCTCTACACAATTCAAATTCTCTTATTTTTCGAGGCACCAATCAAATCAAATCACTATTTTACTAAACAAAACCATCACATTAACTATTATTATCATATCACATTTTCATCTTATATCCAATCACACTATCAAAATTTATTCCCACTATTTTGAAAAAATCAAATTATTCTCGCCAAAAAAAAGAAATGAAAGAGCAAACAATATCACTTAAACTACCCATGTCCTCAATATTAATTATCGGCTCTTGGTGGGTTTTATTTTCTCTTTTTATTGGGTGTTTATTTTACTGAGATATAGTTGTAAAAAGAAATGGCATATTGACTTGGCATGCATGATTTAGCTTATGATTAACGGTTTTTAATTAAATATATAGATGAGAATGTGGCAAAAATAATTTTGTAGTCCAAGTAAGTGGATGACATCATACCTTTTGATAAGGGCCTTTTTATGCATGTTTTATGTGTATATTTGAGTAGAATTCGAGTTATTTTATTGTTAGTTTTGTAAATTTTTGATTATACATAGTTCATATTACTCCGAGGTGCTTTTATTGATGTAGATTGACCATTCGGGGCCAATTTTGGTGAATTTCGGACCATGGATTCATGTCAAAACATACCGGGAGTTTAAGGATGCAAAAACGCTCAAAATTCCAAGCCAAACGCGTCATTTCGGGGCCTTTTTGGTCCAACACGGGCAGGGGTGTCGCAACACGGCCGTGTTCACGGAGCTAAAAACTCGATTTTTCGCACAAAACAGCCTCCGACACGGCCAGGCCGTGTTCCCCAACTGGCCGTGTCGAGACACGGCCTGGCCGTGTTGGGAAGCACGCCATGTCTCCCGATCCCCTGTGTGATAAAACAAAGACGGCCCGGCCGCTCGGCGACACGGGCGTGTTCAGTGGCACTTTTCCGCAACTTTTCCATGCGAAAGTTATGGAAAACTCACCTACCAAGCTTTTTGACCACTTTTATACACCTTTAACACCCAATTTTGCTGCAACATGTCCCCATATTCCCTCAATCATCAATTGAGTACAAGAATTCACCAACCAACAATGAAAGTGGGGTGATTGTTTAACAAAAGAAGTACTATCAATGTATTGGTTGCCTATAAAAGCCAAGGTTGAAGTTGGGAGAGGCATTCATTAGATACTCAGGAAATATTCATTGTATTCATTTCATTAAGTAGAATTGGGATCAAGGGGTCTTGGAGGAGAAAGCTTGGGGCAATATTGGAGAAGAAGGTTTGGATCAACATCATCAACCAAGGAGGAAGTCTTGTATTGGTCTTGAATAAGAGCTAAGTACACCATGTTCATTTTATTCAAATCATCTTGTGTAGTATACTCTTTTATTAAAGCCATGTGTAGCTAAACTCCTAGTGTTTGAATGTAATGAACTCTAGAATGGATTTGTGATTAAGGTGTGTATGTTTTTAATAAAATCTTCATATTTTGTGTGATTCACTTATATTATGCTTCGTTCATTCGAATTGATATATGCGCAATATTGATTTGAAGTTTATTTTTCATCCGGGAAATCGAGAGATTCATGGTGAAATAGAACCTATATAAGTGAAAAGAGTTGCATGCAATCCTAGATATGGGACGACATAAATCTTCGGATTAGGGTCAAACCTAATATGGGAATTCACAAATCGTTATAATCTTTGTCTTGGGGGTTTTAACTAGAAAGAGATTTGATTAATCAACTTGAGATTAGAAGTTTTTCGCCTTGAGAAAGGGTTTAACTTAAATTGGGAATTTCTACGGTCCACAAGACATGAGATTTTATTAAAAGAGGTTGGTTTTTGCTTAAGGGCTTACGGTTGTATTTTTAACTTGTCAAATCACAAAAACATTCTAGAGGATTTGCATTCAAACACATTTCTATCTCTTGATTTCTTATTTTACAAATTTTACTTCATTTTTACAATTTATAATTTGTTTTCCTTTTTCATCAAACAAAAACTCGAAAATTGTCAGATTAAATAACAAAAAAAGACGGTAATTATTAGTACTTACAATCCTCGTGGGAATGACACTCGGTACTCAATAATCTATACTATAAAACGATAGGTGCACTTGCCTACGGTTTTAAAGGTAGCTTTTGAGCCATCAAGTTTTTGGCGCCGTTGCGGGATTGTAATATTAAGAACACCTTATTTTTGTTAATTTAATCATTTTTTATTTTATTTCATCATTTGTCTTTCTTTTTATCTATCTTTGTAAGTCTTGGATTACACTTATCCTATTTATTTACCGATGCATATGCCTACTCGTCGCCGAATTTGGAAGCGCAACACCGCCGGTAGCAACACACGAAGGAAAGTATTAGTACGGACCACGAGGAGGATATTAACGAAAGCAAAGATCCCGATATGGCGGATGAACAACAAAGAACCATGTATGACTACGCTAAGCCGTCTATGGACGGTACAACGTCTAGTATCGTAAGGCCATTTATTGCGACCAATAATTTCGAAATCAAACCGAATGTCATTCAAATGGTGCAACAATTTGTTGATCGACGGCCTACCAGGCGAAGATCCAAATAATCATATCGCGAATTTCCTCGAAATTTGCGATACCTTCAAAATAAATGGAGTCTCCGACGATGCCATCCGTTACGCTTGTTCCCATTTACTCTTGGGGACGGGCTAAACAATGGTTAAACACTCTACCGAAGGAACAATCACAACATGGAGTATTATGGCGGAAAAGTTCCTTTTGAAGTATTTTCCACCTGCCAAAACCGCACGTTTGAGGAATGAGATCTCTTCATTCACTCAAGAGGACGATGAGACCTTGTACGATACTTGGGAGAGATTCAAAGAGTTGCTGCGAAAATGCCCACATCATGGCCTCCCCGTTTGGATGCAAGTCCAAACGTTTTACAATGGGCTACTCTCATCGACGAGGCAAATGATTGATGCGGCGGCGGGGGGAACGTTGAACAATAAAACACCCGAAGCCGCCCAAGATCTAATAGAGGGAATGGCCATGAATGGATATCAATGGCAATCCGTGCGAGGTAAATCCAACAGGATGGTGGGTGTATACAATGCAGACACGGTAGTTACGCTAGCCGCGCAGGTCGAAGCTCTGACTCAGAAAATTGACGGGTTAGCAGTTCCAAAACAAGTCTTCTCATGTGAGACTTGTGGAGGATCGCACAACCACCAAGAGTGCCCCCATGCGATACCACCGCATGAACAAGTGGATTATCTAGGTAATCAATCTCGACCCTCTCAAAATAATCATTTCAGTAACACCTATAATCCAGGTTGGCGTCAGCACCCGAACTTCAGTTGGAGTAATCAAGGTCAACCACGGCCTAATCCCAATCCTAATCTACACACGCCTCCCGGATTCCAGCCGACCCAAGGAAAGCCTAACTTGGAGGAACTTATGGCAAAGTTTGTGCAATCACGGATGCCCGATTCGGGCGGTCGAAACATCCTTAAGAAATCAAGAGGCATCTATCCATAATTTGGAAAACCAAATAGGCCAGATTGCGAAAATGATTTCCGAAAGGCCACAAGGAAGTTTGTCGGGTAACACCGAGCCAAACCCAAGGGAGCACGTAAAGGCAATCACCATCAGTTTTCCACATGAGCATGATTATGCCAACGCCACCATGCAGAAATATGTGGAGGACAACAAACACGAAGAAAAGCCCATGAAAAAGGTGGTCGCTGAATACAAACCCAAGATCCTTAGGAGTTTAATCAAGAAGATAGAAGGGGGACAAATTTGGTAAGTACCTTGAGTCATTCAAGCAATTACATACTAATTTTCCATTTGTTCAACCTCTTTCAAAGCATGTTAGGGATCTTCATGACATCATTCCTAATGAAAATAAGCTTAACAAATTATCAAATGTGCAATTGAATGATAAATGTTCTTCCAATGAATTTCCACAAAAATTTAATGATCCGGGAAGCTTTATTATCCCTTGTACAATTGATGGTTTACTGTTGATAGAGCACTAGCCGACTTGGGAGCTAGTATCAATGTGATGTCTTATGAAACATTCAAGCATGCGGGATTAGGTGAACTTAAACCTATTAGGATGGACATTCAATTGGCCGATAAATCGATTAAACATCCTAGAGGTATTATTAATGATGTGTTAGTCAAGATTGATAAATTCATGTTCCCGATTGATTTTGTTATTCTTGACATGCATGATGATATTGATGTTCCTCTAATTCTTGGGCGTCCTTTCTTGGCTCGGCGAAATCTATCATTGATGTGCATGAGGGAAAATTAACTTTGAGAGTAGGGGATGAACAAGTAATTTTTAAAATTCATGTTGATATTGAAAAGGATACTACTTGTTCTTTTGTCGATTCAATTCCTTTGCATGATGAGAAACTCTTGGAGAAAAGTGTTGTTCAAAGTCCATGTTGGAAGCTTATGCCCAAAAAGGGATCGGAAAGGTCGAAATGCACATTTTGAAACTTGAGGTTGGGGTAGTTCTCCTAAACACCAAAGGGATTTTCATAAGTTTGAAGCTCCGCCCGACTAATCTTCACATTTAGGTGAGTTAGTCCAGCTATACGACTTTAAAGAAGCGCTACCCGGGAGGCAACCCGATGTTTGTGTGCAATTGTTTTCATTTATTTTTATTTTTTTTATTTTATTTTCTTTCAAAATAATCACAAGTCCTTAGAGTCATTTTCAAATCAAAAAAAAAAATACTCTTGAACATCTTCTTGGTTGTCCTAATTGGGAATATTTGAGATTTCACGGTATTCGAGTTGTGTGTTGCTTAACTTTGATTAGGTATGAAGATGCCGTTGAAGGTCCCGTACCAAAACAACCCAATGATCGCTCAACACCGATTCCACTATTGTAGTAAGGTCGTATTTTTCTTTTTCTACTTCTTTTATATCATTCTAGTTTCTTTGTTTTTTTTTTTTTTTTTTGAGTGTGTTGTGTGTGTTTGTCCATTTCTTTCTTTCACATTGAGGACAATGTGAATCATAAAGTGGAGGTGGGTACAATAACATTTTCGGAATGCTTGTGTGTTTGAAAGATGTGATTTTTTTAATAAATTAAATATTTGCTAGTCAATAACTTGGCCCAATCATACCTATATTAACTTGTTAATTTGTGTTTTTGATGTGAAGCAATTGATTGTCTAGGATAGATTGCGTGGATGTGGGCTAAAATTTGACGAGATTTCCAACACCATAAATACTTGATGTGTTAAGGCATATACGACGATACTTAGTGCTATGAACTTCCAAGAACTCATGATTTAGTAGTGGTTAACTAGTTGTTAAACCAAGCTTGTGAAAAAAAGAGAAAATAATAATAAAAAAAAACAAAAAAAAAACGGACCAATCGAGGTTATACTCCTCTATTTGTTGTTGCTTAGTAACTAGGAGCATTCATGAGCCCCATGTTTGTCTTTTTACGTAAAACGGCGACACGAATATGAGTATGGGAAACCACCCTAGGAGTGTTTGAACAGAAATTCAAAATATAAACCTAGTGGAAGCATGTCTCGAAAGGTCCCAAAAAAAAAAAAAAAAAAAAGAAAAAAAAAAAAAAGAGAGGAGAATGAATACTCATTGACTTCTCATTCCAATAAAGTTCAAGAAGCTTGGTTATATGACTAGTAAGCTAACTACAATGATCTATTGAATTCTTGCATTTTCATGGCGTTATTGAATTGAAGTTGTTCATAACTATCGGATTTGTGGAGTGATGATTTCAAGTCCGAATAATGCCCGATATTCTGATCTTTCTTGACGATCGATCGTTTTACAAAACTATGTTTTTACTTAATGGTTAATTCAGGTTGAGAAGGCCAAGAACTTGATCGCTTATGTTCAATATGTTGAAAAAAAAATCATCTTGTATGTTGTGATTTATTGAATCCCTCTTTTTGATATAATGTTTTGCTTGAGGACAAGCAAAGTTCAAAGTTGGAGGTGGTTTGATAAGGGCCTTTTTATGCATGTTTTATGTGTATATTTGAGTAGAATTCGAGTTATTTTATTGTTAGTTTTGTAAATTTTTGATTATACATAGTTCATATTACTCCGAGGTGCTTTTATTGATGTAGATTGACCATTCGGGGCCAATTTTGGTGAATTTCGGACCATGGATTCATGTCAAAACATACCGGGAGTTTAAGGATGCAAAAACGCTCAAAATTCCAAGCCAAACGCGCGTCATTTCGGGGCCTTTTGGTCCAACACGGGCAGGGGGTGTCGGGCAACACGGCCGTGTTCACGGAGCTAAAAACTCGATTTTTCGCACAAAAAAACCTCCGACACGGCCAGGCCGTGTTCCCAACACTGGCCGTGTCGAGAGACGGCCTGGCCGTGTTGGGAAGCACGGCCATGTCTCCCGATCCCCCTGTGTGATAAAAAAAAGACGGCCCGGCCGTTCGGGGGACACGGGCGTGTTCGGGGCACTTTTCGCAACTTTTCCATGCGAAAGTTATGGAAAACTCACCTACCAAGCTTTTTGACCACTTTTATACACCTTTAACACCCAATTTTGCTGCAACATGTCCCCATATTCCCTCAATCATCAATTGAGTACAAGAATTCACCAACCAACAATGAAAGTGGGGGTGATTGTTTAACAAAAGAGAAATCTATCAATGTATTGGTTGCTATAAAAGCGAGGTTGAAGTTGGGAGAGGCATTCATTAGATACTCGGGAAATATTCATTGTATTCATTTCATTAAGTAGAATTGGGATCAAGGGGTCTTGGAGGAGAAAGCTTGGGGCGATATTGGAGAAGAAGGCTTGGATCAACATCATCAACCAAGGAGGAAGTCTTGTATTGGTCTTGAATAAGAGCTAAGTACACCATGTTCATTTTATTCAAATCATCTTGTGTAGTATACTCTTTTATTAAAGCCATGTGTAGCTAAACTCCTAGTGTTTGAATGTAATGAACTCTAGAATGGATTTGTGATTAAGGTGTGTATGTTTTTAATAAAATCTTCATATTTTGTGTGATTCACTTATATTATGCTTCGTTCATTCGAATTGATATATGCGCAATATTGATTTGAAGTTTATTTTTCATCAGGAAATCGAGAGATTCATGGTGAAATAGAACCTATATAAGTGAAAAGAGTTGCATGCAATCCCTAGATATAGACGACATAAATCTTCCGGATTAGGTCAAACCTAATATGGGAATTCACAAATCGTTATAATCTTTGTCTTGGGGGTTTTAACTAGAAAGAGATTTGATTAATCAACTTGAGATTAGAAGTTTTTCGCTTGAGAAAGGTTTAACTTAAATTGGGAATTTCTACGGTCCACAAGACATGAGATTTTATTAAAAGAGGTTGGTTTTTGCTTAAGGGCTTACGGTTGTATTTTTAACTTGTCAAATCACAAAAACATTCTAGAGGATTTGCATTCAAACACATTTCTATCTCTTGATTTCTTATTTTACAAATTTTACTTCATTTTTACAATTTATAATTTGTTTTCCTTTTTCATCAAACAAAAACTCAAAAAATTGTCGATTAAATAACAAAAAGACGGTAATTATTAGTACTTACAATCCTCGTGGGAATGACACTCGGACTCAATAATCTATACTATAAAACGATAGGTGCAAGACTTTGCCTACGGTTTTAAAGGTAGCTTTTGAGCCATCACCTTTAATTCGGACTTTTAGCGATTTTTTGAAATTGGTCACTAAGTGAAAAATATTAGATATTTAGTCAAATCACCGCGCCTCTGCAGGTAAGATTGACTGGCATTCTTTGTGGATTTTTTTATTTGCTTTCTTTAGAGAAGGATTTTTTTTTTTTGTGATAGGGCATCCTATGTTCATATGTGGCTTGGAGGGAAAAACAGTATTGTCAATGTAAATTAGATAACAATATAAGATTGACTATGAGTAAAATAAAAATAGTTTACATAATATATTTAAATTTATTTATTAATTTGAAAAACACAAAATAGTTTAAAAAATTCCCTGATTTAATGTTGATAAAATTTAAAATATTTAATTGGATAAATATATTCAAAATTTTAGAATAATAAAAATTGTTTATATCATAAGTTTAAATTACTTCTTAATATTAGTAATTTTAAAATATTAGACTTAAAAAATAACAATTTATCATGGTAAAAAATAAAATGAATAATTTATTTTAATTATTACTTTAAATTATTAAAAAATAAAACTTAATAATTATAACAAAAATAATAAATATTTATTGATAACTCTAATATTTGAAATGAGTATATATTATTACTTTAATTCAAACTTTAAGTAAATTTTAAATTATAGAATTTTATTAATTGATACAACAATTTATGTCTAATATTTCAATTACTTATTATAAATTGAAATATAGTGTTTTTATATTCAAAAAAAAAAAAAAAAAAGTTCAACCTTAAAATTAAATAAAAGTACCAAAACAGCAACTTCCCAAAATCCTAAAAGTGAAAAAATCTTCCTCGATTCAACCTAATTTTCATCACTATTAACCATTCAAATTACCATCAGCCGACGACTGTGAAGAAAACATCCATCGCCTCGTCACACCGCTATGACTAGCATAGATGCCTCTGGCCCAACCGCCATCACTTCGCGGGTCTCCTCCTTGATGTGTGAACCAGCCGTCGATTGGTGATGTTATATTGGGGGCATTCACACCATTTTTTGTTTTGTTTTGCTCTAGCCACCAGACCACCCTTCTTCTTTGATGTTTTACTTTGTTTATTGCTTTGTTATGCGGCAGTGACTTAATGGCGGCGGCGGAAAGTGGTGGACGAAATTGGAGAGGAAAAAGAAGGGGGAAGAAAAGAATAAAAAAGAAACATAGAAAATATTTTGTTGGCAATTTAAATGTCCATTTGGCATTTCTTTTTATATTTCAATTGCCTTGGAAATTGCCATCTCATTATTTTTCACTAGTCTTTTGTCGTGCGATCATGGGATGTGTTGTGTCGGATCATATGAAATGGGTTGTCTTGGACCATATTAGGTTTTTGTTGTGTCGAACCATAGAAATTCGATGTAAATAAAAATTATTTTTGAGATATTATTAATAACTATTTGTGATATTCTGGTCCGAAGTAATCCGAGAATTTTCTTTTTGGTGGGCCTTGCAAATCATTTTTGGCATCTAATTTACGACATGTTATTTCCGTGGGATTCAAATTTTCTCGCAAATATTTGAATTAAATAAGATAAAAATAAATAAATAAAATGGATATAATAACCCGAATCTCGGTTTTCTTCCAAATAGATATAAAGTATGTTCGTTTAAAGATCAAAATGCTTATATAATAATAAAAAAATCATATGATTTTTTAATTCAAGTTTATAACATATGTATATAAACCGCATATGTGAATAATGTGAAAAATGGGTTCATTATCTTTGATATAATGAAATAACCAGGTTGATATTCTATATTAAAACTATAAGTAACAACACATTTATATTATTATAAAAAACATAAATGATATAGAAAAGAAAATAAAATCTTACTATGCTATCGTGAAAAAGACATTCTAGATTCAACACTTGATTTTTGTGATTTTTAGATTCAACACTTGATTTTGTGATTGTATAATAACCTTTCATATATGCGAACCAACCTAAGTTTCATAGTACATAGTTTTCCTCATGTTTAAATTGTGCATGAGTGTAATAAATGAAGCCATATATTTTTTGTGTGGTTGAATTCAAAGAAAGCGAGAGAGAATTTAACTGAGTTTGCTTATAATGACATCTCGCAATTGTCAACTATTTATAAGGGTGTAGGAACAACTTTGAAGGAAATTACCACTATATATATGTTATAATATAATACCATTCAATTCGAATATTTAATATATGGTAAATTTAATATATGGTAATAATTGGTGGTTCATGAATTGTTATATATAGATTAGATGTTTTAAAATTTAATTATTTTGGAATATTCTCACCGATGCAAGAAAAAAGAGACGTTATCAATTTATATGATTTGGTCAATTTGCATGGCTTTGATTGATTTTATACCAATTTGAATCGTTTGAACATTTAATTGCAATTACTATAAATAAAATCAACACGAGTCTACATTTATGGAAAACTACATATTATAAATTGTAATTACATATTTTAATAATATTTTTATAGTAACATTATAAATTTGATTCATATTTATCGATTATATTTTTGATTTTGAATCATGCTTTATAGAAAAATATGCAAGACATTTATTCTTGATTGCAATCAAGATTTGGCCTTACTTTCGGTTTCATAAGTTTTTATGGTAGCCATATAACCAATTTAAACCATATTTAACTAAATTGAATCGGATATATCGAGATACCCAAATTAAACTTCCCTACATGTTTTCTCCTTAATTTTGGTATGCCTACGAAAATTAAAAAGTCAACCATATTAATTTAGATTCTAAAAATTGATTTATTTCACAATAATAGCCATTAACTTGATAAATTACAATTGTATTATAAGGAGAAAATAAAAAAATACGAAAATAATTTTTAAAAAGTGTCTTACGATTTTAGAAAGGGATTTGTTATTTTGATAATTTTTTATAGTAATATTATAAATTGTGAATGCAATTTTTATAATTTTTTTATAGTAATATTATAAATTCGATCCATATTTATCCAAATATTTACACGTTTCCGATTTTATATCATACTCTATAGAAAGAGATTCAACATTTATTGTGATTGCAATCAAGATTGACTTTAATTTCGGTTCATAAGTCTGTTTTGACAATTATTTAGTTAATTTAAACCATATTTAACTAAATTGAAGAGGATATATTATTGAATTGAATACCAAAATTAAGCTTCCCTATATGTTTTATCCTTAATTTTAGTATGTATACCAAAATTAAAAAGTCAACCACCACTACAGGAAAGTTGCAATTTAGCGAGGAAATTTTTCCTCGCTAACATTGTTGATTTCTTCAAGCAAATGGAATTTAGTGAGGAAATATATATTCCTCGCGTGTCTCGCATTTGCTATAAGACCGTCACAAACCTATATTAGCATATGTTCAAAATTCTCGCAAACTTTAGAGAGGAGATTCTTGATTTTGCCGCTAAAGTTTAGAGAGGAAATTTTCAATTTCGACTAATGTTAACAACAAGTTTATTAATTTCCTCGCTAAAGTGGATACAATGTGAACATTAACCGCAAATCTATTATTTTCCTAGCTAAAATGGATACAATTTTATCTATATATCGTGTTTTATTTATTTATTTTAGGCTGTTTTTTTTTTTTTTTTTGTAAATTATTCACTAGCAATCAATAATATAAAAGATATTAACAATAAAATAATCACAATATTCATTCAATAGAAACTAAACAAAGAAATAGATCAGATGCAAGGATATTCAATAAATTAAGAAAAGATTTTACATGAAAAATAACTTGGATTTGCACACATGACATCGGTGGACCTAGTACACATAAAAGCCACCTAGTACACATCGGTGGACATACAAACAATTAAAAAATAGCACATTACAGTAAAAGACTCGGTCTGTCTACCAATCATATTAATTTCGCTGGCAGGATCTTAGAGGTGGATATAGTAAACCATATGAAATTCTGTAAAGGTGGATACCTTTTGGAACGCATATGTCTAACCAGCTCAGGCCATTTACTGCTGCTAAACCCTTCAAAACCCATTTCTGCAAATCAGACAAAACACAAACATATCAAATCTCAACAAGCACCATCTAACCGTAGAAATATATGCAAAGCCAAAAAGAATCAAGAAAAGCCAGAAAAAAAAAAAATCATTACCACTACTCACGAGCTCTGTCTTGAAGAAATAAGTACCAAGATTGAGTTTTTACAATAAAAAATGCAAGAATGCCAAAATGGGTCCTGAAAAACCTCAACTTCAGTCAAAACCCCAATTTTCTTGTAGCATATTTTTCAATGTGCAAGATTATATTTCATTAAAAAACGAAGCCCAAAAGAGTACATACCGATCCATCAGAAGTTGTTTAATTAGGCATATCTCGAGATTGGAACTCCATATCAACAAGTATCAACTACAAAGAGAAAAACAGGAATTTCAAGTTAGATTTTCTAATGAACTGGCAACTAGAAAAGAAAAAAAAAACAAAAAATAGATACATTACAAGTTGAAATGAAATAATAAGTGAAAATCAATACCATAGTTATCTATACGAATCAATCACTATCATCATCAGATTGAAGTATATGCTCATCTCCATCGCTATTTAATTCAATATCTTCGTCATCATTAATCAAATCACAAATGTTCTTCGATAATTGTAACTGCGATTCATAATTCCAAAAATTGTTCAAGATATTAACCTGTAGGAAAAATAGATATAAACAGATGAATAAAAGTTAAGAGAATACAAATGAGTTTGAGTACTCATGAGATTCTGAAGTCAATCATCTTTCATTAAGAAAAAAATTCATGAAGAAATTTTTAACTAGTCACCATGAGTGAATAGTGATGAGATTACACGAATAAATTTGGGCTCTCATCAGTCAACTAACAAGACTTTTAGACGAGTAATTATTAAAGTAGAGAACCAACCTATCAAATGTACATCAAATGGGCGAAGGCCAAAAACACTTTCAGTATCCTCTCTCACTACGGAAAATGATTCCTGCAAGAAAACAAAAATTATTTGGAAGCAACGTAATAGTAGACTTTATCCAGTTTTTATTTTACAACCAAATGCGAAAATAAACAATAGAAAAAACAAAAACAAAAAGCAGGGGCTGCTTTTTGCTGGAGGAGCTCTTTAACAAATTTTTCCTGACAAATCAGAACACAAGTAAATGGCAATGAATATGGCCTATCTACTAAAATTTACCAGAATATATTTAAAAAAAAGAAATTTAGAAGGTCATAAACTGTTGAGGTGCCATATAGATATGGTAACAAGAAGAGAGACCATAACAAGTATTGTAAGTAATACTGAAGAAAATCTGAAGTCCAAAGGTCTAAAGATAAATCTATGTTGTTAGTTATATAGCATCATCATCATCAGATGAGCTAAACAAACAAACTTGTCCAGTATGTCTTGCAAAGACTTCAGAAGCATTAGATAAGAAGCAGCATCTCCAATGGCACAACTTGTGCAGGCAACTAATGCCAACATGTAATACCAAGGACAAACGGTACCGCAAGACAATTACGTTCGTAACTCTAAACCACACTCTACGATATGAATGAGTTACTCAAGATTCCAAATGACAAGACCAAGGGCAATACTCTATATGCGTTCTTATTTATAAAGAAATGTGGCAGATTATATCCCAAATGTTGAAGCAGATATAGAGATTCGAGTTTGCAAAAATCAACTCTATGAAATATCATAATGTTCCCTGACAATTGTAATCACAAATATATGAAGTCCTCTGTTTTTTTTTTGGTATTTCCAGATTGTATATAAGGTAAACAGAGAGATGGTTTTGAGTTACAAATAAAAAAACATAAGGCAGAGAAACTGGATATGGTATACAGTCAACTTGCATGCTTGTAGTAACAGCCAAAATATATGAAAAGCTTACTCCAAAGAAACTAAGATAAGTTTAATAAGAAAAACCTCAAAAGGATCAATACCAACAGTTGCTTTATTAATGTATATTGCTCATGATTCATTTGTTTATGAAATGCTCGTACATAATTTAATTTAATTTTTGTTCTATTGATATCTAGATGGAAATAGGAGGCAGGACATTTCAAAATGAACTGTGCCAAAGTTAAATTATTTGAATATTTGACAAGGGTAGAAATCCACCATAAAAATAGAATAACAATTATCTGATATATCATTTTTCATAGAGAAGTCAATTATCTGCAAACAGTTGAAAAACAATTCAACAATCTTACACTAGCCAGAAAGATATATCATTTTTCAATTTTGCTCAGCTACAAATCCTAGTTAAGCAAACATAGTCATTCCTTCTTAATCACTAAAAAGGTATAGATACTCAATTTGCATCTATGCATCTGATAGATTTCTTTCCCAGCGAACCACCTAAGTCAAGCAAATTCTATACTCCCAAAATACCAACTGTAAATAGATAGAACATTTGAATGAAAAACCATCAACCTGTTATGAATAATTTAAACCACATAAAGTATATAGGCATTGCCTCTATCACAGTTATAGTAGAGTTAGCAACAGAAATAAAAATATCAAAAAATGGCATTAAAAACAAAGACATCAGACGATATACAAATATATATATATATATATATATATATATATGTGAACTATCTCAGCAGCATTCACAAGTACAAACAGAGACTTTCTTAGGAAGATGGTTAGCCATGTATTGCAGTACCCATTTTAACACCACACTTTCATGGAAAAGATGCAGTAAACCAAAAACTCCAAATGACTAACATAGAATCAGATCCTTTAACGCTGTCAAACTACATATTAATACCAAAAATGCAGTCATACCTAACATGCACAAACAAATTGAGGCAAAATTGTACTCACCCTCACGATTCCCCAGTGTCGCCCGTCGTCTAACTCCGGCGAGTGTAAAGGTGAAGGTAAAATCTCAGCGGCACTTAACCACAACACCCCTATTGCACATCACCCGATTTTCAAATGAAATGTAAAGAAGGTGATTTGATAAAAATGAATTTGATTAGAATCTGAGAGGCTAAAAATGAATCCGATTAGAATCAGAGAGGGCAAAAATAACGTGAGTCTGTACCTGTACAAGGGCTAGACGGTGGTCTGATGGTCTCGTCGATTTAGTGGAGGTGAAGGTTTAACCATTATAGCGTGATGTTTTTCAGCCGAGCTTAATGAAGTTGGAATAAAAATTTGTGAAGTGAAGGTTTTGACGGAGAGGAAAGTGCTTTGTGAATTCGCGCGTAAGATTTTGCGCTATATTTTTGCGAGGAAACATTGATATTTTCGTCATAATTGGGGTGGGAGAATTTTAGTGACGAAATTACTATTGATTATCCGTTGCCAGAGTTTTTTAAATTATATTTTAAAATAAAAAACCGAGGACTTTGGCAAGGAAGTGAGTTAATTTGTCTCAAATTTAAACACGAAATTCCATTTTTGTCGTGAACAGTAGTTTTAGGGACAAATTTTAAATTGGCTGCAATTCTTCCTTGCTATTATCCAATTTTCTTGTAGTGCACATTAATTTATATTCCAAAAAATATAAAAATAAAATAAAAATATTCGAATTTTCTTTTAGAAAGTGTCATTTAGGGAAAACATATTTAGAAACCATTTTGCTTATATATATATATATTGAAATTTTAAATTTTAAAAGAAAAAAATCCATATCATTACAACCGATCAATTTTACTGTTGTAGGCAATCAAGAAGCAGACTAAATGTACGAATTTTTTTCACTTAATGAACCAATTTCAAAATTTCCTAAAAGTGTGGACAAAAATATTTTTGGCATGAGAATGCTGTAGTGTCAAATGTCAATAAAGAGATCTTAAATTAAAATTTTCGTGCACCGTCTTTTATAAATAAATAAACATTATTTGCGAGTGAGTGGGTGTGTTAAAATATGATAGATTAAATTTATTTATTAAAGTTTCCCTAAATTTTTAACTGACAAGTACCATCTTGTATTTACAAATTTATAACTGACAAGTACTCCTCGAATGTTGTCACGGTTTGTAAAACTACATCTACCGTCTATTATTAATTTGCTTAAATTTAACGTTAATAACAACTTGCTAGCTAAGTTTGAGCCTACATTAAAATTTAAAAGATTCGATGTGCTCTAAAACGCGGTAACAAATTATAATTTTCCTTCGTAATGGATAAATTAGGACAAGAGGTTCACATGGAAATAATTTCGACGAACTTGTATCTGTGTGTGTTGACTTTGAAAAGATACAATTATACAAAAGTGTCTACAGTCTACTTGTTGACACTTGAAAAAAAGAAAAAAATATGGAAAACTAAAAGAAAACACGATGAGAAATTTCCATGCGTATCAGTTACAACTGGGCTGTTTTCTTATTCGTTTTCTATTTGTTAATAATTGTAGTTTTTCATAAATTTGTATGTTGAGATTCTATAATTTCAAGTGGAGCTATACAACTAAGACGTTAGGGCGATTATTTTCGCCTAAAATAATTTCAAAATAAAAAGAATTATGTTTTAATTGTTTTGCCTTTTTTTAGACTTATGGTAAGATTGAGTTGGATATAGAATAGGAAAGAAATCATATTGATATGAAGCGGTCTCATGAGGCAGTTTTCACTGCGGATCTAGATCAGTGAGACGGATCCTACACCTATAACCCAACCCAAATCCTAGAAAACAATGAAAGAAAAAGAAAGGGAAAAGATCGATATTCTATTCAGAAAGCGCTCTCTCTCCTCTCTAACTCATGCTGCCAAGCCTCCTCTCTCTTTCCCCACCTCCACTCGTGTAGCTACCAAGCTAAGGATAAATGAAAAATTGGTGCAAAGAGATTGCTCATGCTGTTGAAGTCATTTGATGTGTACCTTTCTCATGAATCATCTGTTCACTCAATTTCCTCCTCCTCCAACCGCCATAAGGTACCCAATTTTGAACGTGAAATTGGGGATAAAAGGAAACCCATCGTATTTATGTGTTTCTTTGTAGATTATTCAATGAGTATATGATGTTCTTGTGTTTTTTTTTATTACATTTACACTGTTGTTGGGAGAAAAATCCATTTTCGTTTCATGTATCTCATCTATTTGATAATATGTCAAAAAGACTAGTATTACGGGGAAGTACTACATTCATGAGTTAATATTGAATTATTGTTGATGTTTGCTAATGAAAAATTTTAGTAGTTGTTTCATTCATTATGCAGTGAGATAATAGATGCTTCAGTTAGGAGATTGAGTGGGTTAATAACTAATATTAAGGATAAATCTAGTAGGATGGTGACCAAAATTCCCAAAAAAAAAAAAAAATTAAGAGGTTGGCCTATATCGATCAACTTTTTAAAGCATAATTGATCTTCATTTGAAATTAAAATCAAACAAAGACTTTACATGCAAATCATAAAAAACAAGCAACTCTTTAAACGTATAAGATTTTTATTTTAAAAGTATCAATTTTTTCTTTAAAAGTATCAATTTTTACTTTAAAAGTATCACTTTAAAAAAGTTAGGATACTATTATATTCCAAGAAATAAAAATTCAAGAAGTTGGACTGTGTGGATTAACTTCTTAAAGATCAATATTTGTGATCTTCATTTGAAATTAAAATCAACAATGATTTGAAAACATGAAACATAAAAATAGACAGTCTTGTAAAAGTGTCAGTTTATTCTTAAAAAGTATCAGTTTTTACTATAAAAGTATCACCCATAATAAATGATAAATGGAAAATACATGCAATTTTCTTTTCTTTTTGGATTGAAAAATTGATTATGCAAGCATAATATTAGCATCCATGTCAAATCACATACTTATTATCAGCAATGCGTTAATCAAATTAATCTATCTCATAATCTTTTCCTATCATTTCTTCACTGCTACAGAAAAAACACCAATATACCTCCATAAACACCATTCACATTTATATAATACATGTATTTGCAGAAGAATTGTGGTTGTACACTAACAAATTAAATCTGCGGATTGATAGAAAATGGGAGACGAAAGCGCTTCAATCAAGGTTATACATTCCTTCGTGCCGAAGCGCCATATGTTTTTTCCGATACGCCTAAATATGCTCCTAAACAACCCATGAACAGAGCCATTGTCACCAAGTCGCCATTGAATAAGAAAAATAAGAGTAAAAGACAAAGACAGTACCAATTCTACAAGAGTAATACGACCCCGGAAAAGGTAACAATAAAAATAAAGACATCACAGACAGAGAGATGTATCGATATCGGTCGAGTCAGAACTTTCAAGCCTGATTTATGAAGCACAAACCAGAGTCGCATCAATAAACACGATTTGGCAAGAATATTTGATTGGCCCTGATGATCCATCCCCTGTTTGATTTCTGAATCTGGTCAAAGTGACAAAGAAAGTAGGTAATGTGGCCTATGAGGAGGAGGATGAAGAAATATCTGTTCGGAGCTTGAAGTCTTTGTGCGCCGCTCAAAATGTACTGTGATTGTATTTCGTAAAAAGCGGGGTTAAAAATATTTTTTCAGTCTCGTCAATTGTAACTCCATTAATTTGATCAGTTCGCACCCGCGTTTGCAATGAGTAATGACGACCAATGTTTTCTCGTGACCGAAGCACTGAACGATTAGCCGCCATGGTTGGGGTGATTCATTTTTCTCTCTTTCTCCCAAAGGTAGATTTTGGGGCTTTTTTCTTTTTCTTTTTCTTTTCAGATTTATCCTAGCATTCATCAAAATTACAAAAATGCCACTATCCTGGATATGGGTATGGATATAGGACCCGTCTCACGGATTTAGACCCGTGAGACGGTCTCATATAAGTTTTTGTCTATTGATATAATATGGATATTAATTAGGGACTCTTTGATATTTATCTTGTTTCCTAACATAAGTGATATACTTGTCATATATTTGTATATATCTTATTTCCTTGTGTATTAGGACTCTTTGATGGTGGACGCCTATCTAAAGAGAAGAGGGCGTCCATAATCAATACACAAAAATACACCGTAGATACAAGAGTCTTGAGAGAATTAAGAGTCATTCAAGATAAGGAATCTCTCAGCATCTTGGATGCGATCTCGAATGTGACTACATCAAAGATAACATTGATCCTGCGATTGTGTTTGTTAGCTTTTTCATCCATAGGTTTTAGTATTGTGTTAAACGTAGTTCACACATGTCTATTGTTGGATGAGTTGTATTACAAAGGTCGGATCTACTCAGATAGGAGTTTTCATTGATTTTCTACTAGTTGATTTTAGTATTTTTACGTATACGGAATCAAAACGTTTTTACTAGTGGAAAGTTTCGCAATATTGGCACATCTACAAGCTAGTTGGTTGTAGATAAAATTTTATATCGATGTCTAGTTTACGCTTCCTAATATTCGTTGCATGTGATTGTAAATATGATCATATCTCGCTATCACATCGATACTGCGAAACTTTTGGTATTTATCCGTACTATAATTCTTTCAATTGGCATCTAGAGCCTACACTTGTGCGACACTAAATGTTGATCCCGAGTGTTTGTTAGCATGGATACTCAAAATAACCCCACTTTTCGTCTCCCCATTCTTGATGGCTCCAATTATTCTATTTGGAAAGTCAAAAATGCGGGCTACATCAAATCAATTGATGAAAAGGCCTGGCGTGCAATCCTTTCCTGTGTGGTCACCTACGAAACTCATTGATCTTGAAGGTGACTACATGGACAAAGGAGAAATTGATTGGACTAATGAAGAGATAACATTGGCAAATTATAATTCGAAGGCATTAATGGCTATCTTCGGTAATGTGGATCAAAATATGTTCAAAATAATAGCCAATTTTATCTTTGCTAAAGATGCATGGGATACTGACCTTTGTGAGGGATCCGCTAGTTTGCGACAAACCAAACTTAGGTTACTTACCAATAGGTTTGAAAACTTAAGGATGCGGGAAGATGAGAATATCGCCACTTACAATACAAAATTGTGTGATATTGCCAATGAAGTTCAAGACTTAGGTGACCCCATATCCAAAGTGATAATCTCGTGAGCAAAATGATGACATTACTCCCTATTAGGTACAATATCAAAATCTCTTCTATAGAAGAAACCCATAACACCGCATCTTTAAGTCTTGAAAAACTTGTTGGCATTCTTCAAACCTATGAGATGAATATGGGTCAACAAATGGAAGTATGGATTAAAGGTTGCTTTTCAAATTGAGTCCCCTTTTCAACTTGCGTCCAAAGTTCGATGACTCTGTGAACTTACCAATGAGATTGAAAATTTCGATCTAGGAGATGAGTCTATGGCCATGTATTCGAAAAAGTTTGATAGGATTCTTAAACTCAAAAGTCGAAAAAATCTCAAAATTTCACAAAACCTTTTAAGTCCGAGCCAAGTAAGTTCACTCAAAAGAACACCTTTGATAAAAATCAAGAGCGGTTTTACGGTGAAAAATCAAAAAGTTTGACACAAAAACTCTTGATTCCATTAGGTGTAGGGCGTGTATTGGGTATGGTCATTATGATGCCCAATGTGCTAATACTCTTATTAAAAAGGGAATGAGCTTGAGTGTGACCTTGAGTGATAACGAATCGACAATGACAAGAAGGAAGCAGGGAAGAACACAAGGTTCGACAACATTGGTGAAAGATCGAAAGTCTCTTCAAATAAATCCTTGAGGTGTTGCGGAGGTGTGGCCCGAGATGTGATCACACCTTCTCGATCACATCGAAGAAACAGGACATCTTAACTGTTTCTAACCTTTTTTATTTCAATTCTACATTTTCGATGATTTGAACAGGATGATGATTCGGATGGTGAAAGCCGCAAGTAGACCGGACATTCTTCATGCCGTATGCCTATGTGCTCGTTTTCAAAGAAATCCTAAAGAATCTCATATGAGTGCCGTTAAAAGGATTTTTCGATATTTGAAAGGCACTATTCAATATAGTTTATTTTATCCAAAGAATGAAAACTTTTCTCTTAAAGGCTATAGTGATTAGGACTATGCGGGAAATATTGATGATCATAAAAGTACTTAGGATCATGTCAATTTTAGGCGATTGCCTAGTTTCTTGGTTTTCAAAGAAACAAAATTGTGTTTCACTTTCAACGGCCGAAGCCGAATATATTTCCGCTGACTTTTTGTTGTACTCAACTTGTTTGGATGAAACAAGCTTTAGCGGATTACAAATGTTCTTTTGAAAATGTACCTATATTTTGTGATAACATATCCGCTATAAATATTGCTCAAAACCCGGTTCACCATAACCGTACTAAACATATTGAGATTCGACATCATTTTCTAAGGATTGTATCTCAAAACGAAAAATTGAGATATCTTTTGTACCATCTCAAGATCAATTGGCGGACATCTTTACAAAACCGCTATCTTTTGAGACTTTTGCTTCAATACGAGCTCGGTTAGGCATAATGCATATTGAATTTGCATTTTGCACGTTTTTAAAACTTAGGGCGGAAAATCGGATTTTTGGATCAAATTTGAATTTTCAAAACAGAGTGGCCAAAGGTTGAGGCCGACCAGTCGGCCTACTGTGGACCGTCGCCCTCAACCCGGACCGGTCAGCCACTAATTTTTTTTTGGTTAAAATGTTTGTTTTCCGGACTTAGCCATTTTGGCTTTACTTCTCCATTTTTCGATCTCTTTGTCATTTGCACACACAATTCACTCCAAATGAGTTTCATTGTATAATTTCTATATCTTGGACTTTATAGTGCTCGATTATCATCATTGTTGCTCATCTTTACCAATTAAATGGTAAGAATTCTACTTCTTTATCTCAATTGGGTTGAACCTTGAGAACTTGGCTTTGTTAATTTCTTTATGCATGTTGTATATGTTTGTGATGAACTTATTTATAAGGATAGTCAAGAGGATTAAACTGAATGAAGTGCTCAAAAAGTAGAATGAATGACTCAATAAGGAAAATGATGATCAAAGGGAAGTATTCACCAGGTTAGAGGCTTATCTCACCAAGAAGGATCTTGACTTGAAAAGGTAAATTCTAAACTTGAATATTCTCTTGAAACCATGAAGAAGTTTAATTCTAGAAAAGCAAAACTGGATGATATACTTTCTTTGAGTAGTGATGATAAAAGTGGCTTTGGTTATAAAACTCATGTGTTTGTTTAGGCAAAAGAACAAGGAGAATCTTCATATTCCTCCAACAATAAAAAGAGTTTTTCTCAAAAGTCTAAACCACGGAAACACCACTTTATTTGTCACTATTGGCATGCTCCTGGACACATTAAACCATTACATTTATAAACTAAAATCGGATTTAAGGTGCGGGCGTCGGATGTCATCGCAAATATTACGACATGATCGTAATCACTTTTCGAAATCAGTCTGGATTAAAAAATCTGATATTATTGTCATGTTATCTATACTTCTTTGAGATCTAACGTTGCAGGATCATGGTACTTTAATAGTGGATACTCACGTCATATGACAGGTACCTCGGAGTATTTAACTGACTATGAAGTTTACAATGGTGGCAATGTAACCTATGGAGGTGGAGCCAAAGGGAAGATAATTGGAAAAGGGACGTTGAACGTTGTAGGACTACCCAAGCTATGTAATATGCTCGATGTAGTTGTTCTTAATGCTAATCTCATCATCATAAGTAAACTATGTGATGATGATCTCTATGTAAAATTCAACAAAAATTCTTGTGAAGTGTTCGATGAATCGAGATACTTGTATCATGCGGCTTGAGGTCTTCGACAACCTGCTATCGATATTGTAATGAGCAACTGTCACACAAAGTGCACACATGAATGACAGCGATCTATGGCATAAAAATTAGGCCATGTTAGCCATAAAAAGCTAATGGAACTTTTGAAATTTGAAGTTGTTGTTGGTTTGTCTAAATTGTCTATGAAAAGTGTCAATGTGTGTGGGAGTTGTCAAAGGGGTAAACAAAAGAGAGTGTCACATAATATGACATCACATTTCCACACTACTAGATGTCCTGGAGTTAGTTCATATGGATCTTATGGGTCCTATTGAGATTGAAAGTGTGGGTGGTAGGAAGTACTCTATGTGATTGTTGATGATTTTTCACATTACATGTGGACATATTTTCTACATGAGAAATCGAAACTTTTGATTTCTTTAGAAGCTGGGATAAAAAGGTTTGTAATTGTATAATTTAATTATTGCGAGAATTAGATCGGACCATGGTAAGTTTGAGAACTCTTCTTTATCGTCCTTCGTTGATAGAAAAGGGGATTTCTCGTGAAATTTCCGCACCCAAAACTCCACAATAAAATGTAGTGGCATAGAGAAAAAATCGTACATTTCAAGAGATAGCTCGTGTCGTGCTTAGTTCTAAAAAACTTTCAAAAATCAAGCTCTAAATCTTGCATGTCACATAGCTAATCGTGTATATTTGAGGATTGGATGTTCTATGACCCCTTATGAAATTCTTTTGGGAAAGAAACTTAACCTAAAATATTTTCATGTTTTTGGATGTGTGTGCTATGTTCTCAATGATCATGATAACCTTGGAAAATTTGACTTAAAAAAGTGATAAATGCCTATTTCTAGGCTACATTTCGAACAATCATGCTTATCGAGTTTACAATCTTCGTACTAAGACGATTATTGAATCATAAATGTAGTCTTCGATGATCTCTCGGATATTGCGGGTAAGAGTGAAGAAGACAATGTTGGAGATCCGCTCGAGTTTGTTGAAAGCGCCCCGGTGATGGATGTAAGCACGAGATGTAGCGAGAATGTGGTCAAGCCCTATCCACAATGTCTCAAATATAAAACCAAATGTAACAAACATACGAGCCCACATCCGTGTGCTGCAATGAGACAGACAGACTCGATTCGGACATCGAACTGTTGAAGAAACAAATAATCCAATCGTGGATCATGGCGAGGAGACATACCTACAAGAATTCGGAAAAATCATCCTGCGTCTCAAATCATTAGTAATACTACTAATGGTATTAAGACAAAGAGGAAAGGTAAAGTGAAGTATCGTGATATGGTAAGAATGGTTTGTATGTCTGGCGATTGTGTCGATGTGAGAACATGTTGTAATAGATTATCTCCATTTTCTCGATTACACCCTCTTTTTAGATTCAAGCAAGCCAAGATAATAATAAAGGTGTGGGGAAGTAAATAACATGCGTCGATTTATAGAGGTTCAACCCACCTAGGGCCTAATCCTCTACCACCCTAGTATATCCAGGGTGGATTTCAAAAAAGAAAAAAAGATTTTATTAATTAACAAAATTAATACAACACCTTACAACATCACCTTCAAAGAGCACCACACTCTTCTTCAACACCACCTTTGAGATTACCACAATCTCTCTTAAAGATTACCACAATCTCCAACGGCACCTTGTGAAGATTACCACAATCTTCAACCTTGAAGAACACCAAATTCTTCAACACCCCAAGAGCACCACACACTTTAATAAGAAGATCACCACAATCTCCTTGCACATATCACCTAGATCATCCAAGTATGTTCTTACCACAAGAACACTCACAAGGATATCTTATGTTGAATGATAACCCAAAATTCAAGATTACAACTCGATAATGAATGATACAAATTTAAGTGCAAGTGTAATCAAGAAATAAGTCTAGACCTCAAGATGTGAAAGTGAAAGAGTTGAAAGGCTATTACAACAAGAATAATAACAATGAAGAACAAATATGTTTGCTTGAATGTATCTTGTTGTGTTGTAGTTTTCTCTCATGTTGTGTTGCTTCAATTCTTCATCTATTTATAGAAGATGTCTTGAACATGATAGGCTCCTCCTAGGAGATTGAAATCTGTAAAAAATTGCAAGACAAATGAAGAATATAGTTGTTAGAAATCAATCCCACAAATTAGGAAAAACATCTGACAACTGTGATTAAATTTTCTTTGTCAAACCATAGGCGGCCGGTCCTTGAGAAATAGGCGTTTGAAAATAAAAATACATCTTTACATAGAGGCGGACCGGTCGACTGGAAGTCCGACCGGTCGACCTGTGTCGGTAGGTCGAGCAAAGCCAAAAACGAGTCCAGGAGTTTGTTTCAATAAATTGCTCCCGACACTAATCGACCAGTGTGTCGACGATTGTACCGATGGTCGACGATTGCGGTTGACACACAAGTTGCCCTCCTCAAAGATGTTCTGTGTTTTCAAGTTTAAAACGCGTTGAGTGCGGGTTGCCCTCTAGGGCGACAGTTGACCTCAAAAGAGGGGTTGTCGATTTTAGTCAAAAATAAACTTCAAGAAATACTCAGAAAAAATAGTGAAATTATATTAGACCAATCGGGAGTATTTAGACAATATTTAGAAACATTGTTTTGGTGTAAAAATAAATTAACAAAAAATCATCAAAAGTGTTGTCCAATTTTTGTCGAAAATAAACTTGAAGAAATACTCGAAAAATTAGAAAAAACATTTTAAACCATTTAGGAATATTTGGACAACATTTAAAAACATTATTTTGGTGTAAAAATAAAATCATCAAAATCATGATAAAACCATTTATCAAACAATATCCCCCTTTTTGATGATTACAAACCAAAACAATTTAACGAGGTCGATTTTGAAAACAAAACAATTTTACGGTTAAAAAATGAACTATCCGTTGTGAGCGACAATATTCCACGCAACATAATCATAAGGATGGGAGTATAGATTTTCAAAATTGTTTTGCAAAAGCTCCCCTATCAACATGCACAACAAGAGTAATATTGAAGCGATCAACCAAAAGCTAAAAGCTCGGCTTTTACAACTTGAGCTTAAGTATCAAGAGCTTATAAGCTCCCCTGTCAACAAAACATCATTAGGCATGTATATAAGTCCATAATACAACAAATGGACTAAGTATAGTTCTGACTTTTGGCTTTCAATAGCCACAACTTATAGCTTCTTCCGTTGAGCTTATTTTAGCTTTTATGAGCTAACGAGCTTATAACTTTGTTTCTCCCTCTTTGGAATCATCAAAAGAATGTTAGCACGATAAAAACATCATAATATTATATCAAAGTGCGCAACTTAACCAATTTATCGAGCTATTTGAACATTGAAGCTTATAAACCAAATAGGAGGAAAAGTCGATCATATGGCTTTTAGAAGCTTATGAAAACTCATTTGATTTGCAAAACATGATTTCTATAAATATATAAGACATATGAAAACGAGAGAATCATGTAGGTGGTGAATTTTTCATTGAAACGTTTTATCGTACACTTGACGGGCGTCTAAAATAGATGAAGATGTATATAGCCCTTGTAAATGTAATCAAGTCAAGTTTTTCATCACCAAAAGCAATTTTACAAATATCATTCATCAACAACCATCATTCACAACACAATTATGCAAGAATTCCATCAATATATCAAGTAGAAGCATTTTCTCAAGGGTTCAACCTAATTGAGATAAAAGGAGTAGAATTCTTACCATTTAATCGGTGAGGATGAGTAACAATGATGATAAACGAGCAAGATAATCCCTAAAATATGTAATTTATGCAACAAAACTCATTTGAAGTGAATTGTGTGTGAAAATATCAAAGGGGACGAAAGTTGAGTGAAATGATCCAAAATGGCAATGTATAAGAACAGAGACGATTTTAACCATAAATCAGCGAGTGGCGGCCGGTCGGCGGTGTGGGAGACCGGTCGAGGTGATGTCCGACCAGTTGGCCTCCTCGGTCGACCAGATTTGGTTCTTTTGCATTTTCCAAAATCAAAGTTTGAACCAAAAATCCGATTTTTCGCACGGGTGTTTTAAAAGCGTGCAAAATGCAAATGTAGATCTCATTCAATATACATTATGTCATAATCAAGCTCGAAATGAGGTAAAAAGACTCGACGGTAAATGGTTGAAAACAAATGTCCGCGAGTTATCCTTGTGATGGAATTAAACACATCTCAATTTTTGTTTTTAGAAACGCAATCCCTTAAAAAAATATCGAATCTCAATATGTTTAGTTCGATTATGACGAACTATATTTTGAGAAATTATAATCACCGAACTTGTTATCCCGAAAAAAATATGAACGTTTTAAAACCTTGGATAAATAAGCTATAAGAAGAAGTGCCTTTCCAATATTTGAAAATTTCTTTTAACGACACTTTAATGAGATTCGTTGGGATAGTTTTGAATTCGAGCATATAGACATAAGGCATAGAAAATGTCGAGTCTAAAGAGTAATAAACAAAGATAAACATACCTCGAACATGTTTGTCAATCAATATGCCTTCCTCAACTTTTGTCAATCTTAACATTGGTTGTCATAGAGGTTGAGATGGTTCTTCCTTCTTCAATGCCTAACTTCTTCAAAGGTTCTATTGTAAACTTTGATTGTGAAATATAACCACCTTCTTGGCATTGTTTAACTTGAAGTCCAAGGAAAAAAATTTGGGCTCCCCATCATACTTATCTCAAATACATCTTGCTTCAACTTAGAAAACATCTTGTACAAAAATTCATTAGTAACACCAAATCAACTTAAATGCACTAATAAGCAATCTTGCGCTTTTTCAAAAACAAATAGAGTAGTATCAACTTTACCTCTTGTAAAATCATTTTGCAAAAGAAAAATAGCTAAGTCTATCATACCATACACGGGATGCATGTTTTAAACCAAACAAGGCCTTTTTAAAAAAAAAAACAAATTTGGCCTAGAAAAATTTTAAACCCCGGTTGTTTTACATAGACTTCTCCTTGAATAAAACCATTTAGAAAAGTGGATTTAACATCCATTTTGCAAAGCTTGAAGTTTTCTTAAACAACAATGGGCAAGTAAAATACGAATAGCTTCAAAAGCATGCTACTGGTGCAAATGTTTCATCAAAATCAATACCTTCTTCTTGACATTACCTTTGAGCTACTAATCTTACCTTGGTTATCAAGCTTGTTTGAAATACCAAAAATTCCTTCAAAATCTTAACAAGACATCTTGCACAAGAGCATAGTAATATCGAATAATAGAGACACAATGACAAGTAACACATACTATGCTTTCAAACAAATCATCAAAGGTTCAATAAGACATGTAAGTTCAAATAGGCTTATAGAAAGCTATATAAGGTCTCTTTTGAAATTTGAAGAACCGAGATCATATAGTTGAAACCTCATTTAAGGGAAGCATTTGAACAAGAGTTTTGACAAGAATGAATATGAGCAATCAAATGCATAATTTTGAGAGAAGGATGAAAATCAAATGTTTTATCAAAACAAAATATAATCCTTTACAAGTCTCGGATAAAACAAGCTTTATAGAATAGTGCTTTTTAAAAATTGAAAAATCCTCTTAATGACACTTATATGAAATACTATGAAATATCTTGAAAAGTAAGCACATAGGCATATGGCAAAAATACATCGAGTCTAAGAGATGAATAACAATGGTTAGCGTACCTCGATATCTTAATCATTTCTTGATGGATTATGAGAAGATAGCCAATGAATAAGAGATATAAATCCTACACAATTCTTAAACAAGTTTTGCACAAAACAACATGATACAAGTATAGGATAGAAACAATATGCGTCACAAGTATGATTATGCCATAAGCATCAATAGGAGATTATAAAACTTTAGTCTAAGTAAATGCACAAGAGTTTTAAAAATAACATGCAAGGTCCTCTTATCAAAAATATTTTAAGAACACACAAATATATTGAAGACCTTAATTTTAAAAATAAATTTTTGAAAACTCATTTTGAAAAATTAGGCACAATTAAAAACATGCATAATAACAAAATAAAATGCATACTTAAATGAGGAAATACTGAGTTTACCAATTACGCCATTTCAAGGGTTATGTCTTTCCGTTGTTGATGGTATCTTCCTTTGAAAATCATCTTGTAGATGATAGCTTCTCCCAATTGCTCCATTTCAAGGATTATGTCCTTCCCATTGTTGATAATGTCTTTCTCTTGGAAATTCATTGTGGTGATGTCTTTTTCTTTGATTGAATGAGACGGTCATTTGATGTCTCATTGGCGTCATGAATTTTCCTTGAATATTATTCCACGGGTACCTAATATGACATTGTTTTGTGGTACCCTCAAGTGTTTGAGTCCTTTGGGATTAGCTTTGAGACTTTTAGGTCTCCAACAATCATTAGATCTATTTCTAGCCCGACAAGTATTTACCGTATGACCCTTTTTACCACAATATAAGCAAGTAATAATTTTTGGAGCATAATGACCAACATGCATAGGGACTTGATTTCTTTTCACATAATTAACAACACAGGCTTATGATCAAGTCCTTGTTTCAATTTATCACAACTATGAACATCAACAATATCGGTCATTTTTATCGGTACTCAAGTTGGATTTTGATAAATCCTTTTTCATGCAATTAATATTCTCAACAAGAGTTCTATTTTCCTTTTCAAGGTTTCTAACCTTATCAAGTGTGGTGGTGTGAGCACATGATAGTGATTCATAGGAAGTAAATAAACTATCCTTATCATTTTTCAAAACATTGAATTCATTTTTCAAATTTTTGTATTTAACAAGTAAGCTTTGGAATTCATTTTGAAGCTCATCAAAATCATTTTGCAAATTACTATAATCATTATTATCATAGGAAGTAGAAGGTTTAAAACTTACCTCGTTTTCTTGAAGCCCATAAGACAACGTTCGTTTTCATTATCGTCGAAAGTTGTAGGAAGCTCATCCCATGTTGTTGGGTTTGATGTTGTATCCAATTGAGAAGTATATGCTTTTGAGTGGCTCCTTTCATTTGCATATTGTTGGGAAATTTATTGTTTAGATTTTGATGAATGCGATGTAAAACTTAGAATAGGAAGTTGGCACCCCATTTTTGTTGTAAACCGCATTGTAATAAATAAATTTGGTCAAAAGTTTGAGTTAAGTCGCCCCTATGCCCAAACATGCAAGAAGACAATCGGAGACTAGAAGGAAGACTCCACTGCGAGACAAAAGTGAGTATGGCAAATAAGAGTAGACGGGAACTCATTTGAAGGAGTATTTGAGATGCGGTGAGTGGAGTATCGGTCAAGTCAACTCAAGAAAAGCCAAGTCTCAAGTTGAAGTGAGAAGAGTCATCCAATGATTGGAAGCGACTCTAAGTCACCGGGGAAAGCAAGGAAATGCGTCAAGTCGAGATAAGCTGAAAAAGATCCGTTACGAGAAATCAAGAGAATTACCTAAACAAGTAATATCTCCATACTACCTTTCTCGAAGTGCTCGGTCCCAGGAAGCGTGCAAAAGGAATAAACCAATGGGAAGCACTACACCGTGTCAAAACTCGAAAAGGTGAAGAACAATTCATACGAGGAAATGGCAATTCAAGGACGCAACAAGACAAGCCAACGACTGCAAGTGACTTTCAAAAATAAGCCTATCTCTTCAACGGGCAGATTTTTGAAAGATCACTATAAAAGGCTGAGGAATGACTCTGAGAGAAGTGGACCAGAACCAAAAACATTCAAGCAATTATTAGAACTGTAAACCTGAAATATTCTCAAGTTATTAAACGCTCAATCCTCAAGCCTACACTACGAAGAACATCAATCCAACACTCACCTGTGAAGGAAAGATAACTTCAATCAGTTGAAGAGGAAATTACTGAAAAATCAAGGGGTCTACATTCCTCGAAGGATTGTAGGAAGGTTCAAGGTCGAACCAAGTCTTGAGCTTTTGGAGGGCTTCGTGATCAAATCCAAAGAGCTTGAGCAAGTGAGTCTGTAGTAGTAAAGGCAAACTGCCTGCAAAGAAGTCGAATCGTACAAGAAGCCAAGTGAGTGATCAAGGCGTCTCCAGATCGAGTCCCAAAGGATCAAGTCATTTGTGTGATCAAGACTTGTATCGGACTATTACCACTTTGTATATCGATCAATACCTAGTGGATTCCTCCGGGAGTTGGAGAAGAGAGGAGTAGAAGAATTACCCCATCTTCGAACCTCTATAAAAATCTTATTGTGTCATTTACATTTCAAAGACTTTAATTCTTGCATCATATTTGTTTATTTCTGTGCGACATATTTGCTATCCATTAGATAATCTCTAAGTACTAAATCAAGCTCTAAATCTCTACTTAACCAAACTTAAGGGTGTTAAGTCTTCCAATGAAAACAAACCACAGTTGAGTTAATTTAGACTTAACAATTTGAGTTATTCCAAAGAACGGCTGAGTTGAGTCCATGTTGAGAGACTAACTCTCTTGATTAACTAAATTGGTCGCCCACCAAGGACACAACTGTGTAGTATCAACTCGAATTTTTAAAAGGACTAAATCAAAAATTTGGTAAGGTTTATTCAACCCCCTTCTAAACCTTACACTTACACCCCTTGGGACCTACAAGTGGTATCGAGCGGTTGGTTCATTGAGCCTTAAGACGGTTCTTGAACTAGATCTCCAAACTTTTCAAAGTCTGCTTTAGTACTTAAACTTTCAAAACTACCTTTATCATTAAAATTTATTATCATGGAAGCAAATTTGACACGCATCCCTATGTTCACAATTGAAGAATTTGATGATTGGAAAATTCGTATGCGTGCTCATCTATCAAAGCATTACATGATGAGATGTGGATAGTGATAGAGGATGGGCCATCGCAAATCTTAAAGGTGAACACAATCTGTAAGAAGAGTCTGCATTTGAAGGTGAAGAGGATGTTGTCCCTAGACCAACTATGGTTGAAAAACCAAGAACTGAATGGACAAATGATGACAGAAAAAGATACAACCTGGACAATGTAGCCAAGGACATCCTTTACAAAACATTGGACAAAGCCATGTTCAATAAAGTCAAATCATGCAAAACGGCTAAAGAAATCTGGGACAAGCTAACATTGATTTGTGAAGGCTCAGAGCAAATCAAAGAAAACAAATTATCAGTGGCCGTACAGAAATTTGAGAACTTCAAAATGATCTCAGGAGAAAACCTGGATCAACGGATGCTCGGTTCACGTAGAAATCACCAACGAGCTATCTGCACTTGGAAAGGAATATACACAGAAGGAAATGTGTATGAAGATCCTAAAAAGTCTTCCAGCTGAATGGGAAATGAAGGTCATGGCACTAAGACATTCCATGGACCTATCAAAGACATCCAACCATGAACTATTCTCAGACCTCAAAGCCTACGAGTTTGAGCTGAGAAGAAAAGACGAGGAAGAGACAATTTGTACCCAAAACAACTCGCTCTAATTGTTAAACATGGGAAGAGAGTCGAGGTCAAAGAAGCCATTGATCCGAAGAAATAGCCCGATGGTTAAAAGGTTCAACAAGTTCTTCAATAATAACTACAAGAGAGGCAAGGCGAATCTTCCGGAAGACACTCAACTCCTCCAAGTCAAGGGAAGATAGGCTAACCAAGAGAACAGATCATCAAAAAGTCGAATATAAGCCCAAATGACAAAGGCCTAGAACTCAAGAAAGGCCATTCCAAAAGTATAAGAACTTTCATCAAAGACACATATGCACCTAGGCACTACACTCGAGACACCACAATTACCCAAAGAAAGGCGATTGCTAAAACTTATACACAGCATACAGACAAAAGAGACAGTTGTATGAACCTAAAATCCCCAAGCAATTTGCCAAGATTAATTATGATTATGGCACGATAGATGGCAACCCCTTAGAGTCAAATCATTTGGCTATAAGTTGGTTGGATCATCTTACAATTCTAACCCCTCGGGACCCAGACAAATATGGGTACCTAAAACTTAATTTCCTTGATTGCGAGTTCAAGGAGCAGTGAGTGCCAAGGAACCTGGTATATGGATAGTGGTGTTCCGGACATATGACAGAAACAAGAAAAATTTGTCAAAATTCAAGGAAGTAAAAGGAGCAAAAGTCATATTTGGAGGAAATGAAGCTCAGGTGAAATAAGAGGCATTGGATCCATCAAGAGGAATGGATTAGAAATCACAGATGTTGCATATGTTGAAGGACTCAACTTCAACTTGCTAAGCATCGATCAACTCTGTGACAAGGGCTATAATGTTGGATTCAACATGGGTATATGCCAAATCAAGGATATGAATCGAATAAAGTTGTGTTGCAAGGATACAGACAAAAGAACATGTATGTAGTAGATTGGTCAACCGCTACACACAACACTGTCTATTAGCAAAGAGCACAATGAATCAAGTTTTTGTGGCACAAAAGGCCGAGTCACCCGAATTTCAAAACGATTAACAAGCTTGCAAGAAGTAATCTTGTGGAAGGACTTCCGGACTCGAAGATACAAGAAGGAGAGTATATGTGATGCATGTCGAAGGAAAACAAATCAAATCTTCATTCAAAGAAAAGACATGTCCATCTTCAACAAGAATATTCATCTGCTACATATGGATCTATTTGGCCCAAATGGAACCAAGCCAAAGATAAGTGGAAAGAAATACACCTTGGTGGTAGTAGATGACTACTCAAGATATACATGGACAATATTCATGTGTAAGAAGAAAGAAACTCTACTGAGAAACTACCACGGTGATGAAGAGGATTCAAAACGAGAAGAGCCAAACCATTATCAAAATAAGATCGACAGAGGAACCGAGTTTGTCAATGGAATAATAACTCGTATTGTATTGAAAATGGTATTGGTCATGAACTATCTGCGCAGCAAGGACTCCACAGCAGAATGGAGTTGCGAGAAAGAAGGAACAGAACTCTCAAAGAAGCGGCAAGGACCATGTTAGCTGAAGCGGGGTTACCAAAAGATTTTGGGTCAAGCAATCAACACGACTTGTTACACTCAAAACAGAGATGTATGATAAACAGACGGTGACAAAGACTCCCTATGAGATTTGGTGGAAGAAAACCAAATGTTGCGTATTTTAGAATATTTGGATGTAAATGCTTCATCCACAACAATGTCAAAGACAATCTAAAGGCCTTCGATGCTAAAGCGAGATGAAGGTATCTTCTTGGGATACTGTTGAAAGCAAAGCCTCTGAGTACTCAACAAAAGGACTATGGTTGCGGAAGAATCCATTCATGTGGTATTCGATGAGCCAAGTGTAAATAGAGAAGACATTGAAGAGTCGGTGATAAGTGAATCATCCAACCATACTGAAGAGTCCTATCTATGTCAAGTCAAGTTGGAACTATTAACTCGAGATGAAGATGAGATAGCCGAGTCTCATAAAATCTTTGGAAAATTTGCGCTAAGTGAGTGCGAGAGAGCCGATCAAAGCAACACAATCGCTAGACAATCGAACCACCAAGTTATCGTAAGTCCAAGCGGCTACGATAATCTAGAGGGGGTGAATAGATTATCTCCATCTTTTCGATTTTGCCCTTTTTGAACCGAATGCTCAAAGACAATAATAAAGGTGCGGAATGTAAACAACACACGTCGATTTAAAGAGGTTCAACCCACCAGGGCCTAATCCTCTACCACCCCAAAGATATCAGGGATGGATTTCAAAAAGAAAAAGATTTTATTAATTTACCACAAATTAATACAACACCAACTTACAACAACACCTTGAAGAGCACCACACTCTTCTTCAACACCACCTTTGAGATTACCACAATCTCTTCTTGAAGATTACCACAATCTCCAACGGCACCTTGTGAAAATTACCACAATCTTCAACCTGAAGAATACCAAATTCTTCAACACCTCAACAAGAAGATTACCACAATCTTCTTACACCTAACACCTAGATCACCCAAGTGTGTTCTTACCACAAGAACACTCACAAGGATATCTTGTGTTGAATGATGACCCAAAAATTCAAGATTACAACTCGATAATGAATTATACAATTGAGTGCAAGTGTAATCAAGAATAGCCTAGACCTCAAGGATGTGAAAGTGAATAGCTAGGCAAATTACAACAAGAAATAAGACAATGTAAGAACAAGTGTATTCTTGAGTGTATCTTGTTGTGTTGTAATTTTTTCTCCGGTTCTTGTGCTTCAAAACTTCCTCTATTTATAGGAGATGATTGATACTTGATAGGCTCCTCTTGGAATCTGATTTCTACAAAAATTGCAATTAAAATCAAGATTATAGCTGTTAGAAATCAATTCCCCAATTTAAGGAAAAGTATGTCACGCACAACGGTTAGAATTTTGTTTTGTCAAAGCATAGGCGGCGACGGTCGCATTTAAATAGAAGTTTGAAACATATAGCACCAAATTAAACAGGCGGCCCGGTCAAGTGCACCTCGACCGGTCGAGCCTATGTGCAACCGGTTGCACTAATCAATTTTGAGAGTTCTCAAGTTTACATTTCACGAAACTTGTTCCTGTGTCGCCAGGTCGCTCCGGTCGGGTCGACCTCCTCAATGACAAGTTGTCCGATTTTTATCAAAAATAAACCTCAAGAAATACTCAGAAAAATTCGTAAAAACATTTTAAACCGATCGGGAGTATTTAGGACAACATTAGAAATAAAGTTTTGAAGAAATAAAACATTTACACAAAAAGTGTTGTCCGATATAAATTCCAATAAATACTCAGAAAAATAGTAGAAACATTTTAGATCAATTGGGAGTATTAGGACAACATAGTTTCAATGTAAAAACCCATTGACTTAAAAACAATAAATGTGTTGTCCAATTTTATATCGAAAATAAACTTGAGGAAATACTCAGAAAAATATTAAAACCATTTTAAATCATTTAGGAGTATTTGGACAACTTTAAAAACATTGTTTTGGTATAAAAACAAAATCATCAAAATCATGATAAAATCATTTATCAAACAATCTCCCCCTTTTTGATGATTACAAACCAAAACAATTTTAACGAGGTCGATTTTGAAAACAAAACATTTTTAGGTTAAAGAGAACTATCCGTTGTGAGCGACAACATTCCGTGCAATAAACACAAGGATGGGAGTAGAGATATTCAAGCACATATAGCAAATGCTCCCCTATCAACATGCACACCAAGAGTAATATAGAAGCAACTTCAACATAAGCTAAAATCTTAGCTTATCGATATTGAGCTTAAGTATCAAAAACTTAAAAGCTCCCCCTGTCAAAGAAACATCATTAGAACCGTATATAAGTCCATACTACAACCAATGGACCAAGATTCATACATAACCATAATGCACCAAGTGGACTAAATATGATCCACAACTTATGGCTTTATGAAGCCATAGCTTATAGCTTCTTTTTTAAGCTTATCTTAGCTTTTATGAGCTAATGAGCTTATAACCTGTTTCTCCCCTTTGGAATCATCAAAAAAGAATGTTAGCACGATAAATACATCATATATTCTTATCAAAGTGCGCAAGTAAACCGATGTATCGAGCCAATTTGAACATTGAAGCTTATAAACCAAATAGGAGGGAAAAGTCGAATCATACGACTTGAAGAAGCTTATGAAAATTCATTTGATAAGCAAAACATGATCTCTATAAATATATAAGATTTTTGAAATCGAGAGAATCATGTAGGTGATGAATTTTTCATTGAAACATTTTATCGAACACTTGGCGGGCGTCAAAAATTGAAAAAGATATATATAGCCCTTGTAAATGAAATCAAGCCAAGTTTTTCATCACTAAATTCAATTTAACAAATATCATTCATCAACAATCAATAAGCTCATCACAAATATATATGGATTGCATCAAGAAGAATACATATAAGCCACAAACTCAAGGTTCAACCCAATTGAGCTAAAGAGAGTGAAATTCTTACCATTTGATTGGTAAAGACGAGCAATGATGATGATAGTCGAGCTAGATATCCCCAAACTATGTAATTCATGCAACAAAACACATTTGAAGTGAAATGTGTGTGCAAATGACAAAGGGGACGAAATAGAGAGGAAAAAGGCCAAAATGCCAAATTCTGGAAACAGAACCATTTTTATCCAAAAATCCGTTCAGGGCGACCGGTCCAGGGCATGGGCGACCGGTCGAGCCTGGTGGGGGCGACGGTCGGCGCCCGCCCGGCAGCCCATGTTTTGGTTCTGTTTGAAAAATCGAAGTTTGATCCAAAATCCGATTTTTCACCCCTAAGTTTTAAAAGCGTGCAAAATGCAAACGTAGACCTCATTCAATATACATTATGTTATAATCAAGCTCGAAATGAGGTAAAATACTCGGCGGTGGGCAATTTAAAAAGTCCGCGAGTTATCCTTGAGACGGAATTAAACACATCTCAAGTTTTTGTTAAAAATCACAATCCCTTAAAAATATATCGAATCTCAATATGTTTAGTTCGATTATGACGAACCAAATTTTGAATACGAATAACCGTATAATAGATACCAAACTTGTTATCTTGAAAAATAAGAACACTTTAAAGCTTTGGATACAACAAGTCATAAGAAGAAGTGCCTTTCAAATATTTGAAAATTTCTTTTAATGGCACTTTAATGAGATTCGTTGGGATAGTTTTTGAAGTCGAGCATATAGACATAAGGCATATGGAATGTCGAGTCTATAGGAATAATACAAGAAAACATACCTCGAATTTGTTTGTCGACCGACATGCCTTTCTCAACCTTTGTCAATCTTTAGTCATAGAGGTTGAGATATTTCTTCTTTCTTCAATGCTTAACTCCTTCAAGAGTTCAATATAACCATCTTCTTGGCATTGAATAATTTGAAGTCCAAACAATAAATTGAGCTCCCCATCAAGCTTATCTCGAGTTCACCTAGTATCAACTTAGAAAAATATCTTGCACAAATATTCATTAGTAGCACCAAAAATATTCTCATAAGTATGCACAAGTTTAAACAATCTTGCCCTTTTTCTCAAACAAAGAGAGTAGTATCAACTTTACCTCTTGTAAAATCATTTAGCAAAAATAGTTAAGTCTATCATACCATACATGGGGTACTAGTTTTAAATCATACAAGGCCTTTAAAAACAATCATTTGGCCTAGAAATATTTTAAACCCCGGAGGTTGTTTTATTTAGACTTCATCTAGAATAAAACCATTTAGAAATTTGGATTCAACATCCATTTGGTAAAGTTTGAAATTTTCTTAAAACAAGAATGGGCAAGTAAAATGCAAATAGCTACAAAATGTGCTATGAGTGCAAATGTTACACCAAAATCAATTACCTTCTTCTTGAAAATACCTTTGAGCCACTAACCTCACCTTAGTTCGACTAATGTTGCCTTAGTCATCGAGTTTGTTCCGGAATACCCTTTTTTTTTTCTTCTTCATCACTATCATCATAGGGCATCCAATTGATCTAAGGTGTTCATAATAGAACATTTACATCCAAATATTTTGAGGTAACAATATTTGGAGTACTTCATTTCTCATCTACACAACTTTAACAAACTCATTAACGGCATTGCTTATATAAGCAAGAGAAAAATAGCCCAAGTGTAAAAACATGCCTCAATCAACAATCATAAAATATCTTGCATAAGAGCATAATAGAAATATACACTATATATATAGACCATGAAGCAAAAAAACACATACTATGCATTTAGAATATCATCAAGAGTCTAATAAATCATGCAAGTTCAAATAAGCTTAAGAAAGCTATAAAAGGTCTCTTTTGAAATTTGAAAATCCGATAGCATATAGTTGAGACCTCATTTAAAAGAAGTATTTGAACAAAAGTTGACAAAGCAAATATGTGCAATCAAATATCGAATAGTGCCTTTAAAAAAATCTAAAAATTCTCTTAATGGCACTTGTATGAAATATTATGAAAAATAAGCACATAGGCACATGGCAATATATATCGAATCTATAAGAGTAAGAATAACACAAGTAAACGTACCTCGATAATTTATGCCTTTCTTGACGTAAATGGCCATTTGTGAAAATATGTAAATCCTACACAATTCTTAAAACAAATCTAGCACAAATCATAATGATAGAAGTGTAGGCTAAGAGATATCACAAGTAAGCTCATGCCATAAAAAAATCCATACGAGATGATAACACACTTTAGTCTATAAAAATGCACAAGAGTTTTAAAACATCATATAAGGTCTTCTTTTTCAAAAATATTTAAAAAGCACAAATATATATTGAAGACCTTAATTAAAAAAAATAAATATTTGAAAACTCATTTTGCAATTAAGACACAAATAAAAGCATGCATAATAACAAAATAAAATGCATATTTAAATAGGGAGATACGGGTTACCAATTACGCCATTTCCATGGGTTGTGTCTTTCCCATTCTTGATGATATCTTCCCTTGAGAAGTCACTTTGTTGATGATGACTTCTTTGATTACTCCATTTCAAGGTTGGTTACCTTCCCATTGTTGATGGTCTTCTTGAAATTGGCTTTGTTGAGAATAGTTTCTCCTTCTTTGATCAAATGAAACTTGATCATTTGATATCTTCTTGGCGGTATAAATTTTCTTGATCATTATTTAGCCGAGTACCTAATAGGACATTATTTTGTGGTACCCTTATGTGTTTGGGTCCTTTGGGATTAGTCTTGAGACTTTTAAGTCTCCAACAATAATTAGAGCTATTTCTAGCTCGACAAGAATTAGCCGTATGACCCTTTTTACCGCAATAAAAACAAGTAATAATTCTAGGAGCATAATGACCAACATGCTTAGAGACTTGATTCTTTTTCATATGATTGACAACATTAAACTTATGATCAAGTTCTAGTTTCGAATTATCACAATAATCAACAATTTCATCGGTACTCAAGTTGGATTTAGATAAATCCCCTTTCATGCAATTAATATCCTCAACAAGAGTACTATTTTCTTTTTCAAGGTTTCTAACCTTGTCAAGTGTGGTGGTGTGAGCACATGATAGTGATTCATAGGAAGTAAATAAACTATCCTTTTCATTTTTCAAAACATTGAATTCCTTTTTCAAATTTTTGTATTTAACAAGCAAGCTTTGGAATTCATTTTGAAGTTCATCATAATCATTTTGCAAATCACTATAGTCATTATCATAGGAAGTAGAGGGTTTAGAACTTACCTCGTTTTCTTCTTCGATGCCTATGAGGCATTGTTCAACTTCTTCATCATAGGAGGTTGTAGAAGAACTTATCCCATGTTGTTGGATTTGATGTTGTATCCATTTGTGAAGTAGATGCTTTTGAGTTGCTCCTTTCATTTGCATATACTTCATAGATGGCTTCTAATTTTGCCATACTTCATGTGCCGATCGAATACCTACAACATGATCAAATTCAAAGTGGTAAGTGAACAATGTAAAATATTAAGAGCTTTACCATTTAAGGAGATGATTTTCTTCTCTTCATCATTGAGCTTTTTGAAGCCTTTTGAGGTGTGTGGTGTATCTTTCATCAAAATGGATTCTCCATTAATAACGGTGTTCCAAATGTCGAACCCGCAACCTTGTAAATAGCATTCCATTCTTTCTTTCCAAAATGTAAAATTTTTGGAATCAAACCGAGGTGGCTTGGTGGTGGAGGTGCGGATATATGAGCTTCGTTTGTAGCCGTCGATCGTTTCTCTTCACTCGCGATGTGAAACGAGCTTGCCAAAGAGTTTGGCTTTGATACCACTTGTAAGTCAAGCGGCTACGATAATCTAGAGGGGGTGAATAGATTATCTCCATCTTTCGATTTTGCCCTCTTTTTCGAACCGAATGCTCAAAGACAATAATAAAGGTGCGGAATGTAAACAACACACGTCGATTTAAAGAGGTTCAACCCACCTAGGGCCTAATCCTCTACCACCCCAGTATATCCGGGATGGATTTCAAAAAAAAAAAAGATTTTATTAATTTACCACAAATTAATACAACACCAACTTACAACAACACCTTGAAGAGCACCACACTCTTCTTCAACACCACCTTTGAGATTACCACAATCTCTTCTTGAAGATTACCACAATCTCCAACGGCACCTTGTGAAGATTACCACAATCTTCAACTTGAAGAATACCAAATTCTTCAATACCTCAACAAGAAGATTACCACAATCTTCTTACACCTAACACCTAGATCACCCAAGTGTGTTCTTACCACAAGAACACTCACAAGGATATCTTGTGTTGAATGATGACCCAAAATTCAAGATTACAACTCGATAATGAATTATACAATTGAGTGCAAGTGTAATCAAGAATAGCCTAGACCTCAAGGATGTGAAAGTGAATAGCTAGGCAAATTACAACAAGAAATAAGACAATGTAAGAACAAGTGTATTCTTGAGTGTATCTTGTTGTGTTGTAATTTTCTCTCTGGTTCTTGTGCTTCAAAACTTCCTCTATTTATAGGAGATGATTGATACTTGATAGGCTCCTCTTGGAATCTGATTTCTACAAAAATTGCAATTAAAATCAAGATTATAGCTGTTAGAAATCAATTCCCCAATTTAAGGAAAAGTGTCTGTCTTTGCACAACGGTTAGAATTTTCTTCATCAAAGCATAGGCGGCGATCGCCGCAGTAAATAGAAGTTTGAAACATATAGCACCAAATTAACACAGGCGGCCGGTCGAAGTGCACCTCGACCGGTCGAGCCTATGTGCAACCGGTTACCGATCAATTTTGAGAGTTCTCAAGTTTCATTTCACGAAACTTGTTCCCAGTGTAGTCCGCTCGCCGGTCGACCGGTCGACCTCCTCAATGACAAGTTGTCCGATTTTTATCAAAAATAAACCTCAAGAAATACTCCGAAAAATTCGTAAAAACATTTTAAACCGATCGGGAGTATTTAGGACAACATTAGAAATAAAGTTTTGAAGAAATAAAACATTTACACAAAAAGTGTTGTCCGATATAAATTCCAATAAATACTCGAAAAATAGTAGAAACATTTTAGATCAATTGGGGAGTATTAGGACAACATAGTTTCAATGTAAAAACCCATTGACTTAAAAACAATAAATGTGTTGTCCAATTTTATATCGAAAATAAACTTGAGGAAATACTCCGAAAAATATTAAAACCATTTTAAATCATTTAGGAGTATTTGGACAACCTTTAAAAACATTGTTTTGGTATAAAAACAAAATCATCAAAATCATGATAAAATCATTTATCAAAAGCGATTACTTCAACTCGATGTAAGATGGTGAAAGACCATCCACTTAACTTGTCATTGGAGATATAAGAGAAGGTGTCAAAACGAGATCGAACTCAACAAGAAGCTATGTTCACATGCTTCATCTCGCAAATAGAGCCCAAAGATGTGTTACAAGCATTGGATGACACACATTGGATTCAAGCTATGCAAGAAAAGTCAATCGGTTTGAAAGAAACAAAGTATGGGAATTAGTTCAAAGACCCACACATCAAAATGTTATTGGTACTAAATGGGTGTTGAAACAAGATGAACGAGGAAGGTTCTGTGGTAAGAAACAAAGCAAGACTAGTAGCCAAAGGATATTGCCAAGAAGAAGGAATAGATTTTGATGAAACATTTGCTCCTGTAGCAAGATTGGAAGCTATAAGGATGTTTCTTGCCTATCTTGCTCACAAGAATTTTATTGTATATCGATGGATGTAAAAAGTGCATTCCTAAATGGTTTATTGGAAGAAGAAGTGTATGTTGAACAACCTCCAGGATTTGAGCGAGAAGACTCTTGGAGATAAGGTATACAAACTCAAGAAAGCTTTGTATGGATTGAAACAGCACCCGAGCATGGTATGATACTTTGTCACAATTCCTAAGCGAGAATGGATTCACAAAAGGAAAGGTAGATAGAACACTTTTCGTAATTCAAGACAAAAAGAGTATCTTGCTTGTTCAAATATATGTGGATGACATCATTTTTGGATCCACAAACAAAGAGTCGTGTGTGAAAATTTTCAAACCTCATGCAAAGTAAATTTGAAATGAGCATGATGGGAGAGTCGACATTCTTCCTTGGAATCCAAGTGAAACAATCAAGGATGGAACCTTCATAAGTCAAACAAAATACACCAGAGATTTAATGAAGAAATTTGGTATGGAGGAGAAGTCTTACGTAAAAATACCAATGAATACATTAGTCAAAATGGACATGGATGCGGATGGCAAGCTCTGTAGATCAAACAAGATACTGAGCACTTATTGGATCATTGCTCTATCTCACAAAGAAGGCGGACATCACCTTTCTTTGTAGGTGTATGTGCGAGATTTCAATCGCTCCAAAAGAGAGTCATATGACAATGAAAATGCTAAAAGAATCCGAGATACTTGAAAGGAAGCCAAGAAGTTGGCTTATGGTATCCAAAGGAAGGTGGATTCAAACTAATTGGCTATTCGGACTACGACTATCTTTGGATGCGAGTGGACAGAAAAGCACCTCGAGGCACATGTCAAATGCTAGGAAACAGTGATTTCCTGGTTTAGCAAGAAGCAAAATTCAATAGCCACCTCTACTGGTGAAACAAGGAATACATAGCTGCGGGGCATTGTTGTGCCCAAGTCCTATTGATGAGACAAAGCGGTGAGAGACTATGAAGTTGAGGAAAAAGAAATTCCAATCATGTGTGATAACACAAGTGCAATTGCAATTACTCAAAATCTGTGTTGCACTCAAGAACAAAGCATATCGATGTCGATATCACTTCATAAGAGATCATGTTGAAAAGAAGGACATCATCTTGGAATATATCTCAACCGATAAACAATTGGTGACATCTTCACAAAACCATTAGGTGAGTCAAGATTTGAAGAACTCAAGCATGAGTTAGGGTTAATTGAGTGAAATGACACTCGGAAGAATCAAAGAAAAGAAATGGAACACAAAAAGGGAAAAAGAGTTGAACTCACAAATCAGCCTAAGTAAATCACCCGTATCGGAAAGACAACTATACCAAGTCACCGACAATTTGAGTCACAAAGAGAAATGTGAAAAGAAGAGCTAAAACAGGATGAGGGCAAAAGTGAATCATTTATGAGCAAAGTGACAAAAACGCAAATGATCGTTTTTACTAAGCGGGAATGTTTTTAAGAATGACGTCAAGATAATTATGATGTGTATAGGCAAAAGTCGCACACTAAGCTTATGATTGGATATAAATTTGCCGCATTAAATACGAGACATTAAATGCTCAATCGGCGTGCCAAATCTAAGCCGTTGATTTCGATCCCATTTCAAAAACCACCCGCACGTCCTTTCATAAACCATACTTAAACCATTTTCGTCCGTTTCTCTCACACACTACCAAAACTGTTCATTTCTCTCTCTCGAGAAGCAAAGGCAAAAATTTTCTCAAAACCCTATCTATCTTCAAATCAATCTCTAAGTTTTCTTTGGTAAAATCGAAGGATGGCATCAACCTATGATTTTGTCAAGTTAGGAAAGCAAATCCACACCGGTCTCTTGTGGATTTCGACGGCATGGTGAAACAGGGGTCCGACGACACCCTAGTAATGAAAATTGCTTTGAGAAATTGGAAACGCCTGGGCTGAAATCGCGTTTACGATCTTTGGAATATCCGATGACCTATGTGGAGGAGGTCGCAGTTCTACGTGAACGCCGAGATTCACGATGAAGGGATAAAGTCATCTGTTTCACGGAAAAAGCTCACCATCTCTCGCCAAGGATTTGGATGAACACCGCTCACTAGCGGAAGGAGCATCGAGAAATCAATGAAGCCGATGTAAACATGGTCCGCCGCTTGGAAGGAAATAGCCAAGCCCGACTATGCTAATAAAATAGTTTACACAAACAAACAAGAGGTCTTGAAGGAGGATTATCACAAGTCGTTGGACATAGTTGCCAAATGTATTGACATCAAATTTGGACTTTGACCTTCAACCAATCAAAAGCAAAGTTGATCGTAATGGCCGCGATCATTGAAGAAAGGAAAATAAATCGGCCGAGTTTATCTACGCAGACTATGCGAGAATGTAGGGAACAAATCCTTCAAGGAAGATGGCACATTTGGCGATCCCAGGATATGGCCCGGTGATTGGCGGTGATGGAGGTGAAAGGAGTCCCTCTTAGACATGGAAAGGCGTTCCATGTAAAACAAGAGGATGTTGAGATCAAACCCTCTCGGCACACGTAAGAGAGCCTACGCCAAGAGAGCCGACACGAGTAAGGGGGAATCGGTGACCCTCAAGATACAAATTGTTTCCTCTCCACCAAAGAAGAAAAAAGCCCCCGCAATGTTTGCTAAGAAGATCACGCTTCCCGCAAAGAAAGAAAGTCAAACCGCTCCCGCCCGCAAAGATAGTCACACCGCTCTCAGCCGTGTCTCGCCCAGCTAGCGGTCGAGAAGGACTCTCAACTACCTTCTCGGATCGTCAAAAGGGAGATCGATAAGCCAAGACGGCCAGCTCCTCGGAAGAAGACACCAAGACCAGCCCCCGCCCCAAGACTCGGAAGAAACTCTCTCGAACCGAGAAGTCCCTCCTCCGCACGAACTAAGAGACGACGAAGAATCCTCAAGCGATCCGAGCTTGAGAAACCGGGCCGAGTCACCCACTCATTTGGAACAAATACTTAAACCGCAAGCAAAGAGAGTCCCTGATGTAATTGATGAAATGACTAAGTCTGCAAGAAGCGTCGTGCAGAGGCAAATCAAGACACAACAATGAGTCCGCGCAGTGAGACACAAGAAGAAGGCGATAAAGCGGATAGTGATGTGACGATCCTATCCCCACTTTACCCGGATATCCAAAATCGTCTGCGAGAGTGGAGGAAATGGAAATTGAGTCGATCTAGGGAACAGTTCCAACGGCCCGAGTTTATAGAAGAAGAGGAACTGTTGAACTTCCTTGGGTGACCTCTATGATCCAAAGGATGAAGACAACTGCATGATATCTGCAGATCTTCAAGGATAAGGAGAAGGAGCGAGAAGAAGTTTGAGGCAAGAGAGAAGGCCAAGATCTGCCCTCTCACCGGAACCACAGAACATACACATTCTCACTTCGATATTCTATCGAGAAAGTGATGAGGATCTGGACCCGGCGCCGCTGAGAAGAGTTGCAAATGCGCAAGCAATGCATGAATCCAGAATTCTTCATGAGAAGAGCATGATGGAGGGACCAGGAGAGTCCTCCGAACACACAGTGAAATTGATCCAATGGGAGTGGTTCAAAGCAAATCGCCACCGTTATTCTTTTGCCACCACTTCCGCACTCACTCGGAAGAAGGAATTAAGGGAAATGGCGATGGCGGGTTAGTGGGGACCCCGGTTGAGCCAACCCCTAACGAAGGTGTCTTACCACCGCCCCAACAGTGAACACTCGGTAGAAAAGGCCGGGAGTTTGGAGACGAGTGACCCCATTCCAAGTCACTCGGTGGTGAGCCACCGAGGGGGAAACTCCCTCCACCTGCGGCAAGGTCGGAGAATGTGCAGATGACTCCACAACGAATCTAGGAGGCGAAGTGGAGAAAGTACAAACGCAAAACGAACAGCAAGTTGCCATCAACGAAGCTCGAGATAGTTGAAACTGCTCTCTCGGTGAAGTGCCAATCGCTATGAAGGCTAATGACGCTTACGATGCGGTTGAGGCACGAGGAAGGAATGTACAGGAGTTAACACTGGCGATGAAAGTGCAATCCATGGGGTTGAGACTCAATGGATGCCACCACCTGAAGACCCTAAGACAGTGACTTTGTCGAAAGGGAGGTCCAGGCCTCATTGCAATGAGACTGCAGGAGGTAATGAAGGCCCACGGGAGGTTGAGACTTCCGGGGTAAAGAAGTCAAGTAGAGAACATCCCTCCTACTATCATTGATCCATCCGAAAAAGGAGATAAGCGCGCTTCATGACTCCCAGGATAATCCCGATGTAACCTTTCCGGGATCGAGGCGCGACGAAGTTCGAGTCATCCCCCCGTGAAAGATCCAAAAGACTCGGTGAGGATGTTCCCAAAGACGAGCAAAGTCGATCTCAAGACTACTCGTCAAACTTTCAATTTTGATGATGAGCCACCAATGGAAATCTCATCATCATCCGATGACGCTTCCCGATAAGGCCGAGACCACCATCAATTGGAGAAACCGGTGAGACCAACGAAGTGTTGAGACAAAATTGAGGCTCAGCAAGTTGGGTCCACTTCACTAAAGACCCCCGGTGAAACAGAGTCCACCGCACAGCTCCTCAAGCTGCAGCGAGTTCGACTCAAAAGGAACTTCACGTGCACCTCTCACCATTGAACAAATCCCGGTTGGCCGTGATGATTCTTTTGTAGAATCATTTCCTTTCTCCTTGGAGGTACCCGACCTCCATGAAGAGTCGAAGAACGAGCTCGCATGCTTCCACAGCACCAGCTCCTGTCATTTTAAGTACCATCGTTCGGTGACTATGACTTTGACGCTGCGTGGCCATCGATGCAACGGAAGAAACAACTGAAGTTCGGGGAAGTGTTCAAGGCATTATTTTGAACTTGAACGGATGGAGGGGCACGAGGCCTCTATGGACATGCGATGGACAAAGAGATGCCACCTACTCGCCGACTTGAGAGGCATAACAAATCGGGATAAGGGAATGGTGGCAACAACAAAGAAACAATGCGTGTGGAACAAGTTAGATATTTCAGGACATTGTTTAACAAGTCATTGCTTGTATGGGAGAGTGAGAATGCCGATGCAAAAACGAAATTGAGAGAACACATTGAGCACATGCATGAAGCTCACACACCGCCGAGATAAAGTGCTGCGTGAGCAAAATAAGAGTGATCTCCAGCGCCTGGAAGAAAATATGGACAGAAAATTCAGCCTTCTCATGGCTGAAATGAAGCTAATTTGTGAGAGTCCAACGCTACTCGCTCGAATTTCGTGCCGCATACTCCACAGCCGGACTCGAGACAGAACTCTACTATCGCAGCTCGATTTCCGCAAGATGTATGTTTCAGGCGTTCCTCTCTCCTTTGATGATGCCAAAAAGGGGAGGAGGAATACCTTAAAGCACATAAGAGATCAAGGTGAAAAAGAGGATGCATTTGCGAAGGGAAAGACAGTGAGGAAGTGTTGAAACAAAAGAAAGGAAAGTCCGTTGAGGGGGAAGGATCGAAAGATGTGACCTTGATGATCGCACAAACCCCCAACAAGGTATTGTCACAATCGATATTATCGCAAAGAAACTCCCAGGAGTGCCACTCCAACACTCTGCTATATCTATGGGAAAAGAGAAAGACAATTGAAGCGGGGATGGAGGAAGTGGAAGGAAAAATGGATTCGAGTTATGAACATCTTGAAACAACATGGAGGCATTACGAAGAGATTGAGACACTTATGCCATCTCGGATGTCGGAGACAGAGCCACGATCGATTGATGAATTTAAAACGCCGCATCCGAAGGATACTTTGCAAATATGTCATGGCTCAAGCTTGGGACTTATCTTGGGAAAAGGGTCTCACGTTATGTGAAGAAGCTCGACGTGAAAGGCAGTGAGACTACGGCGTGTCGCTCTCTTTGGTCACTCCGCTGGTCACTCGGTGGAAAGAAGAAGACCCCAAGACAATACACGCCGCAGAGGTAGAGGAAGAAGCGGTGGTGGAGAAAGAGGTTTGGACTCCAGGCCTCTCGCCCAAAAACATTGAATACGTAGATCCAGGCAAGAAAGGAGGGATCTCCGGGTGGTCTTGACCAAGTAGCAAATTTGCAAGTGGCTAAAAGTAATGCCGAGTATGCAAAATGAATAGAAGAAGAAAACAAGAGACAAACTCAGCTATGGGAGGAAAGACAAGAGAGATTAAGAAGAGATGAAGCTGCCAGGAAGGCATATGAAAAGAAAAGAAGCAAAAGCGGTGACGATGAGAAAAAGAGAAGAAGAGCGAGAAGATCTTGAACAAGATGAAAGAAGGAGACAACGAAGGAGATGAAGTGTTCTTTGTCCACCCCTTCATGTATTTTATTATGTAAATACATACTATGTAAGTCTTCGCAATAAAGCTATAAATTCTTTATTTTTTTGTGTAGACAAATGTTTGCTCGATACACCTTGTAAAATGTGATTGTGTAAAAGAACAAGAATGTTATGATCAATAAAATGATTGATTCTACGCATACATTCTATGTGAATACACTATCTGTATGTATCTTTGCTATTTACATTTTTGAATGGTTTAAGTTTTGGCATCATCAAGAAGGGGAAATTGTTGGGAAATTTATTGTTTAGATTTTGATGAATGCCATGTAAAACTTAGAATAGGAAGTTGGCACCCCATTTTTGTTGTAAAGCGCATTGTAATAAATAGGGCTGGTCAAGCCGAGTTAAGTCACTATGCCCAAACATGCAAGAAGACAATGGAGACTAGAAGGAAGACTCATTGAGGCAGATTTGAGTATGGCAAAGAAGAGTAGACGGGAACTCTATCAAGGAGTAGTGAGATGCGGTGAGTGGAGTATCAGTCAAGTCAACTCGGGGAAAAGCAAGTCTCAAGTTGAAGTGATGGAAGAGTCATCCGATGATTGGAAGTCGACTCTAAGTCACCTGGGGAAAGCAAGGAAATGCGATCAAGTCGAGATAATCGAAAAAGATCCGTTACGTAAATCAAGAGAATTACCTAAACAAGTAATATCTCCATACTACCTTTCTCGAAGTGCTCAGTCCCCGGAAGCGTGCAAAAGGAATAAACCAATGGGAAGCACTACACCGTGTCAAAACTCGAAAAGGTGAAGAACAATTCATACGAGGAAATGGCAATTCCAAGGATCGCAACAAGACAAGCCAACGATGCAAGTGACTTTCAAAAATAAGCCTATCTCTTCACGGGCGATTTTTGAAAGATCACTATAAAAGGCCGAGGAATGACTCGAGAGAAGTGGACAACCAAAAACATTCAAGCAATTATTAGAATCGTAAACCTGAAATATTCTCAAGTTATTAAACGCTCAATCCTCAAGCCTACACTACGAAGAACATCAATCCAACATTCACTGTGAAGGAAAGATAACTTCAATCAGTTGAAGAGGAAATTCTTGAAAAATCAAGGGGTCTACATTCCTCGAAGGATTGTAGGAAGGTTCAAGGTCGAACCAAGTCTTGAGCTTTTGGAGGGCTTCGTGATCAAATCCAAAGAGCTTGAGCAAGTGAGTCTGTAGTAGCAAGGCAACCGCCTGTGAAGAAGCCGAGTCGCACGAGAAGCCGGTGAGTGATCAAGGCGTCTCGCATCGAGTCCCAAAGGATCAAGTCAGGTTTGTGTGATCAAGACTTGTATCCGGATGTTACCACTTTGTATACCGATCAATACCTAGTGGATTCCTCAGGAGTTGGAGAAGAGAGGAGTAGAAGAATTACCCCATCTTGAACCTCTATAAAAATCTTATTGTGTCATTTACATTTCAAAGACTTTAATTCTTGCATCATATTTGTTTATTTCTGTGACATATTTGCTATCCATTAGATAATCTCTAAGTACTAAATCAAGCTCTAAATCTCTACTTAACCAAACTTAAGGGTGTTAAGTCTTCCTGAAAACAAACCACGATTGAGTTAATTTAGACTTAATTTGAGTTATTCAAAGAATAACTCGATTGGAGTGAGTCTTGAGAGACTAACTCTCTTGATTAACTAAATTGGTTGTCCACCAAGGACACATTTTGTGTAGTATCAACTCTCGAATTTTTAAAAGGACTAAATCAAAAATTTGGTAAGGTTTATTCAACCCCCTTCTAAACCTTACACTTACACCCCTTGGGACCTACACATATACTTCTTCTAATTTTATCCATGCTTCATGTGTCGATCGAATTCCTACAATATGATCAAATTCCAAAGTGGTAAGTGAATAATACAAAATATTAAGAGCTTTACCATTTAAGGAGATGATTTTCTTCTCTTCATCATTGAGCTCCTTGAGAGCTTTGGAGGTGTAAGGTGTGTCTTTCATTGGAATGGATTCTCCATTAATGATTTGTGTTCCAAATATCGAACCCGCAACCTTGTAGATAGCATTCCATTCTTTCTTTCCAAAATGTAAAATTTTTGAAATCAAATAGTGGTGGCTTGGTGGTGGAGGCGCCAAGAAGGTAGACTTCATTCGTAGCCGATGATCTTTTCTCTTTACTCGCGATGTGGAACGAGCTTGCCAAAGAGTTTGGCTCGATACCACTTGTAAGTCCAAGCGGCTACGATAATCTAGAGGGGGTGAATAGATTATCTCCATTTTCTCGATTACACCCTCTTTTTAGATTCAAGCAAGCCAAGATAATAATAAAGGTGCGGGAAGTAAATAACACGCGTCGATTTATAGAGTTTCAACCCACCTAGGGCCTAATCCTCTACCACCCCAAAGATATCAGGGATGGATTTCAAAAAAAAAAAGATTTTATTAATTAACAAAATTAATACAACACCTTACAACATCACCTTGAAGAGCACCACACTCTTCTTCAACACCACCTTTGAGATTACCACAATCTCTCTTGAAGATTACCACAATATCCAACGACACCTTGTGAAGATTACCACAATCTTCAACCTTGAAGAACACCAAATTCTTCAATACCCCAAGAGCACCACACTCTTTAATAAGATCACCACAATCTTCTTGCACCTATCACCTAGATCATCCAAGTATGTTCTTACCACAAGAACACTCACAGGGGATATCTTGTGTTGAATGATAACCCAAAAAATTCAAGATTACAACTCGATAATGAATGATACAAATTTAAGTGCAAGTGTAATCAAGAAATAAGCCTAGACCTCAAGATGTGAAAGTGAAAGACCTTAGGCTATTACAACAAGAATAATAACAATGAAGAACAAATATGTTTGCTTGAATGTATCTTGTTGTGTTGTAGTTTTCTCTCATGTTGTGTTGCTTCAATTCTTCATCTATTTATAGAAGATGTAAAAAATTGCAAGACAAACGAAGAATATAGCTGTTAGAAATCAATCTCACAAATTAGGGAAAAGTTTCTCACGCACAATGGTTAGAATTTTTTTGTCAACCCATAGGGCCACCGGTCGCTTGAGAAATAAACGTTTGAAAATAAGAATACATTTTTACGGGCGCACGGTCGACGGGGGTCCGACCGGTCGACCCGTGTCCGATCGGTCGAGCAAAGCCAAAAACGAGTCCAAGGAGTTCTGTTTCAATAAATTGGTCGACCCGATCGCAGATCTTGGTTGACACACGAGGTTGACCTCCTCAAAGATGTTCCCTGTTATCATGTTTAAAACGCGTCAGTATGCGGGTTGCCCCCTAGCGCGTAGGTTGACCTCAAAACAGAGGGGTTGTCCGATTTTAGTCAAAAATAAACTTCAAGAAATACTCGAAAAAATAGTAAAAATATATTAGACCAATCGGGAGTATTTGGACAACATTTTGAAATATTGTTTTGGTGTAAAAACACATTAACAAAAAATCATCAAAAGTGTTGTCCAATTTTTGTCGAAAATAAACTTGAAGAAATACTTGAATAATTAGTAAAAACATTTTAAATCATTTAGGAGTATTTGGAAAATATTTAAAAACATTGTTTTGGTGTAAAAACAAAATCATCAAAATCATGATAAAACCATTTATCAAACACATGTTGTTCCTATAAAACCATTTATCAAACTTCCTATCATTTATCGACAAAATTGTTCGCAACAAATCTCGATTAGTTGCTCAAGGGTACACACAGGTTGAGGGGTGGATTTCGATGAAACATTTGCTCCTCGTAGCCCGTATTGAGTTAATACGCCCATTTGCTAGCAATTGTATGTTACTTTGGATTAACTCTTCACCGGATGGATGTAAAAATGCTTTCTTAAATGGGTTTTTAGATGAAGAAGCTTTGGTAGAACAACCTAAAAGCTTTGAGGACCCTTTTAAGCCTAACCATGTGTATAAGCTTAAAAAGGCTATCTATAGCCTTAAACAAGCCCCAAGAGCTTGGTATGGTAGGTTAACGATTATCTTCTTCAAATTGGTTTTAAACATGGTGAAGTTGATAAAACCTTGTTTATTCAAAAGAAAACCATGACATCATGTTTGCTCAATCTATATCGATGACATTGTTTTTGGTTCCTCCTCTAATAAATTGTTGAAACAATTCATTGCTTGCATGTCCTCCACTTTCGAAATGAGTATGGTAGGTGAGTTAAGTTACTTCCGGGCTTGCAAACTAAATAATTAAAATAAGGAATTTTTATCTCACAAAACAAGTATGCCAAAAATCTTGTGAAAAAGTTCAATTTGGAAAATGCTTCTCACTTGAAGACTCCCATGGGGTCGAGTCAAAAGTTGAGTAAAGAAGATGTGGTGAAAGTGTTGACCACACCTGTATAGAAGCATGATAGGAAGTTTGTTGTACTTATTTGACCGCCACGATATTATGTTTAGTGTTTGTCTCTCGTGCTTGATATCAATCTAATCCCAAAGTTACTCACTTAAAGGCATTAAAACGTATTATTCGATACATTAACGTAGGAGGCACAACTGATTTTGGAATTGGTACACAAAATACACTAACACTAATCTTGTGGGATTTAGTAATTGATTGGGGAGATGTTGTTGATCAAAAAAATACAAGCGGAGGATGTTTTTATTTGGGAAATAATTTGGTCTCATGGTATAGCAAAAGCAAAATTGTGTATCCCTTTCATTCTTTGAATCGAATATGTAGCGGTTGGAAGTTGTTGCACACAAGTTTTATGGATGAACCAAATGATTGAGGACTACGGTTTGCAAAGTGAAACTTTGATTGTCTATTGTGATAATATGAGTGCGATTGATATTTCAAAACATCTGTCCAACATTTTCGTACTAAACACATAGATATTATACATTACTTTATTCGAGATTTAGTTGAGAAAAATATAATTGACCGAGTATATTGCTACTAAAAACCAAATTTATGAGACATTTTCACCAAGGCTTTGGATTTTGAGAGATTCTCAAATTTAAGAAAGTCTCTCGGTTTGTGTGTTCTACGAAATGTTACACGAGATGTTAGACATTACACATCACATCTGCTTTGTAACATCCAAACACTGCATGTCTCTTATCTCCTCTAGTTCTTTTTCTTGTTTAGTCATCCTTGTATGTTAAGCTCATCATGCATATCCGCAAAAAGTGGATTGATGGTTCGAACTAGTCACATATATTTTCTCTCTTGGAAAACCGGTGTGAGTTGATCTCTTCAATTATAAAACAAAAATTTGATTGTTTCCCAATAGCTAAGTTATAAATAAAGTCTTGATCATGCTTGAGGCCTTATAGGAAAAAGCTACCAACTCATTGTGTGCGGCTATTCCTTGTGACTAATTTCTTCAAGCTTAGTGCTATCTAAAAAGGCATGATCATGTGAAAAAGAGCTACCCATGGCATTTGAGTGAAAGCTTCCTTTTGGTTAACTCCTCATGAGACTTGGAAAAATTGCAAAACTCAAAAATTTAAAGAACGGGATTTCGGATTGCGATTTATTGAATTAGTTAGTACATGTGTGACTCGAAATGTGACGACATTTGAACCTATATCCATTGGTGCATCACGTCTCTCTTCTTGTGTTCGATTTTTTTAGGGGCATATTAGGTTTTGCATGTCCTGGTGATGTTGGATAATTTTTGCCGAGATTTGGTTTCCTTATATAATTTGTGATTGATATTTTCTCTTCCAAAATCTTGATGGATTTATTTTGTGAGTTGAACACGATTTGGAGGATAAGGAAAAATCTTATTTTTGATCTTACATTCCTTATCAAAATTTGACTTAATTTGGTCACTTTGTGAACTAGAGTTTGGTATTAATTGGACTTCACATTACTTTCCTTATTTTTCCATTTTACCATGAGATTTTATTTCCTTATAAAACTCTTCACTTTGTGCTTTGGATTTCGTGCTCGATTATGACTCTTATCACTTCTCTATTTATTTTGCAGCACTCAAATCGTCACCTATCTCTCACATTATTCAAGTTTTTGTGTGGCTTGAATTTTCTCTACGGTTTGAATTCTTCCTCACTCTCCATGCCCTTGATTTGTTTCTTCCATCAAGAACCTTTTTGGAAGCCCCATCAAGTCCCCATCTTCCTCACATAACTCCGACAACCCTCACTCTAAAAAATCGATGGCCAACACCCCAGTGCAGATGCTGTCAGAGATGGAGCATCATCTGACGCTGCATCTATCTCTGCCAAGGATCCTTCTTCTTCTCCGATTAAGGAGAGTTTGGCACCCTTGAGAACGTTGCAACTCCTTACTCCACTCCTATAATAGTTGCTGCAGAGATCACCACTCTTCCATCTCACAAAACCCCTGCCACTGAGTCCTTTAAAGGTGCGCCTGCATTTGACACTGAAAATGTCCCTGCATCTGGGACTGCATCTCCCATTGTTCAAACACACGAACTAGGTATGGATTTATCCCTTCTTGAGCAACCATCCTCTCCCGGTTCTACCCCTACTACTCTCATCCGGCCCATTTCAAGAGAAAGCTCTTCGTTGTTCTTCCTAGGGAAAAGAACAACAAAATTGATGTAGAAAATCCCCAAGATTTTGAGGTAATTCGTGACCGATCATGGGCCTTTGGGAAACCCTAATGTTCGACACTCGAAATGGTTAAGAGGCTACTCTCCAAAGGACTTTGAAGATTCTGAGTCTACCCCTTTGATTTTACCCAAAAGCAAAAGACCGAATTAGGGAATACTTGAAGCAAGGGGGATAGGATTTGCCTATTCCTCGCATAGCTTTCAAAGTGATTCTAAGAACAATGTCAATCAATTTGTGGTTAAGCCCGCAATCCTATTCGAGACAGAGTCCAAAGAAAGTGATGATGATGTACCTTTTGGCTTAGATAGTTCAAAAAGCCAAGAAAGGAAAATGTGTGGCCAAGAATATGAGAATATATCAGCCCACACCTACCGAATCGAGTCAAGTTCGAATTTGATGATTCAAGTGATGAGGATTTTGATGCCTCAAAGTACCAGCTACATAGATTGATTACGAGGCCCCGATTGACGAGGTTGGAGATGAACCGATTGCAAAAGAAAGACAAGGAAGTTTGGTGCTGATGCAGAGGAAGATGTGATGTCATCTAACAATACATCTGACTCTGAGTTCGATATTAAGAGCCCATTCTGAGTCGTTCTACACAGCCACTGCGGCTACCTGGTTCCATGCTTTAATTTCTCATGCTTTTATTGATGAGAGATGAGAGATCATGAGCATTTTTCCCAAAAGTATAATTTAAATAGATTTTTTTTTTTTGAGAAAGGAATTTGCTTACCACTATCGATACTACCCCGCCTTTATGTTGATCTTGTTGTTTGTGAGTTATATGCCAACATGTCTCCTAGGATTACTCTTCGAAGATCTCCCAAGTATGGGAAAGTGTTTCTTTGAAATAGAATTTATCATTTCAATCCTACAATTATCAATCAGTTCTTTGATATGCCTGACTTGAAGAGGCCGAGGTTCCCTCCGATTTCAATGAGATGACAAAGTTTTTAACAAGTGGTCTTGAAGAAAAGTGGCTGCCTATCCTCATAAACTCACTCTGCCCGTCTTACCTCTTTTTATAGATTTTTGCACAAGATTTGCGAGTGGCAAACTGGTCTCCTACAAAGAACAATTCCATTGTCACTAAGACGCATGCGAATATTGTACCAGTTGGGAAAGGGCTGCCATTTAATTTTGAGAAATTGGCTTTCGAAGAAATAACATTCTTTCTTTGATAGCAGGTCAAAGTCTTGGTCCCTACCATTCCCAAGTCTCATCTATAAAATCTTGGTCTCTCAAGGATTTGAACCAATAAAGGGTGGCCACTTCACTAATCCGGGATGCCCCACCGCTAAGATCTAAAAATTGGATTGTTGATTTGCCCCTTGTATATGGGGTCTTCCATCTCGTCCCATTGCTAAGATCTAAAAATCGGATTGTTGATTTGCCCCTTGTATATCCGGGGATGCCCCACCGCTCCGAGAAACTCCTATCTTTCATGCCCCTCCGTCCGTCGATGCCCCCTGTTCCGAGCCTCTCCGGATGTGGCCTCAAATGTGATCCCGAATGTTGGCAACATTAGGACACACATTTCCGCTAACATTCCTCTGTCCCTCGTTTCGTGGCTTTCTTATAGGTACAACTGGCCTTTGTTGAGCAACAAATTGCTTATTTCACTGCTCTCTGCACACAATTACAACATATCCTTGGCTCGCTTTCTGGCCAAAAAGGGGGAGAGAATTTGGTCACTCTTCGACCGAAAGCACTCGCTGCAGGGGGAGTTAGGGCTACTGAAGCTCCTGGAAATGCTTCTCAAAGTTCTGAAAATGTTGTTGCTCTAGATGTTGCTGTTGCACCAATGACTGGACAGGGTGAAGGCGATGAAGGCCTTAAATTTGATTTGAAGGGTAGATGGATACGAATGTTTCCTCCGATGAACTTTATGATGTTTAATTTCAGGATGTACTAAAACAACTCTCTAGTTATGATTATTTGCTTTTGGTTGTTGATAACTTGATAAAACTCTACTTATGTTTATTTTGCTGCAGTTATGATTGTGACCTGAAATATGATTACATCTGTTTCAGTATTTTTACTCAAAGCATGATAGTTAGGGGAGTTAGTTTGTTTTGTGCTTTATATGTGTTTTGTCGAGAAAGGCAAAAATGGGTAGATTGTTAGGGCAATTATTGTCGCCTAAAACAATTTCCAAAATAAAAAGGATTGTGTTTTAATTGTTTTGCCTTTTTAGACTTATGGTAAGATTGAGTTGGATATAGACTAGGAAAGAAATCATATCGATATGATATAGATATATCGAGGACTCTTTGATATTTATCTTGTTTCCTAACGTAAGTGATATACTTGTCATATATTTGTATATATTTTCTTTCTTTGTGTATTAGGACTCTTTGATGGGTGGACGCTTTATATAAAAGAAGAGGGCGTCCATAATCAATACACAAGAAATACACCAGAGATACAAGAGTCTTGAGAGAATTAAGAGTCATTCAAGCATAAGGAATCTCATCATCGATGCGATCTCGAATGTGACTACATCAAAGATAACATTGATCCTATGATTGTGTTTGTTAGTTTTTTCATCCATAGGTTTTAGTATTGTGTTAAACGTAGTTCACACATGTCTATTGTTGGATGAGTTGTATTACAAAGGTCGAGATCTACTCTAGATAGGAGTTTTCATTGATTTTCTACTAGTTGATTTTAGTATTTTTGTATGCGGAATCAAAACGTTTTTACTCGTGAAAAGTTTCGCCATATTGGCACATCTACAAGCTAGTTGGCTTGTAGATAAATTTTATATCCGGTGTCTTGTTTTCGCTTTCTAATTTCATTTGCATGTGATTGTAAATGTGATCACATCTATACTCTGCGAAACTTTTGGTATTTATCCGTGTTGTAATTCTTTCATAAGAGATCTTTTTATTCTCGAGTTCCAATTATTTTGATAGTAGATTTTTATTTTTAAGGTACTAATGTTGCACAAATTTATTTCCTCGATGTGGACTCGATTTGCACAAATACGTGTACGAAATGTTACTTGTTATGTGGGTTCTCGAGTCTACAACATGAAAAAATCGTTAGAAGAGTTACGAGATTGTCCCGAATATGCCTTTAAGATACTCAAGCCGTAGATTATTCATCGAAATCAAAGGACTAGAGTTTGAGACTAGAATTGTATACCATATAAATGAGATGAATATTACTTTTTGTAGTTGACCTCATGGGCCTTGGTTTAAATTTAGGTTCTTAGCCATTGAGCCTCATTGGTGACATATATATCTTTGAATCACTTGGCCTTCTTCGTAGTTGTGGCTTGAGCCTTATTCGTTAATTGCATCTTAACATATTAGCGATTACCACATCGGTGCATATTATAATCTATAAATATATATATATAATAGCGTAAGTCGAACTTTTATTTTCCGCTCTTTTTGCTTAGTATATTAGGAAACAATTGTTGTGAAGCCCCGATTTTTCCGAGCTATTAATTGATCCTTATTGTCGTTTATACTTTTGATCGACTATTTTAGCGTCATTTTGACGGGTAATTATTAATAATATGTACATTTTGTATTTTATTTCATTTTATTTAATTACTTGTGATCATGATCTTATTTAATTCTATTCCTCATTTATGATCACTTGATTGATCATTATTACTATTTTTGTATTTATTAGTCACCTTAGAATTTTAAGAGACTATTTATTTTAGAGACTTTTACCTTATAGAATTATGATTTTGATTTAGATTAAGTGATCATGAGACTTACAAGTGATCAAGGAAATCACTAAATATTTTGGAGATTGATATATTTCATCTATTATCATCAAATTTGGGACAAAAAAAATATATGAAATTACCATAATACCCTTGAAGTGGACGGCCAACATGGTATTTTTGGAGTAAAAATATCATCCAACTCTTGTACACCTACACCATATATTAGTCATCTTGTGTATAATTATATCATTAATTCAAACATTATACACATCATCTTATACACCAATTCTTTATTACTATTTTTCCCAACGTATTCCCCACTTTACCAACATTCTTCTCAATATTCCCCAACACCATTCAAGCCCATACTTTGACTTGCAAATTGTCTCCCATGCATGAGGCAAATTGCAAGACACAATTTGAACAATTTTCTCTCCCTCTCTCCTTGGTGTGGACGGCCATATGGCCTATTACACAAAAACAAATTCATCTCATTTCATCTAACACATTTATTCTCTAACAAAAATCATCCTTCTTCTCTCTAAAAACTCCCAACTTCTCTCTATTCTTCCTTTCACTTTTTCTTCTATACTTAGAAAATTTTCAAGATTTTTCCTCCCTATTCTTCACAAAAATCGAACCAAACTATACCAAGGTAAGAAATTTTATCTTCAATCCATTTTTGATATCACATTGTTCATCTCTTCCACCTTCTTAACTTAAGTTTGAATTTGGTTTGGAGGTACATTTAGAAGACCTTGAAGATTAGAGCTTGACAACATTTTTGAAGAAGGACCTACACATATTTCTTTTAAAAACTGTTTTTGTCCCAATATCCTACTAACCTTAGTGACATTTTACAACTGGAATCACATTAAAAGCCCTTCCGATTTGTGAGTTCGAATTTTTAAAACTTAAGGTCGAATTGGCAATTTTTACAAATTTGGGGCCAATGTGAGAATTTTACAAAATCTCGACTTCAAAATTTTAAAAACCTGAATCTCTGGACAATTTGGAGAATTTAGGAACTGACCTCTTAATTTTTTAAAGTCGGGATATTTATTTATTCAAATTTTAACTCTAAAGTGTTGGTTTTTACAAAACGGGGCTAAATTACAATTTTTCTTTTAGAAAGGACCTAACCCAAATTATTTTCTCTTTTACTAAAATAGCCCTAGACCCTCCGACTTGGAGATTTAATTAAAGTATTTTATTTTCTCAAAACCCTTGACTTATCGGATCAATTTGACCGATTAATACCCTGATGCGGAGCGACTTCCTCGCCTTGCGATTTTGAATCTATAACAGGACTTATGTTCCACCTAATCTTTCAAGATATCAAAGATTGCTTATCCTTCCGATGATCATCTTCATCCAAATACTCCACCAATGCCATAATTGCCACTCGCGTTTTTCAAAAATTTTCCTAAAAGCGCTTCCTGAATCAATAATACTCATTTGCCTGGTTGGTATGTAATTGTAATTACTTTCTGCCGAGTCAACTTGGTGTGTCGAGCTCACGTCGGAATGAATACGTCGGGGATGGAACCGGGTAGCTCATTTGCTATTCCACTCTTAGGTCCCATCGTCCCTAATCCCGCAAATCGAGGGACGGAGTTTGTCCAAGGGAAGCGGCGGGTCGTAGTAATCGAGGTATAATCATGATTATGACAGATCCGAGCCTTGCAAGCTCCATTGTGGATTTTGTCTTTGCCTACGGAGCGATAAGGTGCGGTCTTGGACCATCTTGACCGGGAGTTACAAGGAAGAACGAAGGAATCATTTTCGATCCACACGATTTAGGAGTTATCGGACCGTTTTGGTTCCGTTACATTTTTAAATGACGCAACCGCTTACCTCAGTATTGCATTGGTTGGCGCTACAAATTAAACGCAACCATTATTTTGCCTTGCATAGGATTGGCGTTACACTTCCGCACGCAATCCTACTGTCTTGGCTTGAATCACATAGTGCCTGTGTGACCATGAATCGCATTTTCTTGAATGTATAAATATACTATTGTATTATTTTATCACGACGCTTGAACTGTGTGTGAATTCATGCATCATACTCACGCGTTTTCATATAATTGTTTTTCGCATTAACTATATTGCGCCACACTTGCAATTACACGATCACCCTATCCATTTGAGATTTTCTGTCTCATCCCCACCGTTTTCTAACCTTAGATGAGGATTTCGTTGAAGATGCTGAACCGGCTCTGGATTGAGACCTTGTACTACGCTTGTTGGATTTACTATTTCTTGTTGTTGATTGGACTCTTTTCTTATGTTGTTGTCGGACTTTTGTATTTCGTTCCATTCGGGTTTGTAATTAAGGGGCGTAGGACCCTTTGACTTTAAGTTGCTATTTTGTTGATTTTCGGGTTGTAATTTGGATGATGGATTGTAGACTTTAAGTTGTATTCGTACTTGTTATTTATTTTCCGCTGCTATTTAGACTCTGTCTCATTGGGTTCTCGTTGATATTTGTCTGATTGTTTGGTTATTGTATTTAAGTTGTGGATCGCCGTAAATCGCGTCCCGTTTGGGGCGTGACAATTGTAAGTATTATAAATGGTAATTATTATAAATTTTTATATTATGAAAACATTATAAGAAAATCGTTGTAATTATATAAATTAAGAAAATATTATAAGAAAAGATTGTAAATGGTATTCTATTTTATATGTATATAAATTAGAAAAATATCATAAATGATATTCTTATTTTATATGTATAAATAAATAGGAAAATTGTATTTACCTAGGTATTCCTACTTTATACCAAAAGTGTGTCTATAGTATCAATTCTATCTATATATAATATATAGATATTAAAAATTATAAATAATATTTCACCATAATTGATATTAGTATATGTCACTCTTCTTAAATATATTTTACAATGATGTGTTGATTACATACATCATATCTTCATCAAATATATTATTTATTTGTTTCAATGGTGTCGATGCAATTTTGTACAATGTAATATTAATTAATCAAGTTTTAAATACTTACGACTATTCAAACTTTGCTAAATTATTTAATAATAGTTAAAATAGATGAATTATGATTTTATGTATCTTTCACCATTGAATTAAATTGCATTATAGAAATACTTTGATATTGTTGATCCTAAATTCAAGCATAACCACCAAATATGGCTTCATCTTCACGTTCCCCTCTATTTTTATTTTCATCAAGTATCCGCCAACATCGTGAGTATTGAACTCGAATTACGCAATAATCAAGAGTTTTTATATAGACTATATTGTAGATTTGTACGGACAATATTTGGTGAGTTTTTTTTTTTTTTTTTATTATTCTTGATAGTTTTGTTTTATTTTTTAAGTTGTTTTTGTACGATTTGTTTATTATTTTGTTATTCCTCATACTAACATATTTTTGTCAATATATTTTGTGTCAATATTTTTGTGTCAACATACATTTTTGTTCATATATATAAACTTCTAGCCCCCCAATATTGTTTTTTGGTTATTAGTTTTATACTTTTGATTCGAAAATTATTGTTTTATTTTAATTCAACAATATTTTTTTTTGGTTATTTGTTTTATAGTTTTGATTCAACAATAAACTTCTATCTACTAATTGTAATGGCTTCTTATATTGTTCAATTGGAAATTCATTGCAAATTGTAATTACATTAAATTTTTTGTGTTGGCGTCTTCTATACAAATTCGATGATCAATTTAATGATCTTACACCATTAAATTGTGACATGCATAATGTGAATGGACACACTTGGATGGTCAAATGGTCTGCCCCTATGGGGCGTTCTATTTTACGGATGGATGGAGCAAATTCATCCATGATAACGAAATTTCGAGATGGTGAAGTGTTGATTTTCTCTTATCGTGTCAACCACATTTTTAATGTGTCAATATTTTCTAATGATGATTCATATGAGAGAATTGATGTCTACCCGACTATACGTGTATTTGATACCGATTCGGGTAATATATTATAGTTTAAATCACACACACACACATATATATAATATATATATATATATATATATATATATATATATAGGATTTGGTTCAAATGAGACCACCCTCCTAGGTGAGGCAGGTGTGGACTCATCTTACCCATTGATTTTAAAAAATGAAGGGATGTGATTAATTCAGTTTTTCTAATTATTTCTTAATTTTTGCTGATTTTAAGGGCAAGATTGTAATTTTGTAATTCAAATTAGTGGTCCCAGTGATTTTATGGGCTGAAATTGACACTACAGGATTTTGTGGCGGATTTTAAGGAACTGTTTTTTCCAAATATTTTTATTTTACAACATAGTTAGGGTTCTTTTTTGCATAATTAGACATCAAATAATGCATATTTAGTTATTTTGTTGGCACTTTGTTTTACGAAAACAAGACATAATTGAATATAACGTCTTTGCATATGTAGTTATACTACTTTGCATAAATAGGTTCAATATAATGTATATTTAGTTATGAAATGAGATGTTGCTTTTGGAAATTATAAAATGGGATGTTACATAATGTCTTTGCATATTTAGTTATTCCACAATGCATAGATAGTTTCTAGATAATACATAGTTAGTTAATTTTGTTGCATAGTTTATGACGTTTTGCATAGTTGGATATCTTGTACTACATATTAGTTTTTTTACGTTTGCATAGATAGTTTTCGGATAATGCATATTTAGTTGGGTATTGTTGCATATTTAGTTTTCGAACTCACATTCGTTATTTTTCTATAATATTGCACCGATTTTTTTTTTTTTTTTCTGTAATTTTCATGAACTCGTAATTTTCGAGTTCTTCACAATTTTTTTTTATTTGCGTTAATGGAGAGAAAGAGAGAGAGAGAGAGAGAGAGAGAGAGAGAGAGAGAGAGAGAGAGAGACGTGAGATCGGGAAATTGGGAGATGTATGAGAGAGAAAGAGATTTGATTTCATTTTTGTAACTAACTTGTTATGTTATTTTACCCTACTATCCTTATATTGATTAAATTAATATTTTAATATATTTTTTATCCATTAAATCATACCCATTGATTAATAGTGGGGATGGTTGAGATTAGTCCATTGTGTCTCACCTAGAGACATGGTCTCACTTGATCCTCCCTATATATATATATATATATATATATATATATATATGGAGAGGGTTATATAGGACCCCCTATTATATGAGTACATAAGACCAAATCTAGACCACATATCAACCTATTTCAATGGCTATTATTAATTTAGGTTATTGTTAACAAAATAAATGGTAAAGTCAAAATGCGGGCAAATTAGTCCACATAAAAAATAGGGAGGTTGACTAAATCTAGTAAATCCCACGAAAATAGGCGAGTTACCCACAATTGGTGTCATCCTTCATTCAACCCACGTTGTTTAGTTAATTTCCAAACAAATTTGATGATATGTTTCCTTAACCCCATGTGCTAAATCTAGTAAATTACATGAAATTTCGTCATTCTCATTTTTTTTTAAATTGCTTGACATGGTGAGAATGTTGGTTATATGTGCTTAAATACTTGCTTGCACGTATGCAAAATGTTGCTTAGTTATTCTTTGTGTTTTAAACTCTCACATTAATAATAGTTTGTTTGAGAAGAACTATCATATTATGTAAAAGATTAAAAACTTATATTTATATGGACTCTTATTCATTCAATCGTTGACGATTTTTTCAACCCAGGAATTTGCTTGGGTGATACTAAAATGTTGCTTATGTATGCACGAATACTTGCTTGTATGTATTCAAAATTTTGATTACATCCCCATTTGTTCTAACTTTCGATTACTTTGCTTAGCTATGGCAAGACGTTTGCTTACATGTGCATAACTATACGCTTATGTATATTCTAAATATTGCTTAATTATTTATTTTGTTTGATTGTTGGGATTGCACATGTCACAACAGCGGATTGAAATAATATCGGATTCTGTTAGGAATTTTATTGTTTAGATTTTGATGAATGCCATGTAAAACTTAGAATAGAAAGTTGGCACCCCAATTCTTGTTGTAAAATGCATTGTAATAAATAGAGCCGCCAAGGCGAGTTAAGTCGCCTACGCCCTAACATGCAAGAAGACAATCAAGACTTGAAGGAAGACTCACATTGCGAGACAGTGAGTATGGCAAAGAAGAGTGGATGGGAACTCTCTCTTGAATAAGCGGTGAGATGCGGTGAGTGGAGCATCGTCAAGTCAACTCAAGAAAAGCCAAGTCTCAAGTTGAAGTGACGGAAGAATCATCCAATGATTGGAAGGCGACTCTAAGTCACCTGGGAAAGCAAGGAAATGCGGTCAAGTCGAGATAAGCGTAAAAGATCCGTTACTGTAAATCAAGAGAATTACTTAAACAAGAAATATCTCCATACCACCTTTCTCGGAGTGCTCGGTCGAAGTGTGCAAAAGGAATGAACGATGGGAAGCGTGCACCGTGTCGAACTCGAAAAGGTGAAAGAACAATTCATACGAGAAAATGGCAATTCAAGAAGCGCAACAAGACAAGCCAACGCAGCGCAAGTGACTTTCAAAAATAAGCCTATCTCTTCAACGGGAAAATTTTTGAAAGTTCACTATAAAAGGCCGAGGAGTTTGTTTGAGAAAATACATAGATGACACACATGTGAGATATACAACTATATTAGAAAAGCGAAATAGTCTCAATCCTCAAGCCTACATTACGAAGAACATCAATCCAACACTCACTGTGAAGGAAAGATAACTTCAACCGGTTGAAGAGGAAAATATCGAAAACAAGGGGTCTACATTCCGGGAAGGATTGTAGGAAGGTTCAAGAGTTGAGCAAGTCTTAAGCTTTTGGAGGGCTTCGTGATCAAATCCAAAGAGCTTGAGCAAGTGAGTCATGTAGTAGCAAGGCAAAGCATTTGCCCTGTGAAGAAGGCGAGTCGTCGAGAAACCGGTGAGTGATCAAGGCGTCTCAGGATCGAGTCCCAAAGGATCAAATTTTGTGTGATCAAGACTTGTATACGGGATTACCACTTTGTAAACTGATCATTACCTAGTGGATTCCTCCAGGAGTTGGAGAAGAGAGGAGTAGAAGAATTACCCCATCTTGAACCTCTATAAAAATTTCATTGTGTCATTTACATTTAAGACTTTAATTCTTGCAATTTTAATCGCTTATATCTGCGATAAATTTGCTATTCACTTGATAAATTATAAGTACTAAACCAAGCACTAAACTCTTACTTAATCAAACTTAAGGGTGTTAAGTCTTCATTTGAAAACAAAACCACGATCGAGTTAATTTAGAGCTAACAATTTGAGTTACTCCATCAACAACTCAGTTGAGTTTGTTGAGTGATTAACTCTCTTGAGTGACTAAGTTATTTGTCCATCAAGGTTTCTGTTGTGTAGTATCAACTCTGTAGATTTAAAAGGACTAAATCGAAAATTTGGTAAGGTTTATTCAACCCCCCTTCTAAACCTTACACTTACACCCCTTGGGACCTACAAGTGGTATCGGAGCGGTTGGTTCATTGAACCCTCATGGACCAGTTCTTGAACTAGATATTCAAACTTTTCAAAGTTTGCTTTAGTACTTAAACTCTCGAAACTCTCTTCATCATTAAAAGTTATTATCATGGAAGCAAATTTGACACGCATCCCTATGTTCACTATTGAAGAATTTGATGATTGGAAAATTCGTATGCAGGCTCATCTATCAAAGCATTACATGATGAGATGTGGATAGTGATAGAAGATGGGCCTCTGCAAATCTTAAAGGTGAACACAGTGAAGGAGAAGAAGATGTTGCTCTAGACCGGTCATGGTTGAAAAACCAAGAACCGAGTGGACAAATGATGTGAGAAAAAGATATAACCTGGACAATGTAGCCAAGGACATCCTCTACAAAACCTTGGACAAAGCCATGTTCAACAAAGTCAAATCATGCAAAACGGCTAAAGAAATGGGACAAAAGTGACATTGATTTGTGAAGGCTCGGAAGCAAATCAAAGAAAACAAATTATCGGTGGGGTATTGTCGAGAAATTTGAGAACTTCAAAATGATCTCGGGAGAGAACCTGGATCAACTAGACGCTCGGTTCACGAAATCACAAATGAGCTATCTCGCACTTGGAAAGGAATATACACGAGAAGGAAATGTGTATGAAGATCCTAAAAAGTCTTCAATGAGAATGGGAAATGAAGGTCATGGCACTAAGACATTCCATGGACCTATCAAAGACATCCAACCATGAGTTATTCTCGGACCTCAAAGCCTACGAGTTTGAGTGAGAAGAAAAGACCGAGGAAGAGACAAGCGTACCCAAAAGCAATTTTGCTCTAATCGTTAAAGATGGGAAGAGAGCCGAGGTCAAAGAAGTAATTGACCCGGAAGAAATAGCCCACGATGGTTAAAAGATTTAACAAGTTCTTTAATAAGAACTACAAGAGAGGAAAGGGTGAATCTTCGAGAAGACACTCGACTCTCCTCCAAATCAAGGGATGATAGGCCAACCAAGAGAAACGGATCATCAAAAAGTTGAGTATCAAAGGGTGACAATCCAAGAATGCAAAGAGTGATCAAAAGGTTGAATATCTATCCGAACTGTAGACAACCAGGTCACTATGCCATTAATCGTCCATATCCTGTAGTCAACAAATACGGGGATGAAGAAGAAAGGAAGGTCTTGAGAGAAAGAAGACAAGAAAGGAAAAAGGCAATGATGGCTGCAGAGATCTGAAAACTTGACCCAAGTCAAGAGAGACGGTGATTGAGAGAAGTGATGCCGACTACTCAAGTGACTCACGAAGAAGAAGCCCGATCCGCTTGATGGCCAAAGAACAAGATCAACGACCAAGAAGATGAGGTACAATCTAACTCATCAAACTCGGACACTTGATGATAGTGATCGTGACACACACACCGTCACCCACTCGATCTTTATGATTCATTAGGCAAAATGATGAAAGATTTTGAACACATTAAATCCTCACACACACTATTGAATGAGGAAAACAGCGACTACTCAAAAGTCAAAACTCAAAGCCGACTAAGGAGCCGAGTACTCTAAGTCAAATAGTGATGAGAATGGAAGTTTAAAAAAGTGAAAATGCTAAATTAGTAGCGAGAAATTTTTGTTATAGAAAAGAGGGAGAATGACCTCAAGAATGTTATTGCCTCATTCACTAAGGCATCTAAATCATTGGATGATCTTATCATGAGTCAAAGAGAATGTGGAGACAATACGGGCTTAGGATTTAATTCCTCGTGCTATGTCAAACCTCAAAAGTAATTTTGGAAAAAGGATCTTCAAGTCATGAAGAGTCAGAAAAATCCAAAACTCTAAATATTGCACACACATTCACTCCAAAGCACAATAACAAGCAAAGCGGCCTTGGTTACAAAGGAAAAGGAAAATGGCCAGTTGAGTGTCTTTGAAAGGACAGTGAGAAGAGATTAACCGAGTCCTCAAAGCAAACTCTAATAGAAAATACTCTGTAAAAGGAAGCGAGCTACCAAAAATCCCAGAAAATCCATAAAAGAAATACATATGATGGGAATGGTAGAAAATATCCAAGCCAAGTGATTGGAATAATGTGAACTATCGGCATAAACTTATGGAATATAAGCCCAAATGGCAAAGGCCAAGAACTCAAGAAAGGCCATTCCAAAAGTATAAGAGCTTTCATCAAAGACACCTATGCACCTAGGCATCACACTCAAAGTCACCACAATTACCAAGGGAAGGCAATTGCTAAAACACATATGCGGGCATACTGGACAAAAGAGGCAATTTGTATGAACCTAGAATCCCCAAGCAATTTGCGAATTAATTATGATTATGGCACGATAGATGGCAACCCCTTAGAGTCAAATCATTTGGCTATAAGTTGGTTGGATCATCTTACAATTCTAACCCCTCGGGACCGGACAAGTATGGGTACCTAAAACTTAATTTCCTTGATTGCGGGTTCAAGGAGCAGTGAGTGCCAAGGAACTGGTACATGGATAGTGGGCATTCCGGACACATGACAGAAACAAGAAAAATCTGTCAAAATTCAAGGAAGTTAAAGGAGCAAAAGTCATATTTGGAGGAAATGAAGCTCCTGGTGAAATAAGAGGCATTGGAACCATCAAGAGGAATGGATTAGAAATCACAGGCGTTGCATATGTTGAAGGACTCAACTTTAACTGCTAAGCATCAGTCAACTACGTGACAAGGGTTACAACGTTGGATTCAACATGGGAATATGCCAAATCAAAGATATCGAATCAAAGAAGAGAAATGGAACAGAAAAGGGGTGAAAAAGAAAAAAATGTAAATCATTTCGAAGAAATCGATTGTATCGGAAAAGACGATTCAGTTAATCGGTGGTGATAGCCGAGTCACTAAGAGAATCTGTGAGAAGTAGAGTTAAATCACTAAGGGATAAGTTTGAATAACTTATGAGCAAAGTGACAAAAACATTTGTCGTTTTGACTAAGCGGGAATGTTTTAAGAAATACGTCAAAGCATAATGATGATGTGTACGGACATAAAAAGCCGCACACCAAGCTTATGATTGGATATAAATCTTTTCCGCATTAAATACGAGACATGAAATGCTAAATAGGCGTGCAAAATCTAAGCCGTTGATTTCGATCACATTTCAAAAAACCACCCGTCGTCCTTTCATAAACCATATTTAAACCATTTTCATCCGTTCTCTCTCACACTTCTAAAAACCGTTCATTTCTTTCTCTCAAAAGCAAAGGCAAAATTCTCTCAAAACCCTATCTATCTTCAAGTCAATTTCGAGTTTTTCTTGATATAATCCTGAAAAATGGCACCAAATTATGACTTTACCAAGTTAGGAAAGCAAATCCACACCGGCTCTACGGTGGATTTCGACGGAATGATGAAACAGGGTCCGACGACACCCTAGTGAAGAAAATCGTTGAAAAGTTAAACGTCCGATGCGAAACCGTTTCGAGCGATAGAATACCCGATGACATATGTGGAGGAGGTCGCACAATTCTCGTGAATCGAGATTCACGATGAAGGAATCAAGTCATCTCATTCACGGAAAGCGGTGACTATATCTGCGCAAGGATTTGGTGACCACGCTCACTACCGGTGAAGGAGCATTAGAGATTAACGAAGTGATGTAAAACTGGTGATGCTTGGAAAGAAATAGCCAAGCGACTTTCTTTGATAAAATAGTGTATCTGACAAACAAGAGCTTGAAGGAGGATTATCACAAGGTGATTGGACATAGTTGCCAAATGTATCGACATCAAATTTGGCGACTTTGACCAATCAAAGGCAAAGCTGATTGTAATGGCTGCAATCATCGAGAAAAGAAAGAAGATAAAGCGGCTGGAGTTTGTCTGGCAGACTCTGCGAACGTGGGGAACAAATCCTTCAAAGAAGATGGCACATTTGGAGGATCCCTAGGATATGGCCTAGTGATTGGCGGCTAATGGAGGTGAAAGGAGTCCCTCTTATACATGGGAAGGCATTCCATGTTAACAAGAGGATGTTTGAGCAAACCTCTCAGGCGCCTGAAGAGAGCTTACGCCAAGAGAGGCGACACGGTGGGAATCGGTGACCACTGAAGATCTGTTGTTTCCTCTCCACCCAGAAGAGAGAGATTTGCCAAAAGACTACTAAGAAGACTGTTGCCCCTGCAAAGAAAAAACCAAACATGCTCGCCTTTGCCCGCAAAGAGTCACTGCCCTGCGGCCGTATCTCCGCCCTGCTAAACGGCGTGGTCGAGAAGGACTCACAAATACCTTCTCCAATCGTCAAAAGAGGAGAACCGAGAAGCCACGACGGCCTGCTCCCAGAGAAAAAGACACAAGACGGCCCCGGCCGCCCAAGACTCGAGAGGACACCGTCTCGAACCGAGTAAATCCCTGGAACAAACAAGGAGACGAAGAAGAATCATCAAGCGATCAATGGAGAAACCGGTGAGTCGATTACTCGGCTAGAGCAAATAACGGAGACTGGCCGGGAGAAGTAGAGTCTCGGATGTAGTTGATGAAACAACCAAGTCTCTTTGAAGGCGTCGCAGAGGCAACCCGACGACATTTGTAGTTCACGGTGAAGCACAGAAAGAAACTGCTAGAAAGCGAGATAGTGATGTAATGATCCTATCCCCACCTTACCCGGACATCCAAAATCGTCTGCGTGAGTGGAAGAAATGGAAGTTGAGTAAGTCAAACAGTTCCAACGACACGAGTTTATAGAAGAAGAAGAGGAGGCGCTAAATTTCCTTGGACTAAAAACAGCGTGCTCCCGAGAACTTGATGAAGACAAGCGCTTAGACATCCTATGATTTTCAAGGAAAAGAGAGAGAAAAGCAAGGTGGGAAGCCGAGGCACGTGAGAAGGCAAGCATCCGCCCTATCTCGGCACCCACAGAACACACACATCCTCTCCTTGATGTCTTCTCGGTGATGATGAGGATCAGGAGAATCCGCTTTGCCCAAGAAGAAGAGCCGCAAATGCAGCAAGCATCGCACGAATCAAGAATCCTTCACGAGCAAAGATTGATGGAGGGACGGGGCGATCCTCGAACACGGTGAAATTGATCCAATGGGAGTGGTTGACAAATCGCCACTTTGTTGTTCTTGCTACCACTTCCCACTCACTCGGAAGAAGATAATAAGGGACTTGGCGATGGCGGGATAATGGGGACCTGATCGAGCCAACCCCTATTGAAGGTGTGTTACCACCGCCCCAACGGCTGAACAATCAATCGAAACAATAAGGGAGCTTGGAGACGAGTGACCCCATTCAAGTCACTCGGTGGTGCGCCCGAGTGGGAAACTCCCTCCACTGCGGCAAGGTCGGAGGATCTTTGCAGATGACTCCACAACGAATCAATGAGGCGAAGTAGAGAAAATACAAACACAAGAAGAACAACAAGTTGCCATCAACGAAGCTCCAGACGATTGACTGGCTGACCGAGGTGCCAACCGCTCGAGAAGGCTAATGACGGCTGCGATGCGGTCGAGGCTTGAGATGGAACGGCCACAGGAGTTAACACTCAGGCGATGAAAGTGCAATCCATGGGGTTGAGACTCAATGGATGCCACCGCAGAAGACCCTAAGACAGTGACACTTTGTCGAAAGGGAGGACAAGGCCTCATTGCGAGTAGAGAGCCGGAGGTCGAAGGCCACGGGAGGTTGAGACTTCCGGGGTAAAGAAAGCGAAGTAGAGAACATCTCTCTGCTATAATCGACCCATCCGAGAAGGAGATAAGCGCACTTCATGATTCCCAGGATAATCTGATGTATCCTTTCTAGGATCGGAGAAGCGAAGAAAAAAGTCGAGTCATCCCCGTGCAAATCCAAAAGACTCATTGCGGATGTTCCAAGCACGAGCAAGTCTAATCCCAAGACTACTCGTCAAACCTTTAACTTTGATGATGAGCCACCAATGGAAATCTCATCATCGTCCGATGACGCTACCGATAAGGCCGAGGACGATCTACGCATGATTGGAAAAATCGGTGAGACCAATGAAGTTGTTGAGGCAGTGAGGCTCAGCAAAGCGAGACCAACGAAGGCTGTTGAGGCAGTGAGGCTCAACAACCTGGGACCACTTCACAACAAAACCCGGTGAACAACGAGACCACTGCACGCAGGCTCCTCAAGCTGCAGCAGGATCGATTCCCAAAAAAAGAACCTCACGCGCACCGCTCATCATTGAAGCAGATCCCGGTTGGCGGTGATGAATCTTTTGTAGAATCTTTCCCTTTTTCTTTGGAGATACGAGAACTCCACGAAGAGTCGAAACGAACAAGCACGCTATCACAAACCAGCTCTGTTCTTCCATCGGACACCATTGTTCCGGTGATTATGATTTTGATCTTTGCATGGCCATCGGCTTCAACAGAAGAATCAAGCGAAGTTCGAGAAGTGTTCAAGGTACTATTCTTTGAGGTTGAACGGATGGAGAGGCATCAGGCCTCTTTGGATATGCGACGACAACAGAGATGCCACCCTTACGGCCGACTTGAGAGGCATAACATCGAGAATCGGGGAATGGTGGCATGATGAGCAAACAATGCGTGTGGAACAAGTGAGATACTTCAGGACATTGTTCAACAAGCTGCTAGTGTGGAGAGCTGAAAATGCTGATGCAAAAACGAAGCTGAGAGAACATATTGAGCACATGCATGAAGCTCATCTTTGCCGAGATAAAGCTACTACGTGAGCAGAATACGAATGATCTACAGCGTTTGGAAGAACACATGACTAGAAAATTCAGCCTTCTCATGGCTGAGATGAAGTGATTTCAGCAGAGTCCAACGCTACTCGATCCGAATTCCGTCTTTGCTTACAACGCGCGGGAGACTTGAAGCAGAACTTCGACTATCCATGAGCTCGACTTCATGCTTGCAAAGATGTTCCCTGGGGTTCCTCTATCCTTTGATGATGCCAAAAAGGGGGAAGAGGAATACCTTAAAACGCTAAAATCGGGAAGCCGAGAAGAAAGGAGCGATTGAGAAGGAAAATCGATTGAGGAAGTCTTAAAACAAAGAAAGGAAGCTTGTTGAGGGGGAAGGGTCGGCGGATGTGACTTTGATGATTGCACAAACCCCCAACAAGGTCCTGTCACAGTGACATTATCAAGACAAACTCCCCGTGACTCTGCCACTCCAACACTCTTTGTATCTATGGTGAAAAGAGAAAAACAATTGAAGCGGGGATGAAGGAAGTGGAAGGAAGAATGGATGCGAGTTATGAACATCTTGAAAGAACACGGAGGCATTCAAAGAGACGAGAGACACTTATGCCATTTCGGATGTCGGGGACGAGCCACGATCGCCTGACGAATTTAAAACGCTCGAACCCGGGGATACTTTGCAAATATGTCTATGGCTCAAGCTTGGGACTTATCTTGGGAAAAGGGTCTCACGTTATGTGAAGAAGCGTGACAGCAAGGACTTAGGTAGTCACTCTGCTGGTCACTCCGGTCACTCTTTGGAAAGAAGAAGACCCCGTCTGACAAAGATACGCCCAGGAGGTAGAGGAAAAGCGAGTGAGTGGAGGAAGAAGCTTGGACCTAGGCCTCCGCCCAAGAATATTGAATACGTAGATCCGGGGAAAGAAAGGAGGGATCTCTTTGGCCGGGCTTGACCAAGTGGCAAATTTGAATGTGGCTAAAACTAACGCCGAGTATGCAAAAAGAATAGAAGAAGAAAACAAGAGACAAACTCGGCTATGGCGGGAGAGACAGGAAAGAATAAGAAAAGATGAAGGCGCCAGGAAGGCATATGAAAAGAAAAAGAAGCAAAGCGGTGACGACGAGAAGAAGAGAAGAAGAGAAGAAGATCTTGAACAAGATGAAAGAAGAGACAATGAAGGAGATGAAGTGTTCTTTGTCAACCCTTCGTGTATTTTATTATGTAAATACATACAATGTAATTCTTATGTAATAAAGCTATAAATTCCTTATTTTTTTGTGAAGACAATTATATGCTCGATACACCTTGTGATTGTGTTAAGTACAAGAATGATATGATCAATAAAAAGATTGATTCTGCGCATACATTCTATGTCAATACACTATCTGTATGTATCTTTGTTATTTGCATTTTTGTATGGTTTAAGTTTTGGCATCATCAAAAAGGGGGAAATTGTTAGGAATTTTATTGTTTAGATTTTGATGAATGCCATGTAAAACTTAGAATAGAAAGTTGGCACCCAATTCTTGTTGTAAAATGCATTGTAATAAATAGAGTCGGCTGGCCGAGTTAAGTCGGCCTACGCCTAACATGCAAGAAGACAATTGAAGACTTAAAGGAAGACTCCATTGCGAGGCATTTGAGTATGGCAAAGAAGAGTGGATGGGAACTCTCTTGAAGAAGCGGTGAGATGCTGGTGAGTGGAGCATCAGTCAAGTCAACTCAAGAAAAGCAAGTCTCAAGTTGAGGTGTGGAAGAATCATCCATGATTGGAAGTGACTCTAAGTCACCTGGGGAAAGCAAGGAAATGCATCAAGTCGAGATAAGCGAAAAGATCCGTTTACGAGAAATCAAGAGAATTACATAAACAAGTAATATCTCCATACCACCTTTCTCGAGTGCTCGATCCCGGAAGCGTGCAAAAGGAATGAACAATGGGAAGCACTACACCGTGTCGAACTACGAAAAGGTGAAAGAACAATTCATACGAGGAAATGGCAATTCCAAGAAGCGCAACAAGACAAGCCAACGACGCAAGTGACTTTCAAAAATAAGCCTATCTCTTCAACGGGCAAATTTTTGAAAGTTCACTATAAAAGGCGAGGAGTTTGTTTGAGAAAATACATAGATGACACACATGTGAGATATACAACCATATTAGAAAAACTCGAAATAGTCTCAATCCTCAAGCCTACATTACGAAGAACATCAATCCAACACTCACCCGTGAAGGAAAGATAACTTCAACCGAGTTGAAGAGGAAAATACGAAAACAAGGGGTCTACATTCCGGAAGGATTGTAGGAAGGTTCAAGGTTGAGCAAGTCTTAAGCTTTTGGAGGGCTTCGTGATCAAATCCAAAGAGCTTGAGCAAGTGTTTGTAGTAGCAAGGCAAGGCCTGTGAAGAAGAAGCGAGTCGCACGAGAAGCACCGGTGAGTGATCAAGGCGTCTCGGGCATCGAGTCCCAAAGGATCAAGTCAAATTTGTGTGATCAAGACTTGTATCTGGACTGTTACCACTTTGTAAAGCGATCATTACCTAGTGGATTCCTCCGGGAGTTGGAGAAGAGAGGAGTAGAAGAATTACCCCATCTTGAACCTCTATAAAAATTTCATTGTGTCATTTACATTTCAAAGACTTTAATTCTTGCAATTTTAATCGCTTATATCTCACGATAAATTTGCTATTCACTTGATAAATTATAAGTACTAAACCAAGCACTAAACTCTTACTTAATCAAACTTAAGGGTGTTAAGTCTTCAATGAAAACAAAACCACAAATCGAGTTAATTTAGAGCTACACGGTGAGTTACTCCATCAACACTCAGTTGAGTTTGTTGAGTGATTAACTCTCTTGAGTGACTAAGTTATTTGTCCATCAGGACAATGGTGTGTAGTATCAACTCAGTAGATTTAAAATGACTAAATCGAAAATTTGGTAAGGTTTATTCAACCCCCCTTCAAAACCTTACACTTACACCCCTTGGGACCTCTGATTCATCTCCGAATCGGATACTAGAATGTGACGAAAATATGACTCCAAAAGAAGGAATGGATTTTGATAATATCGACAACGGAATACCATTTTAAAAATGATTCTTAATAAATAAAAAAAAGTATGTGTTCAAGAATATGTTGTGATTTGCTTATTTATTTGTTAAACTATCGCTTATTCACATATTACAAATTGCATATGTGTGGTTATTGTAATGTTTATTACTACTATGTACTCAACTTATTTGTGGTGGTTGTAGTGCTTTCGAGCAAATAATTCAACATTCTTGCAAAATTTGGTTCTTGTAGTCCCATATATTCAATTGCTTATTTATGGGTAAAATATTGTTTGTGAAAGGATGTTATGGTGCTTAGAAATCAATTGAATTATGCTTACCTACCATCAAACCATCAAAATAATTGCTTACAAAGCAATTGAATTCGCTTACAAAGCAATTAAATTTTGCTTACAAGACAACTGAATTCTGTTTACAAAGCAATTGTTTTTTCGCACAATATCTAAAAACCACGAAAATAAATACGACACTAACTATAAAATATTTCTATATCGACTACGCATGTACGTCAAAACCAACCATATTTAAAATGGCTATAAAATACTACAATATTCAACATTTTGATCAAAGTATGAAACAACAACGTTTCGTTGTGATCATAACTCGATTTAGCAAACTCCTTTGCGGTCCCAAAACCGACTTCCTCCGCTCGTTCATTACATCTTTTGCCATTTCCAACAGAAAATCTATCAAAAAAAAAAAGACACTAGTCATTTATATAAAGCATTTATTAACAAACAAAAAATTGAAAACATAAAACAAACTATAGATAAACATAACTATCAACAACAATAAGCGATTGAAAACATCAATAAGCAATCCCCGACCTTAGAAAAAACATGGCAATACTAATTACCCCTAATTTGAGAGCATAATATAAAACATAGATAAACATAATATAAAACATACATAAGCATAATAATCAACAACAATAGCGGTTGAAAGACTCGTTAATTAAGCACCAAAGACATATAATTAAGTGGTAATTACGATGATTGATGAAATTGAAAAATGAAAAATAAATATTAATTACCGGAATCTACACATATAGAAGCCGTCACCAAGCGGTCTCTGTAATCTTGAACGGTTTTGACGAATGGATTTCTAGGTCGAAAAGTCCTGCAGCTGCCGTTAACGGCGATCTCGATTCTATCAGGCCTCAAACAAACAAAACCACCAGGCAACAATTGCGCCCCGTCGTGCCCCACCAAAAACACCTCCGCCCCAATCCTAGAGCATCCGATAGCGCCACGGATCTCCGACAATATGGAGCACAATGTATCCGGTGGCGGAAGACGGAGCGTCGGTGTCGCCATAGCCCACAGGAGGTCGGGGCGATGGTGCGGTAGTCTAGCGCAGAGAGGTGAAGCATCCGGTGGTGCCACAAGTACTAAAGCTCAGGAAAGCCGTGGAGGAAGATGACCTTTATCATGGTAGGGATGAATTTGGGGATGGTTTGCGGAGAGAACATTTGGGAGGAAAAGATATGCAAGATATTAGTGACTCTTATTTTAGATAAACACGTCTCCTTAACCGTTCCTAATTTCTAGCCCACTACCAAAAATAATTTTCCTCCCAAAAAGCGATATTAATTAAAATTACCAAAAAGTCCTTATTTTTATAAAGTTATCTATTAAAAATAGTAAAATTTATTTAATTTCAACCGTTTAAAAATTAATCAATGCCTCGATTTGGTCTCGTGTACTCACCTAAGATATGTGGACTCACAAGATCCAAATCCTATATATATATATATATATATATGACATTTCATTTAATTATAAATTAACCGATTGATTTAATTAATACGTTTGCAACGAGGCATCGATGATTAAACGATGATGACATTAAGGTGAATGTTGTTGAGAATCGACTTTTGATTGATTCTCTCAAAGTCACATATAAAGAAACCTCGATTGGTTAGCATTTACTCATATGTGTATATGTGTGTGTATAAGTTCGCGATATCTTATGTTTATTTAGTGGTGAGATTTTTTTGTTAATCTTTGTTTTTGATCATGACCTATACATATGAAGTTTTGGAACGATTTTATCAATGGTACATACAAAGAACAAAATGATGCAATATAAGGCATAAAAGAAGACAATATTGTGTCGGATTAAAGTAAGAGAAATCCAGGATTTTCATGCAACGTAATTGCCAAAATTATAATTATTGTATACAATTAATAAATTGATGATATTTAATCCTATAGATACAATAAGTATTTATTATTTTTCTAATCAATCTTATAGATACAATGAACTATTAATTGGAGTTTTTTAAAATTGAGCCTTGGTAAAACAATTGGCGATATCTAATTGTACTTTTATTAAGTGTCAATGGTGGGATTATTCAAACAAATAGGACACTCTTCCATCGGACTCAACCCTTCATCAACATCTTCAATCGTAATCCTGGGCGTAACATCCTTCAAGAAACACCGTGAGTCCTCATCGATTTATATACCGGTAGTCCAATAGCTAGATCGGATCAAACATTCGGGCCCAATCGCCCTATCCATAGTGGCATCTAATGGCCCACACTCTTGTTGCACCGTGCAAATATCGATATCTAGAATGACAGAATCAGTCCAAGAGAGGTATTATGAGGATCAACCAACTTTTGTATGGCGAAATATAAGGCCTCATCGACTAGCCTTGGAATTACATCATGGGAATAATCTCATATTCTTTAAGCTTTGTCGCTCGTGTGTTTTTTTAGGAACTTTGTATTATTCTTACATTGTTGGGTTGGTAGAAAGAGGTCCTCTATATCACCATCAATAGAAAGTTTAATACAACCCTCAAACCCCATGATCATCATCTCATCTCAACCCAACTTGGGTTTCTAATTTCAATTATGAAGTTAGTTCGAATATGAATATGCCACCACCATCATCATCACAATTACTAGCTAGGCCATCTAGAATGATCTCATTGTCCATCCAAAAAAGAAAACTATATTCATATTCGGGTCCGCTTACTACCCATATTTGTACGTAGAATGATGAATAGTATAATACTCATATATTTGAGAAGATATATACTATCGAAAAATATACCAGTATGGCTTTTAACCTTGAATTTCTTCGACCCACACAAGCACACACACACACACATATATATATTACTATACAAAAAGGAAAACTAAGTGATATATATACAAAATGAATTTTAATTGTAGTTAATATAAATGGAAACTAATAGTTAATTACTGAGAATTTCAATTTTGAAAGACTTAATTAAAGCTACTATTTGAAGGAAAGATATATGTATCCCTTCATTTATACTATATTATATTATTATTTATTTACTATTATATTATATTTTTATATCTTATACACAATGTTTCTTCCTTTTTTAAGTTTTGAACATATGTACTTTGTAATTTTTTTCCTAAAAAGTGATCCGTTCATGTTGAACTAGACTTTTAGTTTGAAACAAATACTAAAATCTATTGGTGGCAATAACATAAATTATAATTATTTTTCCTAAAAATTAGTCATGTCATGTTTATGTCGAACTAGACTTTTATTTGGGGACAAACACAAACACTAAAAAACTAGTGAGGAAGATCGATTCAACACTACATAATACATAAAATTATACAAAGTGGATAGCTAGTTAATGTTTTATTCACTTGACTCGTTCTAAGTTAAGTTAATCGGATGTGGATTTTCTAGTGTCCACACACCCAACATAATCGAATCGAGTAATCAATCATCTCGAGATGATGGGTCTTTATCATCGGCTTGTGGTCCTTAGTACTTTGTAAATACTTGAGGACATTCTTTGCGACTTTAGAATACTTGTCATAAGATTCGTACTAATATGCTCAATTGCTAATAAATTAAAAGTAGTGAGGTCGGACCGAGGTGGTAAGTATTATGGAAAATTTAATGAAAGTGAAAAAAGTCCAGGTTCATTTAAAAAATTTCTCGAAAGTCACAACATTTATGCACGTATGCAATGCTTGGTATACCTCAAAAAATGGTGTAGTAGACAGACAAAATCGTTTATTAATGGATATGATTAGGAGTATGTTAAGTAATTTCTCCTTACCTCTATCATTGTGGATGCATGCGTTAAAAGCGATGCATACCTTCTCAAGTGGGATCCTAGTGAGGCAGTTCCTAAAACTCCTTATGAACTAGGGACATGTAGGAAACTTAGTTTTGAGACATCTTCATGTTTGGGGTTGCCCATCAAGTAAAGTGTATAATCCACATGAAAAGAAGCTTTGATACCACATTCAAACTCAAATTGAATTTCGTATATTCTTTTATGAAATTTATCATAATTTTTAATGCCCAAAACAGCTTGGGAAATCAAAATTTTCACAATTCAGAAAATAGATCGACACGAGTTTAGATAGTTACCTTGATCCATGTCTTAATTGTCTTTGAGATTTGTTGTACAATTTTTCTTCCTCCTTACTTTTTCTTTTCACTTCCTCTTGATGGATAGAAGAATCCACAACTTTTTCTCTTTTATAATATATAATTTATACATTCATTTCTTTTCATATTAAAGAGAGAGGAGTTATCATATTTTCTCATATATGGCAAATGAAGAGGGATTATTAATATGGGTCACTTAATGGCATTAAAGAGGGTCATTAAAGTTAGAACCCACACATTTATTAATATGGGTCACTTAATGGCATTAATTCCAATATTTCTCCCACTTGGCCCATATGATGACTTGAGGTTTTAATAACAAATTTAAGTGTGCACAATATATTAAATCCATCTTAATGTCAATTATACTTATCTTTAATTAGCTAAAACTGATTGGATCATGGCGATCGCACATCATTTATTTGGATATGATTCCTTCCATGTATCACAAGATCAGTCTAACATAAGATTACCCTTAATGAGGTGTCAAGGTGAAACATAAGTCTCAACCATACAGTCTTCAATAAATACTACTTCTGTTATTATATTGAAACAATAGATGTACACAAGCAAAAACACAGCTATAAACGGGCTCAGAGTGTCAGAACATAAGGTGGCAAAAAATGAAGAAAATATTTGATACTTGGTGAAGATAATAATTAATTTACTGCCCTCACTATGCATGGGAGTAGTAATTCCATGTCACAAGGTTCAACCCAGAAGGAAGCAAGAAATTGTTTCCCCTAGATTCGAACTCGCACGAATAATCTTGAGCAATTTTTATCTCACTCTTTTACCAATCCACTATGCCCTACACTTCATCGTTTTTATTTCTTCTTTTGATAATATTTGTAGTTCGGTCTCGCATGTTTATTTTGTGTATCTATGTCATACCTTAAATTCGTTATTGTATAATTTTGAGAGTTGATAATTTTACTTTTGAAAGTTGATTTTCATACTCTGGTTTGTTTAATTGATTTAACTCATATGATAAATTACATATATATTACTTTTGATATTTAAATTAATTACAACAATAAATCAATTATTTTTAAAATTATAAATATACGTAAGGTATTGCCAATATTCTCTTGAAATTTATTTTATTTTTCAAATATTCTTCAATAGGTGCAATGTTATGTAAAATAAAAACTAATGTCAATGTTATTCTTTTATAATGTATAAGATCATATTAATTTTTTTGTGAAGAATCTAGATCATTTCAAGTATAATTTTTGTAATTCACACCTTATTCTTATCCAACTTCTTCAACGTTTATAATTTAGTGGGATTGTACCTAAGAACTTTTGATTTTCTCTTTAAATTTAGATTTAATGATGAAAGAATATAGTCCTCATTAATTTATTGAAACACTTATTTAAATTTCTATACATTATTTTGATCATAAATTTTACAATTAAAATTAAAACATCTCTAAATGGTTGTATATGATAACAATTATTTTAATTTATGATATATTACTAAGAAGATATATTATGATAGAATATTTTATTAATGAATAGTCAATTAAATATAAAAAAGAAGAGAAATTTTTCCCGATTAATTTTCGGTGTTTGCTTCATCGAAAAGTCTACTTTAACTTAATTTTTTAAGTGGTACTTATTGAAAGATTTATAAACTCAAGATGGTAACAAATATTTATTGCTCAGAAATATTGTATATATCTCTTTCATATATTGATTGAAATATTTTTTTCTCACGCCAAATTATATTTATATTTAAATTGATTTTGGAATATGGACTTTTTTATGGATGATTTGAAAATATTTTATTATTAATAAGATGTTTGATTTTATATCATGCTTTTGAAGGAATATCTGGATTTTAATTTTATATTGATTCAACTGTTGCTCCAATATTTATTTTATTATATTTGTTTTTGAAATATTGGTATTTTCAAAAGTATGAACAAATACTAATTAAGTTCAGTCTAGAAAAATAAATTATCTTCTAATTGGTCCACTCATCAACGTTGGTGTTAAATTTGATGATAATATGCTTAATTAAGAATAATTAAGAACTCTAGTTCTATCGAATAAAATTAGTATATATATAATATAACTAAGGCAACTCAATTAGGAAAAAAAGAATAAAAAAAGAAAAGATATAAAATAAGATACAGTTTTGGACAAATCAATCCAAATATTCTCCTAACCAATGCATGTTTTGGAGTTATCCAAAATTAGCGGTGCTTTGATTTGGTAAGTCAATGACAAGAATCTTTAGTAACATAAATATTTTATTGGCTAATTATTTTTTCGGTCATGATTGTAATATTTTTTGAGATTTGAAAATTTAAAAATTCTATAATCAATCCTATAATTGTCCTATACAATCAATAAATTGACTGTAATCATTACTATAGATACAATAATTATTTATTATTGTATTTATTCAATCTATAGATACCATCAACTATTGATTGAAAGAATTTTAAAAGCGAGTCTTTGGTAAAACAATTGAGAATATCTATTTATATCTTTTAATGGAATTTGACTATGCTACACACAATGGGATAATTGACAAGAAGTTTAACAAAAATGAAAAATCGTACCTTATGATTGAAGATTTGTCAATTTAGAAAAATTTATTAACTTAAGAAAAGACAATAATTATCAATGGGAGTTTTTTTTTATTTCCAAGGGTGCACAAGTTTATGATTGGACAACAATATATTACCTTAATTAAGAAAAAAACAACTAATTAAAATATTTACAAAACTAAAAATGGTAACAAATATTTGATTGTTGAAAACGTACGTATCTCTTTCATATCTTAATATGAGATTAGTAAAACTAATCAAATTGACATTAAATAATTGACAAGATCAATCAATACTACAATTGTCCTATAAAATCAAACATATAATTACTTGATTGGTATACGTAATCAATTAGTATTTATTATTTTTATAGTTTATTAACTATAACTTTAGAAAACAATCATTAAATTCATGATGTTTTACCTTGTTAAATCAATAAATCAGTATTGGAAGATGAAATAATCAATATCTAGCGGCCAATGTATGTTTTGGAGTTATCCAAAATTAACGGTGTTTTTGATTTGGTAAGTCAATAGAATGATTTTTGTAATGAAAATAATGTACTCTTAACTCAATATATGATAATTAATAATTATATTGTCAACCAATGCCATTAAATAAATTTTTGTAAAATCAATTATTTAATCATTTATAAAGGATTAATCGATTGATTTACATTTTAAAATAAACTTCAGTTAAAATTTTTTGGATTGTCAAACTTCCGAGTGTATTTTATCATTTCTTTTGATTGATGAGCGATTCACATCAATCCATTGTTGATCAAAATGAAAAAACTCATGGGGTTTACATACATCTATTTAAAATAAATGTCAAAGAATGAATATTGATATCGTTGTACTAATTCTATACCCCTGTTTGATTTATATCATGTTTATGTTTGTAAGTTTTTTAGTGGATTACTATGATATTGTTGTAAACTTTATGCTAATACTACTAACGTTTATATCAATGACATAATAGTTCATTTTAAATTTTATTCACGGTTATTTCAACCATATTATTTTGAATAATATCTCAATTTATATTTTTGATTAACAATGTGAAGTATTCATATTTTTCAACAATACAAGTACAATATAAAAATACATGTGTTACAAATTATATATAATTGTTTATAGAGAGGTGTGTTAGAAAGAAAATGATATATAAAACAATAATTTAGAGACATGCATAAATTGAGGGATAATTTTGAACGAGTTGAATTAGACATTTAAGTTTATAGTTGGAAATATAAAATTGATAGAAAAACTTTTGTTTTTAATAACCTTATACGAATATTACTATTAAAATAAAGTAATAAATACCGAGTTCATGTTAATAGCTATTATAAAACCATAATATTAAAATAAAAACATACGTGCAACGCACGGGGTGAATTACTAGTTTAGAGATATTGTCGATTCAAAACTACAACATAAATTATATTAGGTAACACCCGAAAAATGTTACTAATGCCCATAAAATGTTACTATAGACAATAGGTAGCACTTTTATGGTGTTGCACTGCCCGTGCTACCTATAGTCTAAAGTATCACTTTTATTAGCTTTTGGTGACACTTTTTCTAAGTGTTACTTTAAGTTCTCTATTGATAACACTTGGAAACAATATTTCTAAAATATTACATATGAATCTTATGTAACACTATTTATATTTGTAACACTTTTAAAAAAATACTTCTACAAAGATGTTACATATGAATCTTATATAACACTTTTTTATAGCACTTCGTAGAAAAATCGTTTTTTGCCACCAAGTAGATTCAAACCCACGATCTGTTATGTGTGGAAGTGACAATTTGCCACTAAGCTAAGTTGATTCTTATTACAACTTTTGTATTGTTTTATACACACACACACACACATATATATTTTAAAATTGTATAAAAACATATTATATGTATATATAATATATTTTATATAATAAAGATTATATTATATAATATATCTATTAAATTATATTATACATCTTTGTATATATCAAATTTTATATTATATAGAATATAGTTTGAAAATCATATTATGTTATATATTAAAGGACACAAAAAATTAAAAATATCAAAAATATCTAAATGAATTTATCGACGATCAATATTCAATCAAGTAAAAATAAAAAGTATATATAAATATAAAATTAATTAACCAACGAGATAAAAAGGTTTTATGATAAAAAAAAATTAAACAATAAATAAATAATTTCGTGGAAAGAATTCCTAAGTAATTATCGACAACATCAATTTTCCATCGTTATTACAACGGAATTAATTACCTCCATAAAAATAAAGGCATAACCAAAATACTTTATAAAAAGAAAACATAAATTCAGTAAAAAATAGAGGACATGAAGTCTACAATTTTTAGGTTTGGTGATTTTTTTCTTCACCTATTTTGTGACATCAATTAATTAAATAAATCGTTGACATGATTTAATGATAGTTATATAATTTTGTGTTACTAAAATATTGCATTAAAAGTATTAAAATTAATAAAATATAGTGTTACCAATAGTGATTCTTAAATAAAGTGATACTTATTTGCGTTACAAAAGAAATAACAAAAAAAAGTGATACTTAAAAAGTGTTATTTATTTAAAAGTGTTACATATAAGCGTTACATATTGATATAAAGTGCTACAAAAGTGTTACATAAAATTATAATGTAAAAGGTGTAACAAACACGTGTTACATATGTACCTTATGTAAAAAGTGCTACAAAATTTGAGTTACCTAATATCATTTATGTTGTAGTGAATGAATATGCAATTGGCAAATCCTTCAAAAATATATATTTACCGTGGTAGTAATAACTACCACGATAGAAATTTATGTATCTATTGTCATGTTATAAATTTATATCGTGGCATTGGTTTCCACATTAGAAATGTATATCGTGCCAATAATTACCACGATAAAAATTTATGAATCATAAAATGGAAAACATGCCATGATATGTATTTATAACGTAGAACTTGTGTCACGTTATGAATTTCTATCGTGGCTCGGTTGCCATGTCATTAAATTTACAACATGATTATCATCTTTAAATTATTTTTTGAAAAAGTTAAAACAATGAGAAAAGAGAGAGAATATTCTTTGTTTATAGTGTTTAAAAGGAACAAAAAAGTAAGGGTATTTAGGTAAAAGACTAGAAAAAAATGAGCCGAAAATATGTTTTTTATAAGAGTGGGTAGAAAAAAGTTTTTCTTATCAAAAGTGTCTACTATACACCATTTCCACATAATAAAGAAATATAATGATCAACAAAATAAGGTTTTAATTACTTTAGGTTATATCCTTGGTTTACACTATAATTACTAGTCAACATTAAATTTGTATACTTCTCATTGTTCAGAATCATTACCCAATAATTCGTGACAGAAGCAAGATCAACATTGGTACGTATTTAGTGCAACGTCTAATCAGACCAGTCAGATCTAACTAGGTTTAAAATTTAGTTTTAAATCCGTATATGAATGATATTCTTTTGATGCTAGAAAAAGAATAATTTTTGCAGGGGCAGGTCTCTTGTGAGATCGTCTCACGAACCTCTTCCTCTCTTTCTCCTGCCCCCCCTCTCGCTCCTCTCATTAGTCTTGTGTCCCCCCCTCATTTCTCTCCCCTCACATCCACTTTTCTCATTGTCCGTCATCTCTCTCCTCACACTCACTCCTCACACTCACTCCTCTCGTGGACCTTTTCTCTCCTCACATCCCCGCTCCTCTCTTTCTCGATCTCCCCACGTCTCACTCTCTCTCCACACATGTGTTCGCCAAAAATATTTGGATCATACAACTGCAAAGTGTACGCGGTGTAGTTTATAGAATAATGGCAAGCAAGGTCGTATTCCTCGGGACTGATCGCATTCCAATTTTATTGAAGCAATCGAATATCCAAATTGTAATAAAAATAATAAATACAAGAAAAATAAAATAAATTTGCGAACCCCACAAGTATTTTCAACAAATATAGGAGCAACCTTAGGCACATACTCAACATATTTCTTCAATTTTAAATCCAATTAAAGTTTCAAAACCAATTCATGCAATTCTATGGGTTCAATTTCTAAGATAGTTTATTCCTCATCCCGGGCGATAAATAAAAAGTAGATTAATAACAATTGTAGATCTCCGATCGTTACAACTATTATTAACTCCCAAAAGATTTATGAATTGAATGACTCCCACAAATAGTTGTAGGTCTCTCGACGTTACGCCCATTTATGTCCAATTCGATTTCCATCTTTGTTAGAACTCATCTCCGAATCTCGCACTAACAAATATAACATGCAAATTATTGGCCAAATAAAAGCAATTAAGAATAAGCATTGAATTCATAAAAAAGAAAACATGAATCAATTAAGAAAATAATTAATTAAGATTTAACATTAATCCATAGTTTTGATTATGCCCCTAAGATCCGAAAGATTAGCAAAACATTGATAACAAATTCATAGACAAATTCGAAATCAACATTATGACATCGTTTAAGCACATACAAGAGTTCTAGACATAGAAAGAAAACTCCTTGTAAGGATGGATTCCCCTCCTAAGCCGAAGCTCTTGTGCTCCCGTAGATGCGAAAGGCCTTGTCTTGTTCTTCGCGACCTAGCCATCCTCTCTCGAGAAGAATTCGAATCTTGTGTTCCTATGTAATTTTTGATGTGTTGTATGATGTATTGATGAATGAATTTTCGTGCAAGCCTTGGGTCTCTTTTATAGATGCTTGGAGAGATCACTTGTAGAGTTGGAATGGGAAAAGAACTCCGAAAACGCGTTTGGTAGAGTCCCACACACTGCTGTGGCACCACGGTCGTGTGGTGTCTTGCGCAAACCGTTTCCCATACTCCCCCTACGGGCTTACACGGTGCGGCCGTGCGGGCTTGGTTTCCGATCCCTTGTTTCTTTTCCTACTTCACACGGTTATGTCACTCCACACCAAAGCATTTTCACACGGCTGTTAAGTTGGTTTTATACCAACGTATTGAGTATTCTAGACAAGGATTTTGCGTTGTTTTTGGGAGTTTTAGTATCGTTTGAGTCCTTTTTATTTCATTAGGTGTCATTATCGAAGTCGTTAACAGTTATGGTAGCCGAAGGGCGATGAAAAATGATAAAAGAACATGTTTGAGAGGAAGTCGCGCACTTGAGGAAGAGAAAACGTAATAAAACGCCGAAAGTGCGGGAGCGACACAACGCTCAAATCAAGCGATGCGGCCCGATAAGGGGCTGACTGCGCGCTCCAAATCAAAGACGCAGCGCACTTCGAAAAAAGGTACGTAAACGCCTGATATTTAGTGAGCGATGCTGCGCTCCATTTGAGAACCACATCACACGAGTGGATGATGAGCGGTGATCTTGGAGCACCGGCGCTCAAATCGGCGCCGCAGTCACGATGTACAGACTAATAACTCACGTTTTTACGGGTTTTGAGGGTTTTGACCTATAAATACATCAAGGGACGTACGTAAAGGGGTCGGACATTATTTTGAGCACAACGCAAGGCAAGAAGCACAGAGCTGGGTTGGGACGAAAATTGGAGGCACTTCTCTTACGGACACGAGAGAGAATTCCTTCTTCTTCTCTTTTCAATTCCTTCTTTGTTTTTCTTTGTCAATTCTTGAGATGTATAATTATTTCTTTATGAGTTTTTGTACATCCAACATGAGCTAAACCCATCTTTCTAGGAATTGATGTAACTTACGTTTGAACCTATGTTTTGATTTCTAGTTTATGAGATTCGCATGTTAGTTAATCTATTTGTGCTATTTAAATTGATTGCATCGGATTATCGATCAATAATTTATATTATTTGGTGTGTTTGATTTGACACTCGAGAGAGGTAATTGAACACCTGGCCATAGAATAGCATAAACCAGGGTTTCATAAAACCGAGACATTTATGAATCTTTTGAAGCCTACGATAGAATATTCATCGAGCATATTAGGGTTTAATTTATGATTTTTATAGAGATATCGAAATCGGAAGTGGAACCTAGAATCACTTGGCACTCAAGAGAGAAAGTGATAAACGGTAGGAATATTGGCTTATAGAATAATAACGCGTGATTAATAAACTGGATTGAGAACAGGGGGATAACTAGGTGAATCAACCCTCTAAAATTCATCTTCCAAGTGTTTGATAATTTATGCGAACCACTTTGTTAGTTTAATTTTAGTTTTCTTTTTAGTTTGATAAACATCTCTCTGTTTTTGATTTCTAAATAGAATTAAGCTATTTTAATTACGAAGACTTAGTATAAAATTCGATAACAATCCCTGTGGAGGCGATAACCCCACTTTCAAAACTATACTAAAACTTGACACCGTACTCTTGCGGTAAGAATTTCACGATCAAGTTTTTGGCGCGCTGCAGGGGATTGTTTTATCCTATTTTACGCTAATATCTTTGTTACCAAGTAATCTTAATCCTAATCTAGACTAGTTTAGGAATTATAATTTCGTGTTTCTCATTGACTTGTCTGTTTATGTGAGATTCTAAAGATATTAATTTGCTTCCTTTTGATCCAGATTGAAAGGACATTTCGAGCAATCGAAGCGAGAAAGCGAGCACATAACCGGGCAATGGCGGAAGATGGGGACAAGGAGAACACATGAAATTTGGTTGTGAATGTGCCACCACGGCTGAGGCACAAGAAAGGGCAATCAGGGATTATTTTCGTCCGACCGTGAACTTAATTACTCGGAATTGTCTTGACCATAAATGCGAATAATTTCGAATTAAAACGGGCCTCATAAGCATGGATCGTGCCAGAATCGGTTTGGAGGAAATCCGTGGATGATCCGAATACACATCCGGCTACATTCTTGGAGATTTACGACACCATCAAGATGAATGGTGGTGTGGAAGAAGAAGCCATTAGATTGAGGCTTTTTTGTTCTCACTTCGGGATAAGGTCATACGGTGGTTGCAGCGTTAGCCCCCTAGGAGTATTACAAGTGGGATGATCGACTCAAATTCTTTTAGCAAAATTCTTCCCTCCCGGCAAAAAGACACTCCAACTAGGGATGGCACAGGCGGGTTTGGGCGGGTTTAGCCAAACCCGAGACCCGCCCGCCAAGGAAAACTAAGACCAGGACCCGCCCGCCCGCCCCCCCGCCGCCCGTTCAAAACCCCAGGAGTGGTCTAGACCCATTAGACCCGCCAATATATTTTTTAAATTGTAATGATTTATTTTTTAGAATTTGTGGCAAAATTTTCAAAATCAATAATAGGTATTAAAAAATAGACTTATTATTACCTACAAAATTACAAATTGTGTGTAATTGAGTTCAAAATAATGCTTATCGTGCATATGAACCAATTAAATTTCAATAATAACTTGTTCGTATTTTTTTTTTTTAAAACAACTTATTCTCGTATTTAAGTGTGATTGTTGGGATGTGAATGTCTTCTGGCTAATCGAAGTCTTAAACACATGTATTGCAAACTTTACTCCATAGATATTTATAGATTTCTTATATTAATAGTTCAAAAATCAATACAACACTCAAATTTAAAAGTAAATAATACAAAATATCTAAATATATATTAAAAATATAATAAAAAATAATATAGCGGGTCGGGTCCGGGCGGGTCCTATTGGACCGGGACCGCCCGGACCGGCCGGTTTTGTAGTGTTAGATCCAAGACCCGCCGGACCCGTTCAGCCAGCCTAGACACCCCCAAGGCGGGTTTGATGCGGGCGGGTTTTAACCCGCCCATTGCCATCCCTAACTCCAATCGGAAAAGTGAGATATCCCAATTCCAACGATTGATTTTAAGTGTTATATGAAGCTTGGGGGCGATTTAAAAGATCTGTGCGGAGGTTCCCACAACATGGTTATGCAGATCGGCGAGGGTTCAATATTTTTACAACGGGTGAATGGGCATACAAGGGCGATATTGGATGCGGCAAAGGAGAGGTATATTGATGGCTAAAACTCCAACTCGAGGCCTTACTTTTGCTTGAAGAAATGGCCACAAATAGTTATCAATGGCCCTCCGAGACGTCAACGCCAAAGAAGGTTGCGGTGTTCTTGAGCTTGATACAATGTCGACTTTAGCGGCTCAAATCTCGAGTCCGATGAAGCAATTAACAATCATGAATACTAGTGGCACACCACGCACAAAGAAGTCGAGATCCCACCGCGGCTGTTCACGCGGCCGCCATTCACGAGGCCGAGCAAGTTAATTATGTGAATAACCGGGATTTTAACAATCGAGGTACTCAGTTACCAACTCATTATCAGGGACTTCACAATCATGAGAATTTCTCTTATAGCAACAACAAGAGTGTATTGGACCCACCTCCAGGATTATCCCAACCCATCTAGTTCAAATGCACTCGGAGGTGAAAAATGCGTCGCTAGAAGAGATACTCGGCTCATTCATAGGAGAGACCAGGAATCGGATGAACAAGTGATGCACAGTTGATAGCCTGGTACAAAAATGAACACAATGGAGACGCATATTAGGTCGATCGAGACACAAATGGGTCAGTTGGCGACATCAGTGAATTCATTGCGCAGAGAGGAAAATTTCCAAGCGATACAAAGGTAAACTCGAGAGAGCACCGCAATGCGATTTATGTGAAAAAGGAGACGGAAATTCGGCTTGACCAACAATGCGCCCATTTATGCGAAGGGAGTGGAATCCAAGAAAATGAAGTTGGAGGAGTTTGAGATTGTCTATTTGAGGAGAGGAATGTAGTGCAATAGTGGAGAGTAAACTACCTCGGAAAATGAAGGATCAAGGAGTTTTACTATTCCTTGTGTACTATGGAGGAGTTTTCTTTGAAAAGCCGATTTGTGATCTTGGGTCCGGTGTGAATCTTATATCTTTCTCGATGTTACGAAGCTTGGGCTTGGGGAGGTGAAACCGTCTAATATCACGTTGCGGTTCTTTTGATCGATCCATCACCTATCCTTGGGGAATCATTGAGGGCGTGTTGGTAAGAATTGATAAATTTGTTTTTGCTTTGGATTTTGTAGTGTTGGACGTGAATGAAGACCACAAAATTAAGTATAATCTTTGGCGGCCGTTTTAGCTATAGCCGGGCTTTGATCGATGTAGAAATGGGAGCCGACTCGGGTCAATAAGGAGAAAGTCGTATTCACCATCCATCCAACCAAGAGGCTCAAATTTGAATCAATGATGGTCATCAGGATGGATGGGAATATAGTCAAGATATTGGAGGTTGGGAAGTATCTAAGGGAAATATGGACAACGTTCCCATTGGAGCTCCAACTTGACGATAATCCGACAAAGTTTGGTTGAAGACCGTAAACTTATCACTTCTTAGGTGCAACCCAAACCCCTTTTATTGCTTTTCGTAGTATTAAGATAGTTTAGTAGTTTTTTCGTTTTAATTGCATCATAGTTGATTTTGCATTTTTAGGAGTAGTAAGTTGCATCACATCTCGCCCTTTTATTTGTGTACATAAGATACGCGCTGATGAGAAAACCAAGGGCACGGATTTTAAAGACTGGCCCTTAACGTGCGTGCAGCGGTGAACATACATTCAGGTTTTCAGTGGCAGCCGCTAGCATGGGGCGCTGCATCGCTGAGATGGTCGCACTTTCTGCGAGTGCTGCAGGTGCCCATAGAGGCGCCCGCAACACCATGGACTAGCTTTTTTTAAAACAGCCGGCCCCCTCATTTTCAAAACACAACATCCACCCTCATTTTCTCTTAGAACTCGACGGGCATAGCAAGTTTTTCACCAAAACTCTCACAAATCCCTCCTCTCCACAAGAGAAGCACTCTAGCATCCCACACATCACCCTCATCTTCACCACTCATCACTTGGTAAATTTCTTACTTCCAACACCCCCATGGTTCTCCCCATCTCTCTATTTTTGTGTGATTGGATTGTAGAGTGCTAGGATAATTGTTGTTGGTTTGTGGATAGTGGATTGAATGTTCATGCAAAGACTTAGGTTTTGGTGTTGAATTTTGGAATTGAAATGAGTTATCCTTTGCATTTACCATCTTTTCCCAAATTCATGCATACGAGGTGTTTGATCAAATGCCCCAATGACATTTTCACATTGTTGAGTGCTATCTTGCATATCTATGTTTGTCCTCTTGACATGGCACTACATTTTCCACTCGGGTGCATTATGTAATAAACTTTGATTTTGATTTCTCACATAAAATTGAATTTCGTGGTTCCACGAGTTTTGTTTTCTTGTCTACCTTGCTAGGTTACAAAGATGCTGAAACCAAAAAGGACCGAGCAAGGTGAAGGGGAAGAAAAGACCACACCTTGAGGCATACAACACCCACGGGTTTGTGCACTAGGATGCAACGTGAGCCTATACAAGACACCTCATACACGTAGTAGTACCATATGATTCCGATAAGGAACCTTTGCTCCTCGGCTACCAGGAAAGTCCTTTTTCTCACTTCTCCATTGAGAACAATGTCGTTATAAGTTTGGTGGTGTAGTAGTCCGTTTTTTATTCATCAGTCGTGTCTTGAATAAAAAAATGAAAAACAAAAGAGTCCAGTCGAGTTGGGTCATTTGTGAAACCGTAAAACTGTATGACTAAGTGAATTTGTTGAATATGAGTTGAACGGTTAAAAAGAGCATGTGTTGGAGTTTGTGATCTATTCTTCTTTCCATTAATTCTATTTATGTGCTTAACTCTGTTGATTTATTTGGAGATGATTTATGTGGTTGAGTGTTTCTTGTATGATCCCACCGGATTCTAGAACTTGTCTAATCACTAGTCAAGGCAAAATCCTAGGTGAAATAATATTAAGGAAGTGATTTGAAGGTTATCTTTGAACAAGCTAGAGCAAAAATGCCTACCTTTATATTGTATATTTTCCTAGTGTCCCTCTTTGAGCCTTGTAAACCCGTTTCTTTGGCCCAATCCAATACCGAGCTACATATGAAAATCCTAATTACCCATCACTCATACACACAAGGTATAGAAAAATGGTGAAGATTGAGGAGGGTATGATGAACATAGTATGTGTGTAATTTGTGAAGTTGCCCAAGAATGCAGAAAATATGAAACCCTTCGTGCAAAGTATGCAAAAGAATAAATTTGGGGTTTTCGAAAAAAAAAATATATATATATATATAGAAAAATCAAGTAGGATTGAAGGTTCATAAATTTGTGAAGTTGATAATTGTGTGTTTGGGTGATTTGAGCCACTAAATCCTATATTTTCCTACCTCACCCTAAGCCCACATTACAAGCTTTGAAAGCCCTATTGATCCTTGTGTTGCATTAGCATATATTAGTGGAGGTTAGTGTGAAAGACAAGTCTATGGAGTCCTAAAGCATCTCATCTTCATATTGAAAGTGGATCATCTTGAAAACACTGGGGTGCGAGAATCTATCCGGATAATGAAAAGCGAGTTGGCATGAACATTCCACACTCATGATCACATTGTTAAAACACGTGCTTGGTTGATAGTGAAACGAATTTTGAGATGAATGAGCTTGGTTGTGAAGTTTTCGATTAGTCCGTTTGAGCGATTTGTAGTTATTTTTGTTTCATTCATGTTTGTTGTTTTTATAGAGTCTGTAATTGCTTGAGGACAAGCAAAAGTATAAGTTGGGGGTATTTGTTAAGTTGGTTTTATACCAACGTATTGAGTAATCTAGACTAGGATTTTGCGATGTTTTTGGGAGTTTTAGTATCGTTTGAGTCCTTTTTATTTCATTAGGTGTCGTTAAGTAGTTGACACAAAGTTATGGTAGCCAAGGGCGATGAAAAATGATGAAAAACGTGTTTGTGAGGAAGAAGTCGCACTTGAGGAGAGAAAACGCAATAAAACGCTTAAAGTGCGGGAGCGACACAACGCTCAAATCAGCGATGCAATGATAGGGAGCGCTACAGGCGCTCCCAAATTAAGAGACGCAACGCAGACCCCGAAAAAGGCTGAACGCGATATTCAAAGTGATGGCCGCAGCGCACGAGTGGGCGATGAGTAGTGATCTTCAGAGGCTGCAGCCGCTCAAATAGAGCGTTGAAAGCGCGCGAAGCGGGCAGACTAATAACTCACGTTTTGAAGGGTTTTGAGGTTTTGACATATAAATACACTAAAGGAACATACATAAAAGAGGTCGGATATTATTTTAAGCACAACACAAGGCAAGAAACACGGAGTAGGGTTCGGGACGAAAATTGGAGGTACTTCTCATCCTGGACACGAGAGAGAATTCTTTCTCTTCTCTTTTCAATTCCTTCTTTGTTTTTCTTTGTCAATTCTTGAGATGTATAATTATTTCTTTATGAGTTTTTGTACCTCCAACATGAGCTAAACCCATCTTTCTAGGAGATTTAACTTACATTTGAACCTATGTTTTGATTTCGATTTATGAGATTCGCATGTTAGTTAATCTATCGTGCTATTTGGATTGATTGCATCCGGATTGTCCGATCAATAATTTAGATTATTTGGTGTGTTGTATTTTGCACTTTCGAGAGGGGTAATTGAACACGGGTCAGGTCATAGAATAGCATAACTAGGGTTTCATAGAACCGAGAGGTTTATGAATCTTTTGAAGTTCGTGATAGAATATTCATCGAGCATATTTAGGTTTAATTTATGATTTTTATAGAGATATCGAAATCGGTGGAACTTAATCACTGGCACTCGAGAGGAAGTGATAAACGGTAGGAATATTGGCTTATTGATTAATAAGCAGCGTGATTAATAAACCGGATTGAGAACATAAGGGATAACTAGGTGAATCAAACCTCTAGAATTCATCTTTCAAGTGTTTGATAATTTGCAACCACTTTGTTAGTTTAAGTTTAGTTTTGTTTTTAGTTTGATAAACATCTCTGCATTTTTCGATTTCTAGATAGAATTAATCTATTTTAATTAAAGTACTTAGTATAAAATTCTATAACAATCCCGTGGAGACGATAACTCCACTTTCAAAACTATACTAAAACTTGACACCGTACGCTGCGGTAAGAATTTCACGATCAATGGCCATGTGACACCACACGGCCTGGCGTGTTAAGTATTTTTGTCCATTTTCTTCATCGCTTTGATCTTTTCTTCGCATTCGTCAGTCCTATCCGGGCATTCCAATTGATATTTCTCCATTTTAAGCTCCATTTCTGTAAAAAGTTACAAGAATACGCAAAGATCATGCCCATCTAAGGAAACCAAGTAAAACATATTAAATATGCGTGCAAATGCATCAAATATATATCATTTTAAGCCCCAAAATGCACGTATATTTTACACACATCAACATGAAAAAGGGAAAATGATAAAGAAAATAATGTGTCACTTTTTATGAAAAACTATCACTTATGAAAAAACGTATCATTTCAAAAAAATGAAAAAGTATCACATTAAGACTTGAAAAATATTATTTTTATTAAAATAAAGTATCGCTTCTTAAGAAAAAAATATCATTTTTTATTAAAAAAGTATCACTTCTTATGGAACAAGTATCGCTTATTATGAAAAAAATAACTTTTTATTAAAAAATAACTTTTTATTAAAACAAAGTATTACTTTTATGGAATAAGTATCACTTCTTATAAAAGAATTTTACTTCTTATTAAAATAAATATTACTTTTACTTTAACAAAAAGTATCTCTTTTATTAGAAAAGTATTATTTCTTATTTAAAACATATCATTTAATATTAAAACAAATATCACTTATTAGAAAAAAGCATAATTATTTATATTAAAAAAGTATTACTTCTTATTAAAAAATATTAAAAAGAGTATCATTTTTTATTTAAAGAGTATCAATTCTACTTTCTAAAAAGTATACGTTTTTAAAGTATTATTTCCGGTATTTTTTTCATATGAGGAGAGAGAGAGAGGGGGGACATGTGTGGATGTGAGGAGAGAGAGAGAAGATGGGACTACATGAGTATATATAGAGAGAAATGAGGGGACCGTATGTGTGTGTATGTATATATATATATATATATATATATATATAGAGAGAGAGAGAGAGAGAGAGAGAGAGAGAGAGGGAGAAAGAGAGAGATGAGAAAGAGAGAGTGGGGGACCGCATGTGTATAGAGAGAGAGAGAGAGAGAGAGGTGCGTGCATGTGTGTTTTAGATTTGGAAATGAAACAGATTCGTGAGACGATTTCTCACACAAGTCTTTATCTTTTAAGCAGAAAGTTTCTTGGCACTTTCTCCTTTTGTTACATTCCTTAATTTTGTCCACTAACTTAGGCATGGTTAATATTTAATAAGCCTCAACGATAGGATTAATATTGTTCATGCCTTTTTCGAGAGATAATCAAGGTAGAAATCACGAAGATAATAAAGGAGACTCTTTATATCGGTCTTTGTGAAGTTGGAGTCAAAATCTTGTAAAATGCATAGCCATATCTCGAAGATTGAAGCGTCGAGATTTTCCTAAATAAGTAGCAACATAATTTTAGGAACTATTAGCAATTTAGTCCGTAAGCTACATAATATATGTGAATTGAGATTACCTTAGAAGCGGATGAATTAATTCATATGAATCTACGGCTCGTCTACAAGCCTTCTTCAATAATTATGTGTACAACTCCATGAATTGTGTATGCCGATTGCCTTTTTTTGTACCACCGTCCTTGCTCCAATAGATACAAGTAGATTATCCACCGAATAAACACACATCTTAGATCATTGGAGATTTTAGACGCTTCTAGAAAAGAAAAACGTAGAAAGCAATTTTAGGAGAGATATTATTCTTCTTTATTGTGGGGAACGATATTTGATTAGATCGATAGTAGGTAGAGATATCAATATATATCTCAATACTTCTATCTCGATTAAAGTCTTAATAAGAGAGGTTTTTGGATAAACCAACCAAATAGACTACCAAATATGGATGCACTTTGTTGCATCCAATATCACCCACTCATACATATTTGACTCGACTCATCGAATAACATCCTCATGGTTCTTATCTCACATCTCTTTTTTCATACGAGGGAATAAAGTGTGCGATCAGTGAGAAAGGAACTAGTAAGGAGAGTTATATTAAGTCGTCACATAATTAACTACGCAACTCCAAAAGAACTTGCTATATACCTCAAACTATGTGGTTGCACCAAATCAAGCATCTTTGATCCCTCATATAATAAGTAGAGCATGCTTGAACCTTAGCTATGTATAGTTCATGACTATGTCAAACGTATTTTTGACTTATTATGCCGATCATGAGCCATAGTACAAAGGTTCGATTTCAACTTAGTTTTTCTCACCTCATGTCAATCGGCTTGGTCTTCATAGCTATCCTAGTCATGCTCACGATGGGCCACATCATACATGGTCATTAGATACATGCAAAAAGCGTCATTAAGCTTACACCCCATGGTCATTGAATACATGCAAAAGCAACCAATAAATTCACTAAAACCGCAAAATCAACCCTATCCATATACGCAAAAATTTATGTGAGTCAAGTGAAATTGAGAGCGGTGATGATACTTTTAGTGTAAAAAGTGATACTTTTAGTGTAAAAAGTGATACTTGTCAAAACACACTTAAATTAAGTGTGTTTTGACAAGATCACTTTTACTTGTCAAAACACACTTAATTTAAGTGTATTTTGACAAGTATCACTAAAAGTATCACTTTTATACTAAAAGTATTACCTTTTCACCAGTCTAACACCATCTCACAAGAGATCCGCTTATCCATATAACCACATGATTAACACATAAATACATTTGATTTTGTTTTATATATATATATATATATATATATATATATATATGATATGGATCAAATAGGTCCTCCTACTTGGGGTGAGTCCATGGGGACACATCCTAACCATAGATCAACAATTTTGGGTGGTCCAGATTTTGAGGGCTTTTTATGTTTATTTTTTGTTTCGACAATTAAAAAGGGTAGGGTGGTAATTTGGCACTTTAGAATCGATTCGAAGATTTCACTCCCCTCTTTCACGATTTCACTCACTCTTCACGAGATTCTCTCTCCGGCGTTTTAGTTTCAAAATATTTCTTTGTTGCTTATGTAGTATCGGGTTGTTGCTTATGACTTGCTTATGTAGTTGTAAAATGTATACGTGATGCATGTGTAAGTGTATATTAAATCGTTGCTTATGTAGTATATGCTTATCGCATGTAGTATGGGTTTTTTTCTTATGACTTGTTTATGTAGTTAACGTATTCGTGGTGCATACGTAGTGTATATTTGTTGCTTATCTAAATATAGACTTGTTGCCTATGTAGTATGAGTTTGTTGCTTATGACTTGCTTATGTAGTTAATGTATCCGTGGTGCATATGTAGTGTATATTCGTTGCTTATGTAGTATAGGCATTTGCTTATGTAGTATGAGTTTGTTGCTATGACTTGCTTATGCAACTAATGTATTAAATGGTGCATACGTAGTGTATATTTGTTGCTTATGTAGTATAGGATTGTTGCTTATGTAGAATGGATTTGTTGCTTATGACTTGCTTATGTAGTTAATGGTATATAAAAACACAATGACACATCTACACAAGCAACAAATTACATCTTTCATAAGCAAACTTGAATCAAGTCAAGCTCTAGCAACTATGGCAAATTGTATGCAACTTTTTCACACAATAGTGCGTTGAAGAAGGATGAATGATAGAGTTGAAGAAGGAGGATGATTAAGGAAGATGAGATTTGTTCACTTCAAATTTGATGTGAGATTTGGATAGATTTGTGATCATAATGTGACTGAGTAATTCCATGAATATTGTGTAATTTTGTAGGATGACTAATTTACCCCTTTCTCTAATTACCAACATTTAATCGAATTTTTAGCTCTAAAATCACAACCATTGAAAATTCTAGATATGTGGCTGTGATTGGTCTATGGACTTACCCTATGAGGTGGTCTCATATAACCCTCTCCCTATATATATATATATATATATATATATATATATATATATATATATATATATATATAAATTATTTTACATGAATGAAAATATAAACAAGTTTGGGTAGCAAGTATCCTAGGGGTAAAATCGAACCTTACGGGTATATTAATAGGTATTAATTTTTCATCTCATACCCATCACATATCAAATAAAGGCTATTCATAGCCCATTTCATTAGATGCAGCGAATAGGTACTCCGTTTACCATCCAACCTGTCATCTCTAGTTGTCATTTATCTTTTTAATCCAATTTTTAGTAATCGAAAATCACACCAAAATTGATTTCCTCTTGCTACGAATAAACGTTTTTGCACAATTTGAAATTTTTTATTTAACGAGATAACAAAATGACAATTTTAACTAACCCACTTAAATCGGGGTAGCAAATAAACGTTTTGCACAATTTGAAAATTAATTTTTCATTTAACAGGGACAAGAAAAAGACAATTTTAACTAACCCACTTAAATCAGTTCTCTCTCTCTCGTCTTGGGGACAACCGAGGTTCACAAGACAATTACATATCACTATTATATTTAGAGATTTACTTAATGTTAGGTGGGCTTTTTTTAAAATTGTTTTGAACATATCTGTGAGGATAGGGTGATAAGTATAGTAAGTGTCATTGTATAGATTTTTGAGGCCTTAGACAAAATTTTAGAAAAGGGCCTATGTTTTTGCTTTTTTTTTTCGTGCCCTTGTCATTGCAGACTAACCCATGCCCCTTTCGAAAAGTAATATCCGAGACTACTAGGCTCACCGGGTGGTCAATAGGTTTATGTATCATTAATCCTAATCTAAATTTTCTAACCTTTTGAATTGCAAATCAATTATCAAAATTTTTATATCAAGCAATTCTAATCTTTCACTCAATAGATAATATGGCTAGCCCGTTCAATCTATCTCGTAACATGCTTTATTTTAAATTGGATTTAATCAATTTCAATTTTAACTTTTTTTCTAGCGATAACAACAACCACGGGTATCCATGGTTAGTATATCCCGTAAGCAATGCATGCATTTGGAAAATAGTCTAATCTTATTATATAATTCAATACATATATTGGAGTATTAATTATATTTGTTAGTATTCAAATTTCAGAAAACTTACTTTGTAGAATGATATGGCATAATTAGCATTCATCAAATGCAGCAA